>JACERP010000717.1:0-41045 GCA_014080715.1 Scenedesmus sp. NREL 46B-D3 | reverse complement strand
GACCATTAATATGTATGCATGTGGGCAACGCCTCTCAACATGCAATACTCCACCTCACTGCCAAGCATTGACAATGTTGCTGGTTCAGCTGTCATTGCCATGGTGACTACTAATGTCACCGCACATTTGTAGCTGCACCAACTTTTCAAACGCAAGCCACCATGCCACACCTTCTGATGACTTGGCAGGGTCGAGACAAACTCCCCGTAACAACCTCGGTGCACAAATGTTGTTGGGCCAACTGCCTGCTAGATCACACAAAGACACGGCGGTGTTTCTGTAATCCAGCGTCCTCCATTGAGACTCCACACTGCATGTTGGCGTACAAGGATAGCACATAGGCTGCATGCGGATGACAATCCCTTAAGCATGCATTCTCATACGAGAAGCCTTGCTGCCGAGCTGTCACAGCAAAGACTATGGAACATCCTAGAACACCCTTACATCGATAACTCACAAGACGCCATCATGCTATCCCAAGTACCTGACGTTCGCATCGGACAACTTGACACCAACACAACACCACAAGCTTCTAGAAGACAGCATGTCTCAGCTACCAAAAATGCGAGGGGAAAGGGGCGGCCGGCTCACGCCTCTTCCATCTGCGCATGCAGACGTGCATGCGCCTGGGCTCTACCCGTATGCACAGGATCGACCTGTCTCCTTCTAGAAGCTGTTAGACTGGCTAACCTTCCGGAGAGTTCTGGAACGACATAGCTGATGCCAGAAAGATCCAGGTAGTTACCAATCACAATGGAGTTCCCTCCCACGTACATGGAGGAGCTGCTGAACACGACAATCAATCATCACCATCACCATACAATACCGTTCATTACTATACGGTATACATATCAACACATCATCTACATATCATCTAAATTCCACGAACATCTCTAGATACTTCCTAAGAGAAGGCGTTGGCCTACTGTTCTACTAGTATGCCTCCCTTAAACTTGAGGAGTGTGCACAAGGCACCCCCTTATATAGCCTTCGCTGATACACCCTGTTAGTAGTAGGATGTTAGGAAATGTCTAGAATGACACTTCTAGATACTTCCTCCAACTACTAGAACCTTCGAGAACTTGCATCCCTCCGGAATCTTCTGGACCCTTCCAGATCCTTCCGGATCATTCTAGAACTCCAAGGTCACTGCAGACGCTTGCGGACACTTCTAGAACCTTCTGGAAACATTCATCTCACATACTAGTGCTACAGCTATCATATTCCTTACAGTCAGGTATTTCACTGTCGTGGTTGGGGGGGCGGTCGCCTGTCATCGGCGATGCGGACTTCCAGCGCAAGTGGCGGGGGTTATACAGGCGATCGCGCTGGGGCTATGACGGGCGTTTGTTAGCAAAAGTCTGCACAGCTGACCTGTAAGGGATGTGTAGGTATGGAAGGATGATACGGTGTTAATAGGTGGGTGGTCTCTTGCTTTGCACAATTTAAGTGTGGTGTATGAATATGCATGGGGCCCCTGATGCCAAGGTGGGGCCGGGGCAATATGTGAATGGTGAATATTGATGCCCGTAATGAGGTGTGGGGGTGTTGCAAACTGCATCTGATCCTTCGACAGCTGTGGTTATAGTGATACCCATGTACTGTGTGTATCTGTGTATGTGTGTGTGCCTCTTTGTGACGGTGGGTATATATTGGATAGGCGCACACTGGACGTGTTGCTAGCATGGCTGATTAATTTGTGGTTAAGAAGCTTTGATGGTGCGATGTGCACCGATGGGTATTATATGCAAGGCACAGCCAGACGTTGGGTGTCGCTGCAAACTGATACTCAAAATTGGCTGCGGACTGCGGTTGATCTATGGACAGCTGTGGTCATAATTTGCACACGCGCATGTTGAAAGAATGTGCATGGTTTGTTGCTTAGTTTGTGTTGTATGTTTTCAGTATGGATGTGTTGCCTAATATCATATCAGGATTGGTCACATGTACAGCACGCCTCCTAAACATCATCAGTAGCCAGGTTGGGGGCATCGCCTTCAGTGGCAAGTCATGACCTGTGGCAAACTGCAGCCACTCCATGGATGGCTGTGGTTATAGTGGATACTGGGCACTTGGTCGGGTCGGGTCCTGGATGCCTCATTGGCTGCTCTTCGCGGAGCTATCTGCATGACCTTGTGACGGCACCTCTCAAAGGGGAGAGTGTCGTGGGGTGGGTGTGAGAACAGGTTGCCCCATTCCCTCTTGGATAATTTTTGAAGTAGGGTTGCGGTTTGCTTAGTCGAGCCAATGTAACACTACTTTGCCAAAAAAAAAAATGTGGTTATAGTGGATATTGGGCACTTGGTCGGGTCGGGTCCTGGATGCCTCAATGGCTGCTCTTCGCGGAGCTATCTGCATGACCTTGTGACGGCACCTCTCTAAGGGCAGAGTGTCGTGGGGTGGGTGTGAGAACAGGTTGCCCCATTCCCTCTTGGATAACTTTTGAAGTAGGGTTGCGGTTTGCTTAGTCGAGCCAATGTAACACTGCTTTGCCAAAAAAAAACAAAAATAACCGACACGAAACCGACACCGGCCGTTGTTGCAGGTGCTGCAGATGTGATGTACAGCTATCTGTTTGCTTGGTCAGCCCGTGGTAATTTGTTTCTCCGAATGAGAAATAGTACATAAATCAAAGCCACCCGGTATTGCGAACATCAGACCGGAGCTGGTGAACTTCAGGACTAACATATTTTTTTGCCAGCACGCAAGAGCGGGACTTCATGTTGCGGCGCTCCCTTGCACCTTCCATCACAATATTGTGTATATCACCAGCAGAAGAAAACAGGAGATACAACGACCAACACGCTTTGCCCTAAACCAACACCGGTCACTGTTGAAAATAAACCTGACACGAAACCGACACCGGCCGCTGTTGCATGTGCTGCAGATGTGATGTACAGCTATCTGTTTGATTAATCAGCCCATGGTAATTTTTAATAATTCAAATTATAATAAATAGATTTATAAACGCCACCCGGTATTGCCAACAACAGACCGGAGCTGGTGGACTTCAGGACTTAAATCATCTTTGCCGGCACGCAAGAGCGGGACTCCATGTTGCGGCGCTCCCTCGCACCGTCTTCCACAAAATATTATATATATCACGAGCAGAAGAAAACAGGAAATACACCAGCCAACACGCTTTGCCCTCAACCAACCTCGGTCACCGTTGAGAAATAAACCTGACACAAAACCAACACCGGCTGCTGTTGCACGTGCTGCAGATGTGATGTACAAATATCTGTTTGCTTGGTCAGGCCGTGGTAATTTTGATTCTTCATATAAGAAATAAGAAATAAGAAATAATAGATATATAAAAGCCACCCGGTATTGCGAACATCAGACCGGAGCAGTGACAATGGATCTTTTTATGGAGCAAGTGCACAATCATTTAGGTCAGCCCTTGTAACGTTCTTGCTTCAAAAAAAAAAAAAAAAAAAAAAAGACCGGAGCAGGTGAACTTAGGACTACATTTTTTTCCTGGCACGCAAGAGCGGGACTCCATGTTGCGGCGCTCCCTCGCGCCGTCTTTCACAGAATATTATATATATCACGAGCAGAAGAAAACAGAAGATACACCAGCCAACACGCTTTGCCTTCAACCAACCTCGGTCACCGTTGAGAAATAAACCTGACACAAAACCAACACCGGCTGCTGTTGCACGTGCTGCAGATGTGATGTACTTTTTTTTTTTTTTTTTTGAAGCAAGAACGTTACAAGGGCAGATGTGATGTACAACTATCTGTTTGCTTGGTCAGGCCGTGGTAAATTTGTTTCTTCAAGTAAGAAATAATACATTAATCAGAGCCACCCGGTATTGCGAACAACAAGTCGGAGCTGGTGAACTTAGGATTAAAATTATTTTTGCTGGCACGCAAGGGCGGGATTCTATGTTGCGGCGCTCCTTCGCACCGTCTTTCACAATATCGTATATATCACCAGCAGAAGATAACAGGAGATACAACAGCCAACACGCTTTGCAATGGATCTTTTTATGGAGCAAGTGCACAGTTATTTAGGTCAGCCCTTGTAACGTTCTTGCTTCAAAAAATAAAAAAAATAACGTTCTTGCTTCAAAAAAAAACAAATCCCTGAGATCAAACTTGTTGACTTTTTTTTTTTTTTTTTTGAAGCATTTTTTTTGAAGCAAACTTGTTGACTTTGAGCAGAAGTGGGGAGCACTGTATAGGATGGGCGCAAATGGTCGCATCAAGGTGCGGGCCAGCGCGGCTGGCATGTGAGGGATGGATTGGGCACGGGTCCGTTGGAGTAGTGGCTGTCGTTCCTCGTTGTGATGTGTTGCAAAATAGTATGGCAAAGGCAAAGTTGATGGCTGGGTTACGTTATGTATGCATGCGTGTGGGTAGCAGAGTACGATGATGTGTGCAGGCATGTGCAGATAACTTTGTGTGTGTGGTTTTGTGTGTCTGTGTTGGTGTCATTTTCTACAGCGCACAAGCAGTTGCCACGGCAGTTGAGGGAGTTTGGCTGGCGGCTGCTGCATGCTGGAGTGAAGGTGGGCGCGCGTAGCATGCTGTCAGCAGGCAGGCAGGCGGCACGCCAGTTTGTATGCCCAGCGCAGCAGTGTCAGCAGGCAGCACAACTCGAGACACTCTCTCACTTATTCGTGGAGTGTCCAGTGGCAGCAGCAGTGTGGCAGTGGTTCGTGCAGCTGTGGCAGCAAGTGCAGCCGGGAGCTGTCATCCCCATCAGCAGCAACCTGCTGCTGCTGGATGACTTTAGCAGCTGGGCGCCACCGCAGGATAAGCAGTTTTTTTTTTTTTTTTTTTTTTTTCGAAGCAAGAACGTTACAAGGGCTGACCTAAATAACTGTGCACTTGCTCCATAAAAAGATCCATTGAGAGAGTGAGGCAACCTGTTCCGCACTCACCCCACAGGTCTCTTGTACCAAGAGACGCTGTCACACGATCATGCAGACAGCCCCGTGCGGGGCAGCCCCGAAAGGCATCCAGGACCTGACCGAGTGCCCAGACTCCACTAAAATCACAGTCACGCAATGACGTCCTGTGATGTGTGACAGACCGTGACTGGCCCTTGAAACAAAAGCTGTCCATAATGTAACTGTCAGCTATCAATGCATGGTGCACACCTCTAAAAGCTGCACTTTACAGGCAGCATTACGACACACACACAAGACGCCTATTTATAGGTGACGGATTGTCGACACAGACAATCACCCCCTGACTATTCATAGACTCTCCACTTCATGCAAAGCACATCCTGCTATTGACCGAACATACACCTATGAGATATGCGGCATTCTGTAGAAAATGACACCAACACAGACACACAAAACCACACACACAAACTTATCTGCACATGCCTGCACACATCATCGTACTCTGCTACCCACACGCATGCATACATAACGTAACCCAGCCATCAACTTTGCCTTTGCCATACTATTTTGCAACACATCACAACGAGGAACGACAGCCACTACTCCAACGGACCCGTGCCCAATCCATCCCTCACATGCCAGCCGCGCTGGCCCGCACCTTGATGCGACCATTTGCGCCCATCCTATACAGTGCTCCCCACTTCTGCTCAAAGTCAACAAGTTTGATCTCAGGCGACCTGCCCTGCAGCCATGCAAACGGTATCCCACAACCTATCCTAACATCTACTTCCACCCTATCCCACTCCCTCTGAATTTGCTGCCGCAGCTCTGCCAGAAACCTGCACGCCACAGCCTTAGCAGCGTATGATGAGCTGCCCGGTTCGCCAGCTGTACCCCGTTGGCTGTCCATGCTGCTGCTGCTGCTGCTGCTGCTGCTGTCCTCCGCATCGCTGTTGTTGTGGCTCTGAGATTGCGAATTGCTGCCTGCATTGTGGCTGCCGCTGCCATCTCTGGCATCTGCACTGGCCACAGTCGCGCCAGCCCTGATGCTGCTGCAGCGCACCACCCAAATGGATTCCAGCAGCAGCAGACGCAGCTGCGTCCACATCTGCTGCTGCCCAGCTGGCGGCGCCCACACACTGAAGTCATCCAGCAGCAGCAGACGGCTGTTATTAACAGGGACCGCTGCTCCGGGCTGCACACGCTGCCACACCTGTTGCGCGTACCACTGCCATGCTGCTGCAGCTACAGGGCACTCCACTAACAAGTGGGTGAGGGTCTCCAGTTGCTGCGGCTGCTGACACTGCTGTGCTGGGCAGGTAAAGTGAGCCGGCGCGCGCCTGCTGGATGCCAGCATGCGCCGTGCGCCTACCTTCACTCCTGCATGCAGAAGCCGCCAGCCAAACACTCGCAGCCGCCTCGGCAGCTGGGTGTCTTTCAGCCGCTGATAACTCGCCACCCAGCGGTGCTGCCTGGCATTGACAGCACCCAGGGATTGAGTGATCGGGTCCAGTAGATCATTGTGTGCTGGGCAGCTGATGCGCTGCTGTTGCTGCTCCTGTTGCTGCCGCTGAGCCGTGACTACTGCTGCTGCTGTTGCTGCGCGCTGTCTTGGCAGCTCCCGCTCCCTGGACGGATCCATCCAGGACGCATGGTAAGCTGCCATCATAGCTGCATCGCTAAACCGCTGGCTGTCACTGCTGCTGCTGCTGCGATTGCCAGGCGCCTCGCTACTTTGCTGCATTTGCTGGAAGGACCGTTTCTGAGCTGCCTCCATCTCCTGCAAGCCGTCCTGTGGCGCCTCAGCACCCAGGCGGTTGCGCCACAGGCGCGGGCGCATGCCGACACCTGATACCCATCCCTCTTTGCACTGCCGACTGCATTGCTCCTGCAGCAGCCTGCATGTTGCCACCTTTGGCGTGAACTGCAGCAAGCTGACAGCAAACCCCATCCCCCATACACTAGGATCTACGCGAATGTCTGCCCAAGCACCCACCAGGTACCATGACGGCGTGCTTCGCGATTGCTGCTGCTGCTGCTGCTGTTGCTGTTGCTGTCCCTGGTGCTGCTGCTGCTGCTGCTGCTGCTGTTGCTGTTGCTGTCCCTGGTGCTGCTGCTGCTGCTGCTGCTGCTGCTGCTGCTGCTGTTCCTGCTGTTGCTGCTGTCGCGGCTGCTGCTGTTGCCATGCTGCTGGCTGCTGCAGCTGCTGCTGCTGATGTTCCTGCTGTTGTTGCTGTCTTGGCTGCCGCTGTTGCCGTGCTGCTGGCTGCTGCCGCTGCTGCTGCTGTCGCTGCTGCCGCTGCTGTTGTTGCCGCTGAAATGCAGGGTGCGGCACTGCTGTTACATCTACCACACAACATGGCGCCCATTGGAGGGCTGCTGTGTCCATTGGGACAGCTATCGTGGCCTTCAAGCTGCCATTCTGCTGCACCTTGTAGCACTTGGTGGTGCCATCTTGCTGCAACTGTTGTGCCCACTGCTGCTGCGTATCGGTCTGCCATGCACCTGTGCTGCCCTCCCGCAGAGTGCGCAGCCATGTCGGCGGCAGCACTATGCCATCTTGCTGCGGCTGTCCAGTTAGCTGCTGCTGCACCTGCCCCAGTGTGGTGCCTGCGCCGTGGCGCAGCTGAGCAGGGAGGGTGCCGGCTGCTGCCAACATCTGCCCATCTGAGCTGCTGCCCACGCTGTGGTTCCCCACTAGCAGCTCAAGCTGGATCTGCTGGCGGGTCATGGCGCTGTGCTCCACGTGCCTGTGAATGCCCACGCTTTGCAGCGCCTCTATGTATGCTGATAGGCGCAGCGGCAGCCTGCCGCCCCTGGCGGCAGCCTGCAGCGGCGCCCTTGATCGCTGCACCAACGCTGCCTCCCCTAGTCCTGGCAGTGCATGGCGCAGGTTGGCCCGCATGAAGGCCTTCCATGGGGCTCGTCGCGGCGACAACAATGCTGCTGCTGTGCGTGCCTGCATTGCTGTGGCGTGCGCCCTGACATCAACCTGCCGCATTCCGCCCATGCTGAAAGGCAGGCTGGCCACTGCTGCCGGAGGGCTTTCATTCCACTGCCGGATGTTGGCTTCTCGAGCGCAGCCCTGCTCTGTCACAAACCCTAAGAGGCGGCGGTGCATCCTGGCCATGATATCTGCTGGGACTGGCACGAACTGCGCATGATAGGTGATGCAAGATGCCATCATCTGCTGCGCAACTGCGCAGCGCCCCAAATAGCTGAGATTCTGCCGTGCCCACTGCCGCACCCGGTATGTGATGGTTTGCAGGCGCTGCGTGTACAGCGCTGCTGCATGCGGCTCTGCGCCTGCTGCTGACAGCAGCAGACCCAGGTGCCTGATTGGGTGCAGTGCTGTATCATGGAACGGTATCTGCGTGGCTGGATCCACCCCTACGAACGGCTGCTGCGTGCCTACTTCCATGCCCTGGCACTTGCTGATTCCCAGCTTGGCGCCACTCGCTGCACAAAACGGCTGTACTGCTTTCCTCACCAGCACAGCAACGCCTTGCCTGCTGGCGGCGTGCAGGGTGGTGTCGTCTGCATGCTGCATGCTGCAGGGTGCTGCTGAGCCATCGGGCATGCTGATGCTGTCCACTTCCCCTGCTGCTTGCAGCGCTCTGCATTTGGCCGCCAGCGGCTGCGCTGCTAGCACATACAGCAGCGGGCTGAGTGGGCTGCCCTGCGCGCAGCCAGATGGGATGTCAAACACCCTGCTGAGGTGGCCGCCGTTGAACACGATGCGACCCTGCGTGCCTGCCAGCAGCAGCTGTACCCACCTACGCATGCCTGGCGGGAACTGCATTGCTGCCATGCACTTCATCAGCCAGTCCCTGTCTAGCCTGTCATAGGCCTTCTCAAAGTCCAGAAACAAAATGCAGCCGGGCTGCTGCTGCGTCCTGAGGAAGTCAACTTCCTCCAGGTGCAGCAGCACATTGTCGGCAATGTCCCTGCCTGGAACAAACGCTGTCTGAGTGTTGTCCACGACGCTGTCCAGCACTGGCGCCGCCCGCAGCACCACCACCTTCGCCAGAATCTTCACATCACAGTTCATCAGCGTGATGGGGCGGTAGCTGGCAGCCTGGTCCCTTGGCTTACCGCCACCCTTGAACAGCAGGGTGATGAGCCCAAGGCGCTGCTGCAGAGACAGCAGCGCCCCCTCCTGACCAAACAGGAAGTTGCATGCTGCCACAAAAGCTGGTCCTAGCTGCTCCCAGAATGCGCTGTAGAACTCATATGTGAGCCCATCGCTGCCTGGCACCTTCCCTCTAGGCATGCTGTTGAGTGCCGCTGTCGCCTCCTCCAAGGTGATGGTGCCGTCGCCTGCAGGGCCCAGGCATTGCTGCTGCTGCTCCGGAGAAAGCTGCTTATCCACACACGCAAGCAGCTCCTGCTGCTGCTGTGGGTCGGTGGGGTGTCGCGAGAACAGCCCGCCTTCTGCAGGGTCATAAAAGTCTGCAAGCAGGCTGCCTGCTGCTGCCGCGCCCTCGCTGCTGCCAGTGGACACTGTGCTGCCATCTGCTGCAGCCACAGCGCTGATATACTGCGGCTCCGGCACGGCCTGCCCTAGCCTCGCTCCCCAAAAGCTAGACGGGCCATCAGCGTACAGCTCGTACAGCGCATCAGTCTTCTCCTGCTGCTGCTGGCGTTGCTGCACTTCATAATCCAGCAATTGCTCTTCTGCGTGCTGAAGGTTGGTTTGCGTCTGCCCATTGCTGTGCTGGCGCTGCTGCCATGCTGCTGTTGCCACCGCCCTGCGCAGCCGCCTAAGTTCGGCCTGCTGCTGCAGCTTCTGTCGCTGCATTATGACTGCGGTGGCAGTCACAGCATGCTGCTTAAGGTGCTCAAACTCAGCTGCTGGGTTGTTGCGCGGCCGCTGCTGCTGCTGCTGCTCCACAGCTGCTGACAGGCTCTCCCGCATAGCTGAGACAAAAGCTGCGCCACCCAGAGCAGAGGTGGGGAAGCACCACCTGCGCTGTCCAAGGAGCGGCATGCCAGGCGGCCGCAGCTTGACAACCACAGGGCGGTGATCTGAGGGCTGCCTCCTGTGCTGTGTGGCCTTCTGCAGCCAGCCCTCCTCAACCAGGTCCGCTGACAAGAAGACATAGTCAATCCTGCCGGCTGACGTGGCATGATTTGCTGCTGCTGGCTGCCCCTGAGCTCGCCTGCTGCCTGCTGCTGCTGCAGCCGCTGCTGCAGCCGCCGCTGCTGCAGCCGCCGCTGCTGCAGCATGAGCTGTGGCTGTAGCGTCTGTTATTGCTGTTGCTGCTGCTGCTGCTGCTGATGTTGTTGCTGCTGCTGCCGCGTTGCTGTTGCCAGCTGCGCTGCCATGGTAGCTGTAATGCGTAGGCTGCCTGGTGTGCGGGTTGCGGTGTCGCCACGCATCCACCAGGCCCGTGCGCACAGTGACGCGCTGCAGCTGCGCTGCCCCCACCATGCGGCGCGAGTGCCGCGCCCGCGTGCCAGCCACTGGCTGCACGTCGATTTCCTGCAAGGCGCAGTTGAAGTCCCCGCCCACAATCAGGCTGGACCCCTGCGCGCCTGCCTCCAGTGCCTCCTGATAAGGCCCCTGAAACCAGGCTGGGCGCTCCGTGGGTTCGTGCGGCGCATACACAGCCACCGCTGCCATCTGCTGGCCCCACGGCGTTGTCCAGGCTACCCTGAGTAACCTGCCCTGCCCGTCTGTGAACTCAATCACAGGTTCTGTGTCCTGCTGAACGATTTTCTGACTTAGCAGTACTGCTACCCCAACTGAAGCTTGTACGCCAACTTCCAAGGGCTTGCTATTTGCATAGCAGTACCCTTGCCACGGCCTGCCTTGCCCTGCTCCCTGCTGCGCCCACTGCTGCACCTGCTGGTCTGACCTGCTGTGGGTTTCTGAAAGCAGCACAACATCAGACGCCTGCTTCTGCAGCCAAGCAAAGAAATCCCTTCGCTTGCCTGCAGCAGCCAAGCCGTTGACATTGACAGCTGCCACGCCGAAGGGCCGCAGGCCGTGCGCTCCTGCTGGCGGCATTAAGAGCCGCGCCCGCCGCGAAGGCGGGACTTTTGTGCTGGAGTGGCAGGCTGCGTAGCTGGCTGTGTCGCTGTTACTATTGTGCTGTGGTGCTGCTGCTGCGGTAGTGACGCTAGTACTGCAAACTTGTTGACGTTGGGGCCAAAGACAGGGTTTGGCTCCTTGCGCTGCCGGCTGGGGTAGCGCCTTACGGGTGGTGACGGTGTTGCACCTGCTGCTGCTGGTGTTGCTGTCCTGGCCGACTTTGCCGCTGCTGCTGCTGCTGCAGCTGCTGCTGCAGCTGCTGCTGCAGCAGACAGCCGCGCTGTCCTACCCTTAGCCCCCTGGTCCCTGCTGTGAGAGGTGTTGCTGTCTGCTGCTGCCGTTGCTCCAGCCGCTGCTGTGCTCATCCCTTCACCACCATACTCAGCATCCTCGTATGAGGCTGCTGCAACAGCAGGGAAGTGCTGCTGCAGCCACTGCTGCATAAACAGCGCCTCTGCTGCTTTAGACACTACGGCTGCACCATGCTGCATGTAGAACGCACTCAGCATATCGTCCTTCACCTGCTCAGTGAACTGGCCACTGTCCAGTTTTCCCTGCAGGGTATAGCTGAGGGACTCTTCCATCTCCGTGTGGCATTGGCCGCAGGATAAGCAGTTGATGTGGACGTATCTGCGCCTACTGCTGCTGGAGTCCATTTGGGTGGTGCGCAGCAGCAGTTGCAGCAATGGGGGAGCTACCAACAGCACTGCGGATGGCAGCGGCAGCAGTGCGGCAGCAGCTACATCAGTGCAGGGCAGCAGCAGCGCATCATACACAGCTAAGGCTGTAGCATGCAGGTTTCGTTCGGCGCTGCAGCAGCAACTGCAGCGAGAGTGGCATAGAGTGGCAGTAGACATACGGGTAGGGTCAGGTATTTCACTGTCGTGGTTGGGGGGGCGGTCGCCTGGCATCGGCGATGCGGACTTCCAGCGCAAGTGGCGGGGGTTATACAGGCGATCGCGCTGGGGCTATGACGGGCGTTTGTTAGCAAAAGTCTGCACAGCTGACCTGTAAGGGATGTGTAGGTATGGAAGGATGATACGGTGTTAATAGGTGGGTGGTCTCTTGCTTTGCACAATTTAAGTGTGGTGTATGAATATGCATGGGGCCCCTGATGCCAAGGTGGGGCCGGGGCAATATGTGAATGGTGAATATTGATGCCCGTAATGAGGTGTGGGGGTGTTTGCAAACTGCATCTGATCCTTCGACAGCTGTGGTTATAGTGATACCCATGTACTGTGTGTATCTGTGTATGTGTGTGTGCCTCTTTGTGACGGTGGGTATATATTGGATAGGCGCACGCTCAACGTGTTGCTAGCATGGTTGATTAATTGTGGTGAAGCAGCTTTGATGGAGCGATGTGCACCGATGGGTATTATATGCAAGGCACAGCCAGACGTTGGGTGTCGCTGCAAACTGATACTCAAAATTGGCTGCGGACTGCGGTTGATCTATGGACAGCTGTGGTCATAATTTGCACACGCGCATGTTGAAAGAATGTGCATGGTTTGTTGCTTAGTTTTGTGTTGTATGTTTTCAGTATGGATGTGTTGCCTAATATCATATCAGGATTGGTCACATGTACAGCACGCCTTCTAAACATCATCAGTAGCCAGGTTGTGGGCATCGCCTTCAGTGGCAAGTCATGACCTGTGGCAAACTGCAGCCACTCCATGGATGGCTGTGGTTATAGTGGATACTGGGCACTTGGTCGGGTCGGGTCCTGGATGCCTCATTGGCTGCTCTTCGCGGAGCTATCTGCATGACCTTGTGACGGCACCTCTCAAAGGGGAGAGTGTCGTGGGGTGGGTGTGAGAACAGGTTGCCCCATTCCCTCTTGGATAATTTTTGAAGTAGGGTTGCGGTTTGCTTAGTCGAGCCAATGTAACACTGCTTTGCCAAATGAAAAAAATAAAAATAAAAAAATAGCAGCGTATGATGAGCTGCCCGGTTCGCCAGCTGTACCCCGTTGGCTGTCCATGCTGCTGCTGCTGCTGCTGCTGCTGCTGTCCTCCGCATCGCTGTTGTTGTGGCTCTGAGATTGCGAATTGCTGCCTGCATTGTGGCTGCCGCTGCCATCTCTGGCATCTGCACTGGCCACAGTCGCGCCAGCCCTGATGCTGCTGCAGCGCACCACCCAAATGGATTCCAGCAGCAGCAGACGCAGCTGCGTCCACATCTGCTGCTGCCCAGCTGGCGGCGCCCACACACTGAAGTCATCCAGCAGCAGCAGACGGCTGTTATTAACAGGGACCGCTGCTCCGGGCTGCACACGCTGCCACACCTGTTGCGCGTACCACTGCCATGCTGCTGCAGCTACAGGGCACTCCACTAACAAGTGGGTGAGGGTCTCCAGTTGCTGCGGCTGCTGACACTGCTGTGCTGGGCAGGTAAAGTGAGCCGGCGCGCGCCTGCTGGATGCCAGCATGCGCCGTGCGCCTACCTTCACTCCTGCATGCAGAAGCCGCCAGCCAAACACTCGCAGCCGCCTCGGCAGCTGGGTGTCTTTCAGCCGCTGATAACTCGCCACCCAGCGGTGCTGCCTGGCATTGACAGCACCCAGGGATTGAGTGATCGGGTCCAGTAGATCATTGTGTGCTGGGCAGCTGATGTGCTGCTGTTGCTGCTCTTGTTGCTGCCGCTGAGCCGTGACTACTGCTGCTGCTGTTGCTGCGCGCTGCCTTGGCAGCTCCCGCTCCCTGGACGGATCCATCCAGGACGCATGGTAAGCTGCCATCATAGCTGCATCGCTAAACCGCTGGCTGTCACTGCTGCTGCTGCTGCGATTGCCAGGCGCCTCGCTACTTTGCTGCATTTGCTGGAAGGACCGTTTCTGAGCTGCCTCCATCTCCTGCAAGCCGTCCTGTGGCGCCTCAGCACCCAGGCGGTTGCGCCACAGGCGCGGGCGCATGCCGACACCTGATACCCATCCCTCTTTGCACTGCCGACTGCATTGCTCCTGCAGCAGCCTGCATGTTGCCACCTTTGGCGTGAACTGCAGCAAGCTGATAGCAAACCCCATCCCCCATACACTAGGATCTACGCGAATGTCTGCCCAAGCACCCACCAGGTACCATGACGGCGTGCTTCGCGATTGCTGCTGCTGCTGCTGCTGTTGCTGTTGCTGTCCCTGGTGCTGCTGCTGCTGTTGCTGCTGCTGTTGCTGTTGCTGTCCCTGGTGCTGCTGCTGCTGCTGCTGCTGCTGCTGCTGTTCCTGCTGTCGCGGCTGCTGCTGTTGCCATGCTGCTGGCTGCTGCAGCTGCTGCTGCTGCTGCTGATGTTCCTGCTGTTGTTGCTGTCTTGGCTGCCGCTGTTGCCGTGCTGCTGGCTGCTGCCGCTGCTGCTGCTGTCGCTGCTGCCGCTGCTGTTGTTGCCGCTGAAATGCAGGGTGCGGCACTGCTGTTACATCTACCACACAACATGGCGCCCATTGGAGGGCTGCTGTGTCCATTGGGACAGCTATCGTGGCCTTCAAGCTGCCATTCTGCTGCACCTTGTAGCACTTGGTGGTGCCATCTTGCTGCAACTGTTGTGCCCACTGCTGCTGCGTATCGGTCTGCCATGCACCTGTGCTGCCCTCCCGCAGAGTGCGCAGCCATGTCGGCGGCAGCACTATGCCATCTTGCTGCGGCTGTCCAGTTAGCTGCTGCTGCACCTGCCCCAGTGTGGTGCCTGCGCCGTGGCGCAGCTGAGCAGGGAGGGTGCCGGCTGCTGCCAACATCTGCCCATCTGAGCTGCTGCCCACGCTGTGGTTCCCCACTAGCGGCTCAAGCTGGATCTGCTGGCGGGTCATGGCGCTGTGCTCCACGTGCCTGTGAATGCCCACGCTTTGCAGCGCCTCTATGTATGCTGATAGGCGCAGCGGCAGCCTGCCGCCCCTGGCGGCAGCCTGCAGCGGCGCCCTTGATCGCTGCACCAACGCTGCCTCCCCTAGTCCTGGCAGTGCATGGCGCAGGTTGGCCCGCATGAAGGCCTTCCATGGGGCTCGTCGCGGCGACAACAATGCTGCTGCTGTGCGTGCCTGCATTGCTGTGGCGTGCGCCCTGACATCAACCTGCCGCATTCCGCCCATGCTGAAAGGCAGGCTGGCCACTGCTGCCGGAGGGCTTTCATTCCACTGCCGGATGTTGGCTTCTCGAGCGCAGCCCTGCTCTGTCACAAACCCTAAGAGGCGGCGGTGCATCCTGGCCATGATATCTGCTGGGACTGGCACGAACTGCGCATGATAGGTGATGCAAGATGCCATCATCTGCTGCGCAACTGCGCAGCGCCCCAAATAGCTGCTGTGGCTGTTGCTGATGCCCCTGCTGCTGCTGCTGCTGCCGCCGTTGCTGCTGCTGTTGTTCACGTTGCTGCTGCTGCTGTTGCTGCTGCTGCTGCTCAAGCAAGAAGGTAGGGTGTAGCACTGCTGCCGTATCGACAACGCAGCAAGGCACCCACTGCAGGTCCTCGGTGTCCATGGGAGCTGCATCTGTCTCCTTCAAGCTGCCTTGAAGGAGATGGTTTTAGTCCTGAAGTTCACCAGCTCCGACTTGTTGTTCGCAATACCGGGTGGCTTTGATTTATGTATTATTTCTTACTTGAAGAAACAAAATTACCACGGCCTGACCAAGCAAACAGATAGCTGTACATCACATCTGCAGCACGTGCAACAGCAGCCGGTGTCGGTTTTGTGTCGGGTTTATTTCTCAACGGTGACCGAGGTTGGTTGAGGGCAAAGCGTGTTGGCTGGTGTATCTCCTGTTTTCTTCTGCTCGTGATATATATATAATATTTTGTGAAAGACGGTGCGAGGGAGCGCCGCAACATGGAGTCCCGCTCTTGCGTGCCGGCAAAGATGATTTTAGTCCTGAAGTCCACCAGCTCCGGTCTGTTGTTGGCAATACCGGGTGGCGTTTATAAATCTATTTATTATTATTTGAGTTATTAAAAAATTACCATGGGCTGATTAATATAACAGATAGCTGTACATCACATCTGCAGCACATGCAACAGCGGCCGGTGTCGGTTTCGTGTCAGGTTTATTTTCAACAATGACCGGTGTTGGTTTAGGGCAAAGCGTGTTGGCTGGTGTATCTCCTGTTTTCTTCTGCTGGTGATATATACAATATTGTGATGGAAGGTGCAAGGGAGCGCCGCAACATGAAGTCCCGCTCTTGCGTGCTGGCAAAAAATATTAGTCCTGAAGTTTTTTTTTTTTTTTTTTTTTTTTTTTTTTTGGCAAAGCAGTGTTACATTGGCTCGACTAAGCAAACCGCAACCCTACTTCAAAAATTATCCAAGAGGGAATGGGGCAACCTGTTCTCACACCCACCCCACGACACTCTCCCCTTTGAGAGGTGCCGTCACAAGGTCATGCAGATAGCTCCGCGAAGAGCAGCCATTGAGGCATCCAGGACCCGACCCGACCAAGTGCCCAGTATCCACTATAACCACAGCCATCCATGGATTGGCTGCAGTTTGCCACAGGTCATGACTTGCCACTGAAGGCGATGCCCACAACCTGGCTACTGATGATGTTTAGGAGGCGTGCTGTACATGTGACCAATCCTGATATGATATTAGGCAACACATCCATACTGAAAACATACAACACAAAACTAAGCAACAAACCATGCACATTCTTTCAACATGCGCGTGTGCAAATTATGACCACAGCTGTCCATAGATCAACCGCAGTCCGCAGCCAATTTTGAGTATCAGTTTGCAGCGACACCCAACGTCTGGCTGTGCCTTGCATATAATACCCATCGGTGCACATCGCACCATCAAAGCTTCTTAACCACAAATTAATCAGCCATGCTAGCAACACGTCCAGTGTGCGCCTATCCAATATATACCCACCGTCACAAAGGGGCACACACACATACACAGATACACACAGTACATGGGTATCACTATAACCACAGCTGTCGAAGGATCAGATGCAGTTTGCAAACACCCCCACACCTCATTACGGGCATCAATATTCACCATTCACATATTGCCCCGGCCCCACCTTGGCATCAGGGGCCCCATGCATATTCATACACCACACTTAAATTGTGCAAAGCAAGAGACCACCCACCTATTAACTCCGTATCATCCTTCCATACCTACACATCCCTTACAGGTCAGCTGTGCAGACTTTTGCTAACAAACGCCCGTCATAGCCCCAGCGCGATCGCCTGTATAACCCCCGCCACTTGCGCTGGAAGTCCGCATCGCCGATGACAGGCGACCGCCCCCCCAACCACGACAGTGAAATACCTGACCCTACCCGTATGTCTACTGCCACTCTATGCCACTCTCGCTGCAGTTGCTGCTGCAGCGCCGAACGAAACCTGCATGCTACAGCCTTAGCTGTGTATGATGCGCTGCTGCTGCCCTGCACTGATGTAGCTGCTGCCGCACTGCTGCCGCTGCCATCCGCAGTGCTGTTGGTAGCTCCCCCATTGCTGCAACTGCTGCTGCGCACCACCCAAATGGACTCCAGCAGCAGTAGGCGCAGATACGTCCACATCAACTGCTTATCCTGCGGTGGCGCCCAGCTGCTAAAGTCATCCAGCAGCAGCAGGTTGCTGCTGATGGGGATGACAGCTCCCGGCTGCACTTGCTGCCACAGCTGCACGAACCACTGCCACACTGCTGCTGCCACTGGACACTCCACGAATAAGTGAGAGAGTGTCTCGAGTTGTGCTGCCTGCTGACACTGCTGCGCTGGGCATACAAACTGGCGTGCCGCCTGCCTGCCTGCTGACAGCATGCGACGCGCGCCCACCTTCACTCCAGCATGCAGCAGCCGCCAGCCAAACTCCCTCAACTGCCGTGGCAACTGCTTGTGCCCTGCGCGTTTGTACGCTGCTACCCACTTGTAGCTGCTGCCATCTGCCCTACCCATGTGCTGTGTCACAGGGTCCAGAAGATCATTGTGCGCTGGGCTGCTGATCAGCTGCTGATGTGCCTGTTGTTGCTGCCGTTGCACAGTGACAGCTGCTGCTGCTGCTGCTGCACGCTGCCTGGGCAGCTGTCGTGGGCTGGAAGGATCCATCCACGACGCATGGTATGCTGCCATGAGGGCTGCATCACTGAACATCTGACTGCTGCTGCCGGCTCCCTGGCTGTTACCTGGTGCGCTGCCTTGCTGCATCTGCTCAAACGTTCGCTTCAGAGATGCTTCCATCTCCTGCAAACCACCTTGCGGCGCCTCTGCGCCCAGGCGGTTACGCCACAGCCTCGGCCGCATGCCGATGCCAGGCACCCATCCCTCCCAGTGGTGCTGACTGCAATGGTGCTGCAGCAACCGCGGCGTTGCCACCTTTGGCTTAAACTGCAGCACCCCAACAGCGAATCCCAAGCCCCACACACTAGGGTCAACGTTTATATCAGACCAGGCACCAACCAAGAAGAAGGATGGCTTCTTGGGCTGCTGCTGTTGCTGCTGCTGCTGGAGGCGTTGCTGCTGTTGCCCTTGCTGCTGCTGCTGCTGCTGCTGCTGCTGCTGCTGTTGCTGTTGCTGCTGGCGCTGCTGTGGCTGTTGCTGATGCCCCTGCTGCTGCTGCTGCCGCCGTTGCTGCTGCTGTTGTTCACGTTGCTGCGGCTGCTGTTGCTGCTGCTGCTGCTCAAGCAAGAAGGTAGGGTGTAGCACTGCTGCCGTATCGACAACGCAGCAAGGCACCCACTGCAGGTCCTCGGTGTCCATGGGAGCTGCATCTGTCTCCTTCAAGCTGCCTTCCTGCGACACCTTGTACATCTTCACTTCTCCTGACACTGTGTGCTGCACAAACTGCTGCTGTGGATCTACCTGCCACACACTGGCAGTGCCATGCTGCAGTGTGTGCCACCATGCAGGCGGTATCACAATACCATCTTGTGCTGGATGTCCTGTCAACTGCTGCTGCACCTGACCCAGTGTTGTGCCTGCACTCTTAGGCATGTCCGCAGGCAGGCTGCCCACAGCTGACAGCATGGCCCCATCAGTGCAGCTGCCCACACTGTGGTTGCCCACCAGCAGTTCTAGTTGTATCTGCTGGCGGCTCATGGTGTCATGCGCCACATGCCTGTGGATTCCAACCCGCTGGAAGGCCTCCACATATGCTGCATGCCGCTGCTGTAACCTGCCCTGCCTCACTGCCGTCTGCAGCGGCACCTTGGACTGCTGCACCAGCACTGCTTCCCCAAGGCCAGGCAAGTCCTGAAGTTCACCAGCTCCGGTCTGATGTTCGCAATACCGGGTGGCTTTGATTTATGTACTATTTCTTATTTGGAGAAACAAATTACCACGGGCTGACCAAGCAAACAGATAGCTGTACATCACATCTGCAGCACCTGCAACAACGGCCGGTGTCGGTTTCGTTTTTTTTTTGGGCAAAGCAGTGTTACATTGGCTCGACTAAGCAAACCGCAACCCTACTTCAAAAATTATCCAAGAGGGAATGGGGCAACCTGTTCTCACACCCACCCCACGACACTCTGCCCTTAGAGAGGTGCCGTCACAAGGTCATGCAGATAGCTCCGCGAAGAGCAGCCATTGAGGCATCCAGGACCCGACCCGACCAAGTGCCCAGTATCCACTATAACCACATTATTCTTCAACAGTGACCGGTGTTGGTTGAGGGCAAAGCGTGTTTTGTTTTGGCAAAGTAGTGTTACATTGGCAAAGCGTGTTGGCTGTTGTATCTCCTGTTGTCTTCTGCTGGTGATATACACGATATTGTGAAAGACGGTGCGAAGGAGCGCCGCAACATAGAATCCCACCCTTGCGTGCCAGCAAAAATAATTTCAGTCCTAAGTTCACCAGCTCCGGTCTGATGTTCGCAATACCGGGTGGCTTTGATTTATGTATTATTTCTTATCTGAAGAAACAAAATTACCACGGCCTGACCAAGCAAACAGATAGCTGCACATCACATCTGCAGCACGTGCAACAACGGCCGGTGTCAGTTTCGTGTCGGGTTTATCTCTCAACAGTGACCGATATTGGTTGAGGGCAAAGCGTGTTGGCTGGTGTATCTTCTGTTTTCTTCTGCTGGTGATACCTATTGTGATGGAACGTGCCAAAAAAACAATGGAAGGTGCGAGGGAGCGCCGCAACATAGAGTCCCGCTCTTGCGTGCCGGAAAAGATGGTTTTGCCAATGTAATACTACTTTGCCAAACAACAAAAAAAGATGGTTTTTGTCCTGAAGTTCACCAGCTCCGACTTGTTGTTCGCAATACCGGGTGGCTTTGATTTATGTATTTTTTCTTACTTGAAGAAACAAAATTACCACGGCCTGACCAAGCAAACAGATAGCTGTACACCACATCTGCAGCACGTGCAACAGCAGCCGGTGTCGGTTTTGTGTCGGGTTTATTTCTCAACGGTGACCGAGGTTGGTTGAGGGCAAAGCGTGTTGGCTGGTGTATCTCCTGTTTTCTTCTGCTCGTGATATATATATAATATTTTGTGAAAGACGGTGCGAGGGAGCGCCGCAACATGGAGTCCCGCTCTTGCGTGCCGGCAAAGATGATTTTAGTCCTGAAGTCCACCAGCTCCGGTCTGTTGTTGGCAATACCGGGTTTTTTTAAATCTATTTATTATTATTATTTTATTATTAAATCTATTTATTATTAATTGAGTTATTAAAAAATTACCATGGGCTGATTAATATAACAGATAGCTGTACATCACATCTGCAGCACATGGAACAGTGGCCGGTGTCGGTTTCGTGTCAGGTTTATTTTCAACAGTGACCGGTGTTGGTTGAGGGCAAAGCGTGTTGGTCGTTGTATCTCCTGTTTTCTTCTGCTGGTGATATATACAACATTGTGATGGAGGGTGCAAGGGAGTGCCTCTTTGTGACGTTGGGTATGTATTGAATGGACACACACTGGACGTGTTGCTATTATGGTTGATTAATTTTTGGTTAAGCAGCTTTGATGGTGCGATGTGCACCGATGGGGATTATATGCAAGGCACAGCCAGACGTTGGGTGTCGCTGCAAACTGATGCTCAAAATTGGCTGCGGACTGCGGTTGATCTATGGACAGCTGTGGTCATAATTTGCACACGCGCATGTTGAAAGAATGTGCATGGTTTGTTGCTTAGTTTTGTGTTGTATGTTTTCAGTATGGATGTGTTGCCTAATATCATATCAGGATTGGTCACATATACAGCACGCCTCCTACACATCATCAGTAGACAGGTTGTGGGCATCGCCTTCAGTGGCAAGTCATGACCCGTGGCAAACCGCAGCCACTCCATGGATGGCTGTGGTCATAGTGGATAGTGGGCATTTGGTCGGGTCGGTCCTGAGCGCCTCAACGGCTGCTCTTCGTGGAGCTATCTGCATGACCTTGTGACGGCACCTCTCAAAGGGGAGAGTGTCGTGGGGTGGGTGTGAGAACAGGTTGCCCCATTCCCTCTTGGATAATTTTTTGAAGTAGGGTTGCGGTTTAGGGTTGCGGTTTAGGGTTGCTGCATTCACCTTGCGAACGCTTATGTCGAAGTGTCGTGAGCACAAGCAGCCGCTGTACATGGCTTTTGTTGACCTGACCAAAGCATATGACTCCATACCAAGGCATGCACTGTGGTGTGTGCTACGAGCATACGGAGTTCATGACAAACTAGTACAGTTGCTTACTGATCTGCACACAGGCACTCAAGCAGCAATCAAACTGGCAGGTAGAGTAGGCGAGTGGTTTGATATCAGCACTGGGGTGCGGCAGGGGTGCGTGATTGCTCCTTTGCTGTTCAACGTGTTCTTTGATTGTGTAGTTAGGCAGGCGCAGGCAGCAATGCCAGAGGGCTGTGGTGTGCAGCTGTCTTACCATGCAAATGGTGAGCTGTTCCAACGGTCAACAGGTGTTGGTTCCTGCTTGTTTACCCTTTCCACTTTGTTGTATGCAGATGATATGGTGCTCATGAGTTGCTGTCAGGAGGAGCTTGAATGCATGCTCAAGAATGTGGATGACATTTGCAACAAAATGGGCATGCGTATCAATGCCAGCAAAACAGAGCTGCTAGCTCTGGCACCCTCTTCTACTGGTCCTCCGCCGCAAGGTGTGCAGCTGTCAGGAGGGGTGGCAAACTACGTGTCTAGCTTCAAGTATCTAGGTGGCATTGTTGATACAACTGCCACTTGTGATGCAGAAGTATGTGCCCGCATAAGCAAGGCCAAAGGCAGGTTTGCTCAGATGCAAAGACTCTGGGGGATGAAGAACATGTCTGTGAGTGTGAAGATGCGATGCTACAATGCGTATGTTTTGCCTGTTATCATGTTTGCCAGTGAGACATGGGCTTTGACGAAGCAACAGACGGAGCGCCTGGAGTGTGTACATTCTAGCTGCTTGCGGCAGCTGTTACACGTGCGGCTCTCTGATAGACACCGTCTGGTGACTATCAGGAAGCCGTGTGGCACAGTTAGCCTTGCAGAACACCTTGCGGCGGCTCACCTGAGGTGGCTGGGGCATGTTGTGCGCATGGATGAGGGCAGGATCCCCCAAGTTGCTTTGTTTTCTTCATTGCATGGAGTTACAAAGCGGCCTAGGGGCCGGCCTCCAGTTCGGTGGCAGGATTGTGTACACAGCGACTTGCAGCGGCTGGGACTCCCTCATCAGATGGATGACCTGCGTGGTTACTGTCTTATGAGGGGCGCATGGCGGTCTATGGTCTACAGGATTACACACCCTGAGGCCGTGGGGGCTCCCCTGCGGTTCTCCCGTTCCTCCTCCCACTACAGGCAGCAGCAGTCACTCATGAGACAGCAGCGGCTACAGCAGATGTATCCGGTTTCTAGTGAGCCGTTTATGATTGCTGGTGTGGGCTGGCAGTGCCCTTGTGGGAGGATTCATCCCACGCGGGAGTGCACTGACGCTGTGGTCCAGCTAACGGCCATCAGTGATTAGGGTTTGGGTATGATCATTGTATGAGAGATCTGTCACGAGAGCGCTCTTGCGTTCAAGGTTTTGGCCGTATCTGGCCCTAGCTTGTGGGCCTGCGCCCACCGGTTAGGAACCACTGAAGGTGGTTTGGGAGCGGCTCCCCTTTTTTGGGTTTTCACTCTTGCTAGAAAAACGTGTAATTGATTGTAATTGATTGTTGCGGTTTGCTTAGTCGAGCCAATGTAACACTACTTTGCCCCCCGCAAAAAACAAACATGCCCACTACCGTCAAACCCCCACGCTCCCCAAGCCACACTCACCGCCGCCGCCGCTGCAGCATGCTGGTGGACGCAGCGAACAACTGCTGAGGGCTGGTGTACAGGTATGCACGGACAGCGTCAGACTTCCATGACTTGAATGAGCCTAGTGTGCACACCCACGTTGGCTGCGTGCGTAGCACCGCCTCGGCGCAGAGAATGCGCCGCATACATGCTAGCAGCAGGAACACCAGCCTGCACCAACGCCTTCTTCAAGCGCGGACCCACCGTGTTTTTGCTGAGGATCGACCAGGAGGTTTGGAACGATGTGAACACCGCACCCACCGCGGCGTCGCCACCTGCCAACTGTTGCAACGCCCGGAGCATTTTTTGTTTTTTTTGGCAAAGTAGTGTTACATTGGCTCGACTAACGCCCGGAGCATCACCGCTGGGCGGATGCTGCCCTCAAACCCCCAGCCCAGAAACACCCATGCCCCAGCGCCCGGATCAGTCTTGGATTTTGGCAAGTACAGAATGACTTCCCCCCCGTTGGTGAAATGCACGTCCTCCCAGTCCAAGACCACAATCTCCGAGCTACGCAGTAGCCCAGCCCAGCCCACCACAAACATAGCGGCATCCCGCACCGCAACAAGCCTGCTAGTGCTGTTGTTGCTGCTGCTGCGGCTGCTGCTGTTGGTGCCGCTCAACACCCCCAAAACATCCACCAAGTCTTCCGCTGACAGCGGCAGCTTTTGCTGCTGGTCACGCACACACAGCCAGCCTGCGCGCAACCTTGAGTGCCTGCTGAACCTCTTGCGTTTCCAACTCCTCCCCACACTGCCACACCTGCCGTGCCCACCGGCGCAGACTCGCCATGGTTACTGCGATGGCCGACAGCTTATCGTTGGCTGCCACCATGCAGGCAATTAACTCCGCCATTGCTGCTGAGCGCGGCTGCATGCTCTTACCCGCTATGCGGCAGTAACGCTGAAAGCGCTGCACTCCCGCGGCATACGTCACTTGCGACAAGGGAGCTACGTCAGACACCATGAGGTCCGGCATACCCTGCTGCACTTGCTGCACAAAGTCATGCGTCCACCCGGTCGTGGGCAGCAATGGCCGAGCCGCTGCCGTCTAGCGGCGGCATACTGCCCCATGTATGTAATGCAATCTGCATCAGCCAGGCAGCGGCAGAGAGGGTGGAGGGCGGGATTTAAGCGCAAGGCTTATAAAGATGCTGACAACGAGAGAAGCGATGACTTGCATGCACATGCAAGCAACCTGTATAGGTGCAACCAATGTGTTATGTGACAACGTCACATAACACACGCATCAAATCCTGCAGGAATTGTACAATTTAACATGCAGCCGAGCGACAACCACGCTTTCAATACAGCCCTTTGGGTACAGGGTTGTAGTGAAAGGTGCATTTGTCGCTCAGGGAACACTGAATGTTTGTTACATCATGTTACCTCACCAAGCCACACAACTAGCGCCGCTGCCTGGCGTTATTATGCCCAGAAGCATGCCGCCACCCACTTCGTGGATTCTGGCGCATATCTCCCACGAGGATGGAACCTGCCGTTACTACGAACCTGAGCGAGCAGATGGTAACCCGTCAGCAGCGGCAGCAGGTCTACCACCATGCGGGCCCCTTGCACCAGCAGCGCCCACCATCATTGCGCCTCCCACTTGGGCGCAATCACCACAGCCGATACCTGCTGCTCCAGCACCAACTCTACCACCTGACCCACCATCTTCACTGGGGAGAATGCGTAGTTGCGCTGGCCGCCCCTGCATGCAGTCATGCCATCCACACCTTGCGCCACCGCATCTACGCAAAGGCTCCAATACGGAAGCTGGCCGCCGCGCTCTAAGTCCGCTTGTGCTGACCCGCCGGTGGCAAACCTGTCCACGTCAAAGCCGCCAAACAAGCGCCACAGCCGTGCATACACTCCTGCATCGAGCAGGCAGTCAGTGTCATCATCGTCATGCGACAGCGCATCTGCGCCTGACTTGATGATCACCCCAGCGCCCACATACTCTGATGACAAGTGAATGCCATGCATGGCGCAATACACCACAATGCGCGGCGCGATGACATCCAACCGCGCACTGCGTGAGCCCCCATTGCGCAACACCCTGTATGTGGAAATGCTGTCCGTCCTGTGCAGCACGTTGTGGCCCGCGCAAGTGGCGCCAGCCGCCAGCAGCACCCGCCACAGACCTAACAACTCCGTCACTACTAATGGCCCTGAGCTGGACCACAGCGTCATTGCACTCCCGCGTGGGATGAATCCTCCCACAAAGGGCACTGCCAGCCCACACCAGCAATCATAAACGGCTCACTAGAAACCGGATACATCTGCTGTAGGCGCTGCTGTCTCATGAGTGACTGCTGCTGCCTGTAGTGGGAAGAGGAATGGGAAAACTGCAGGGGAGCCCCCACGGCCTCCGGGGGTGTAACCATGTAGACCATAGACCGCCATGCGCCCCTCATAAGACAGTAACCACGCAGGTCATCTACCTGATGAGGGAGTGCCAGCCGCTGCAAGTCGTTGTGTACACAATTCTGCCACCGAACTGGAGGCCGGCCCCTAGGCCGCTTCGTAACTCCATGCAATGAAGAAAACAAAGCAACTTGGGGGATCCTGCCCTCATCCATGCGCACAACATGCCCCAGCCACCTCAGGTGAGCCGCCGCAAGGTGTTCTGCAAGGCTAACTGTGCCACACGGCTTCCTGATAGTCACCAGACGGTGTCTATCAGAGAGCCGCACGTGTAACAGCTGCCGCAAGCAGCTAGAATGTACACACTCCAGGCGCTCCGTCTGTTGCTTAGTCAAAGCCCATGTCTCACTGGCAAACATGGTAACAGGCAAAACATACGCAGTGTAGCATCGCATCTTCACACTCACATACATGTTCTTCATCCCCCAGAGTCTCTGCATCTGAGCAAACCTGCCTTTGGCCTTGCTTATGAGGGCACATACTTGTGCATCACAAGTGGCAGTTGTATCAACAATGCCACCGAGATACTTGAAGCTAGACACGTAGTTTGCCACCCCCTTGCGGCGGAGGACCAGTAGAAGAAGGTGCCAGAGCTAACAACTCTGTTTTGCTGGCATTGATACGCATGCCCATTTTGTTGCAAATGTCATCCACATTCCTGAGCATGCATTCAAGCTCCTCCTGATAGCAGCTCATGAGCACCATATCATCTACATACAACAAAGTGGAAAGGGTAAACAAGCAGGAACCAACACCTGTTGACCGTTGGAACAGCTCACCATTTGCATGGTAAGACAGCTGCACACCACAACCCTCTGGCATTGCCGCCTGCGCCTGCCTAACTACACAATCAAAGAACACGTTAAACAGCAAAGGAGCAATCACGCACCCTTGCCGCACCCCAGTGCTGATATCAAACCACTCTCCTACTCTACCTGCCAGCTTGATTGCTGCTTGATCACGCACCCTTGCTGCAAATCAGTGAGCAACTGTACTAGTTTGTCATGAACTCCATATGCTCGCAGCACACACCACAGTGCATGCCTTGGTAGGGAGTCATATGCTTTTGTCAGGTCAACAAAAGCCATGTACAACGGCTGCTTGTGCTCACGACACTTAGACATAAGCGTTCGCAAGGTGACTACAGCATCTGACAGACCTCTGTTTCTCCTAAAAGCACTCTGGCAATCCAGCAACTGTGACTCAATCTGGGCATTCACCCTGCTGAGCAGCAGCAATGCATACACCTTGCCAGGAATGCTAAGTAAACTGATTGGCATGTGATTGCCTGTTAGCTTAGCACTGCCCTTGCCCTTGTAGAGCGGGACACGTAAAGCACGCTTCCAATCAACCGGGGCCTTGCCAGACACCCACACTGCACAAATCACTCTATGCAACCACTCTGCCATCAGCGGCCCAGCTTTTAGCAAAGGCACAGTGATGCAATCAACACCGCCTGCTGCACCATTCCTAAGAGCTGCAATCGCCTCAGCCACCTCTTCAGGTGACGGCGGGGATGCTGCTGCCCTCAGGTCATTTCCACTGATGCTACTGTCGCTGCTGCTATTGGAAACATGCGCCGCTTCAGGGGTAATCGTATCACCTTCGCTGCTGCTGTGACTGACTCTGCCCTTGAGGGAGGCTTCCACACCGGCAATGAGCTGCTCCATGAGCTGCTCCTGCTCAGCAGATACGCTATCGCTGCTGAAGACCTCCTGGAAATGCTCCTGGAATCTGCTTAGCTGCTCCTGCGCACTGCGTAGTGCGGTGCTCCCATCTTTGCTGAGAAGGCCTGCTGAACCAACTGCTGCCTGCTTCTCCTTGAACATGCCTTGCACGAACTTGTGGAAACCTGACATCCGCCCTGTCTTCCACAGGTGCTCCGCATGCGCTGCCTGCGCAGCAAGCTGCCGATGTTGGTCACGCTCCACCCTGTGTGTGACGGCCCTGTTCAATGTGTTGTAGGCACGTTTAGCTGTAGCAGCAGCAGCGGCTGCAACGGCATGTTGCCGCTGCCACTCCCTCTGCTGCTGACTCCCATCCCACTGGCCACTGCTGGCTGCTTGCTGCGTGTCAAGCTGCTGCAGCGTCTAACGCAGCAGCAGCTGTTGCCGCTGCTGCCAAGCTGCAAAAGCAACTTGTTTGTGGTGAACCACGCTCAAGGTGTCTTCTGACAGATAAGATCGACGTTGCTGCTTGCGCTGCTGCTGGCCCAAGCTGCTGGCTGCTTTCTGCTGTACTGCAGTTGCAAAGGACTGCCATTCTCTATACTTCTGCCTCATCTGGCATATCAGCTAGCACTGAGAACCTGTTCTGCAAGCTGTGCAAAAACTGCTGGTGACAAGCCTCCTGCTGTAGGTCTGACACTTGAAACTTCAAGGCTGCAAGGCTGCGGACTTGCTGCTGCCGTTGCTGCCCCCTGTCGCTGCTGAAACGCAGCTTCAGAGTCATCGCAACTAAGCGATGGTCTGAATCAAGGTCAACCCCTCTGAACGCCCTGCAATTCCTGATGCTGGACCAAAAGCGCTTGCTGAACAAGATATAGTCCAGCACTCGCTCCAAACCCTGCTGTCCTGGGGCTGCCGCGGCCGCATGTGTGTACATGTGGATACGCTTGTGGGGGAAGAGCGTATTAGCAATCACCAAGTTGTGGGCCAGAGCCGTATCCAGCAGTTGACTGCCATTGCTGTTAGCTGCTGCTGGCTGCACTGAATGTGGCCCCCTAACCTGGCTGTGTGTGCTGCAGTCTGACCCTATCTGAGCATTGAAGTCACCTAAGAGGATGACTACATCCCTGCTGGGAGTTGCTGCAAGCGCACTATGCAGCTGCAAATCAAAAGCCTGCTGTTCTGCGCTGCTGCTGGTCTCTGTGGCTGCGTATGCAGCCACAACAGTGATGGTCAAGCTGCTCTGAGCCTGGAAACGTGCTATAAGCAATCTCCACTCTATAGCTGTCCATTCTAGCAAAGCTTCCTGCCACATACTGTCCACCAGCAGCGCAATGCCGTGCTGCCGCTTATCCTTCCTGCCGGAGTGCAGCAGTAACCAGCTGCTGCTGTCACTGCCTGGAGCTTGCACATGCTGCTCGCCAGCTCCTAGCAATCTAGACTCGGTTAGAGCACATAGGCCTATGTTTAGCTGACTAAGCTGTGTTGTGAGGGAGAGTAGCTTAGCAGTGAATCTGCTGTTGAGAGGGTCAAACCCATCGTGTAGTGTGCGAACGTTGGCTGTTGCAACACGAGTCAGAAGTTTGCACAGACGGAGACCTTTTGTGTATACACGCGGGTGCGTATCTAGTCTGGATACTCGACCAGAGGTCAATGCGGGCTGGTTCGATGCTGCTGTCAACAGCACGCTATCTACTGCACAGCTGTTCTTCCCCTCTCGAGGCGTGATCAACCAACGTACAATACCGTATTGCTCCTAATGTTTTCCGAAATAGAAAATGCAAAAGACTTAAAAACCCAAATAAGAAGTTTGGCTTCCGGCAAACTTACTTACAACCCTAGATATGTTCCATGGCATTACAATTTGCGTATTTTGCCCTCGATCGGAGACGACAACGCAGCCTTATGCATAAACACACATTCCTAGACCTTGCGGACCCCTTACCGAGCAGTCTGGGTGCCGTGTCGTGATGAGATGGCGGGCCTGCTGGCAAGCTTCCTGTTGGTGAACCTGACCCTGATCAACGAAAGCTAGACGATTCGCTTGATAAATTCAGTCAGCCCAGGTCATCACTACTGGTTACACGCCTCGGCAACAATATTTGTTTTCGCCATTCCAGTGCCGGCAAAACGTTGAAACTTGCCAGAAAATGTTACGTCAGCCTCCCGGCAAACATAATATATTCCAAAAAACCTGCCGGCTTTCGGCAAAATGTATTAGCGGAAAACATTAGGAGCAGTACGGTAGACCCTCCAGTTGATTTAACTACACTAAAAGCACATTAGCCTGGCGGTGGCAAGAAGGCGCCACCGTCAAGCCGATACAATAAAAGCAAAATGAGTGTAGTGTAATTAACCGAAATGAGTGTAGTCTAGTGAATTTATTCTCTATAAATGAACCATAACGAGGATGGGACAAGCACACATAAAATCTATGAAATTCGGTGTTGGCCAGACAATGCTGTTGCATGGCGACATGGCTTTCTTGTTTTGTTCCTGCACTCAAAACAGTGCTGTATGCACTGGTCACCTCACTGCATGAATAGAAGGGCATTTAGGCATAAAGGGATAAACATGTCGATGATTGTACCATTTGCGTTTTTGGTGACGTATCTTTTATCACATATATTTTTTGGGAGTAAATTTGTGACCTTGGATGACCAAGCAACCGTGAATTTACTCTCTGAAAATGATCAATAAAGAGGATGGGGCAAGCCCACATTAGGTTTATGAAGTTCGATGTAGGCCAGACATTGCTGTTGCGTGGACGTATGGCTGCCTTGTTTTGTTCCAGCACTCAAAACAATGCTGGTCACAACACTAAATAAATCAAAGGGCATAAAGTCATTGAACAAAAAAAAATCAAGACATACGCATGTCTGCCGGCACACGCACCGGCACTTGTCGCTTTGCATCCGTTGGAGCGTAAACGGTGCTGAAGCCGGAAAGGTTTACTTCGCGCACAAAAAGGCAGGAATGATGCCGGCAATCATTGCGGTGAGCTAGGTTTGGGGATTGGTTGAGGCACCAGACCTCGAGCACTGACTTTATGGTGCATTTCCTCTGCCGGCACTCAAACCACTGCTGGGGGCATCGCGCGCCGCTCTTATCAAGCGATGTTGGATACTGACATGTGCCGGCCAGCGATTTGAAGAGGCGGGACTCACCCATTTGACACCATTTTTTTAGATTCAGACTTGGCACATTTTTTGCTTCCCAGTGTAACAGGCGACCCCAAAATGGCTTGCCAATCTAGGGGATTTTGCCCTACTTTAGGAGTTGCAGACGCCTATATATATAGTAACGGCTACGCATAGAGGCACAAGCCTCCCGTTACAGGCCTCCCCGGCCAAGTATTGACCTCCGGGCAATGCGCCTCTAGTCGGGTTCGAACCTGTGACCTCTCGCACCTGGAGTGACCCAGGATTCCGAATGGAACGCTCTAACCAGTGAGCTACGAGAGCCTATCTCAGCTACCAGCTGTAACAGGCGACCCAAAATGGCTTGCCAATCTAGGGGATTTTGCCCTACTTAAGGAGTTGCAGACGCCTATATATATAGTAACGGCTACAGTCTCTAGAGCCCTGAGTAAGGCATTAAACTGCTCCGGCTCTGCTTTGCCCACCCGGCCTTTGCTGGGCGCGGCCCGCGAGTCGCAAGCGACAGCATAGAAGACCGGCAGCGGCCTTACAGTGCTAGATCTAAAGCAGTCAGCTTTTTTGACGGGCTGGCAGCTCCTGGACCTTGCACTAGGCGAGCAGCATCAGTCTGACGTGTGCAGTCGTTGGTGCCGCTTCTCTGGCACCTCCGATACCGCCTAGCTGCCTTCTCGACATCGTCTGGAATTTCAGAGGTTCATCTCGCGGGGCCTTTGTTGCAGCCCTGCGCCATTGCAGGCTGGTGTCGGAGCAGCATCGAAGGTTTGCAGCCCCTGCTGGATTGACGTCCTTAAGGCGTGCAGCCGTCCTCGAGTACGCAGCATCAGCAGTATCGTGTTTCTGTCTGGCGCGCTGCAGCATGCGACAGCCGCTAGCAGGCCCCTGACACAGTAGCAGCAGCAGCAGCAACAGTGTGGCAGAGCTCTGCCATGTCGCTGCATGCTCCAGAGTCTGGCAGCAACAGTCTCGCTGTGTACGGTTTCAGCAGGCAGTTGGGCTTGGTTTAGGGTGGCCTGCGCCGGAAGGCAGGTGTTGGTTCTGGCAGCTCTGTTATACTGCTGTTGGCAGGGTGTTGGCCTGGTCTAATGATCAGTAGCCATCTTTTACCCTTTTTTTCTCTCCAGGCAGTCTCTGTTTGGAGCGGGCTGATGGCATCACATATTGGACGCTATGCTGGGGCGTAGGTGTGTCTGGGCAGCACTCTGTTGACGCCCCTACATTGTTGTCTTACTTTGGTGTTGTTCTAGCCTTTTGCCTGGTCTCACTTACTCAGTGCTTTGCATCCCGTGGTTGATTGTGATGGTGCAGCTACTTCATGTCCTGTCATTGCCCCAGGGCCCTGCCATGTCATGGTGCAGCCGGGGTTGGTGCAACATGGTTTGCCGCTGCTACTGCCACCCTTCTTCTGAGCGTGCATTGTTGCTGTTGCTTTGATCCTTGCCCCTGGTCAGTTCAAGGTTGTCCGGCTTTGTTGATAGCCACTAGCATGCCACTGCAGTATGTGGTTGCAGTGTCTGATTCTCAGCCCTACAGTCTTTTGCTGCTCAGTTACCCTCTTGTTGCCTCTAGTCCTCATCACCCTTAACGGGGTGACGCCCGGGGTGGTGTAGTGACTTGAGAGCCCAGCCTGCTCGCAGTGCCGGAAGTGCATGGCGGCCCTGTGCACTTTTAGCACTGCATGCCGTCACTGACACTGTTGGAAGCACTTGATTTCCATTGACACGATTCTCCTCTGGAGGTACACTTGTGGGGGCAATACTGCGTGGAGTAAGGAAGGCGGCTGTGCAAGCATGGCCAAATGCCGAAACTTACACACTGAGGCTTTTTCTAGGGGTGGGCCTCCTTTCGAGTGACGGCCCGCGCTGAGCTTTTAGCAATCTTTTCAACTCTGGTGCCCGTTGCGGCGTAGCTGCTTGAACGCACCTTGTAACCCCTTCTTCCGTTACATAGCTCATCTCTCTGCCCTGAGTAAGGCATTAAACTGCTCCGGCTCTGCTTTGCCCACCCGGCCTTTGCTGGGCGCGGCCCGCGAGTCGCAAGCGACAGCATAGAAGACCGGCAGCGGCCTTACAGTGCTAGATCTAAAGCAGTCAGCTCTTTTGACGGGCTGGCAGCTCCTGGACCTTGCACTAGGCGAGCAGCATCAGTCTGACGTGTGCAGTCGTTGGTGCCGCTTCTCTGGCACCTCCGATACCGCCTAGCTGCCTTCTCGACATCGTCTGGAATTTCAGAGGTTCATCTCGCGGGGCCTTTGTTGCAGCCCTGCGCCATTGCAGGCTGGTGTCGGAGCAGCATCGAAGGTTTGCAGCCCCTGCTGGATTGACGTCCTTAAGGCGTGCAGCCGTCCTCGAGTACGCAGCATCAGCAGTATCGTGTTTCTGTCTGGCGCGCTGCAGCATGCGACAGCCGCTAGCAGGCCCCTGACACAGTAGCAGCAGCAGCAGCAACAGTGTGGCAGAGCTCTGCCCTGTCGCTGCATGCTCCAGAGTCTGGCAGCAACAGTCTCGCTGTGTACGGTTTCAGCAGGCAGTTGGGCTTGGTTAGGGTGGCCTGCGCCGGAAGGCAGGTGTTGGTTCTGGCAGCTCTGTTATACTGCTGTTGGCAGGGTGTTGGCCTGGTCTAATGATCAGTAGCCATCTTTTACCCTTTTTTTCTCTCCAGGCAGTCTCTGTTTGGAGCGGGCTGATGGCATCACATATTGGACGCTATGCTGGGGCGTAGGTGTGTCTGGGCAGCACTCTGTTTACGCCCCTACATTGTTGTCCTACTTTGGTGTTGTTCTAGCCTTTTGCCTGGTCTCACTTACTCAGTGCTTTGCATCCCGTGGTTGGTTGTGATGGTGCAGCTGCTTCATGTCCTGTCATTGCCCCAGGGCCCTGCCATGTCATGGTGCAGCCGGGGTTGGTGCAACATGGTTTGCCGCTGCTACTGCCACCCTTCTTCTGAGCGTGCATTGTTGCTGTTGCTTTGATCCTTGCCCCTGGTCAGTTCAAGGTTGTCCGGCTTTGTTGATAGCCACTAGCATGCCACTGCAATATGTGGTTGCAGTGTCTGATTCTCAGCCCTACAGTCTTTTGCTGCTCAGTTACCCTCTTGTTGCCTCTAGTCCTCATCACCCTTAACGGGGTGACGCCCGGGGTGGTGTAGTGACTTGAGAGCCCAGCCTGCTCGCAGTGCCGGAAGTGCATGGCGGCCCTGTGCACTTTTAGCACTGCATGCCGTCACTGACACTGTTGGCAGCACTTGATTTCCATTGACACATTCTCCTCTGGAGGTACACTTGTGGGGGCAATACTGCGTGGAGTAAGGAAGGCGGCTGTGCATGCATGGCCAAATGCCGAAACTTACACACTGAGGCTTTTTCTAGGGGTGGGCCTCCTTTCGAGTGACGGCCCGCGCTGAGCTTTTAGCAATCTTTTCAACTCTGGTGCCCGTTGCGGCGTAGCTGCTTGAACGCACCTTGTAACCCCTTCTTCCGCTACTATGCTATCTTACGCATAGAGGCCCTGAGTAAGGCATTAAACTGCTCCGGCTCTGCTTTGCCCACCCGGCCTTTGCTGGGCGCGGCCCGCGAGTCGCAAGCGACAGCACAGAAGACCGGCAGCGGCCTTACAGTGCTAGATCTAAAGCAGTCAGCTCTTTTGACGGGCTGGCAGCTCCTGGACCTTGCACTAGGCGAGCAGCATCAGTCTGACGTGTGCAATCGTTGGTGCCGCTTCTCTGGCACCTCCGATACCGCCTAGCTGCCTTCTCGACATCGTCTGGAATTTCAGAGGTTCATCTCGCGGGGCCTTTGTTGCAGCCCTGCGCCATTGCAGGCTGGTGTCGGAGCAGCATCGAAGGTTTGCAGCCCCTGCTGGATTGACGTCCTTAAGGCGTGCAGCCGTCCTCGAGTACGCAGCATCAGCAGTATCGTGTTTCTGTCTGGCGCGCTGCAGCATGCGACAGCCGCTAGCAGGCCCCTGACACAGTAGCAGCAGCAGCAGCAACAGTGTGGCAGAGCTCTGCCATGTCGCTGCATGCTCCAAAGTCTGGCAGCAACAGTCTCGCTGGTACGGTTTCAGCAGGCAGTTGGGCTTGGTTTAGGGTGGCCTGCGCCGGAAGGCAGGTGTTGGTTCTGGCAGCTCTGTTATACTGCTGTTGGCAGGGTGTTGGCCTGGTCTAATGATCAGTAGCCATCTTTTACCCTTTTTTTCTCTCCAGGCAGTCTCTGTTTGGAGCGGGCTGATGGCATCACATATTGGACGCTGTGCTGGGGCGTAGGTGTGTCTGGGCAGCACTCTGTTGACGCCCCTACATTGTTGTCCTACTTTGGTGTTGTTCTAGCCTTTTGCCTGGTCTCACTTACTCAGTGCTTTGCATCCCGTGGTTGATTGTGATGGTGCAGCTGCTTCATGTCCTATCATTGCCCCAGGGCCCTGCCATGTCATGGTGCAGCCGGGGTTGGTGCAACATGGTTTGCCGCTGCTACTGCCACCCTTCTTCTGAGCGTGCATTGTTGCTGTTGCTTTGATCCTTGCCCCTGGTCAGTTCAAGGATGTCCGGCTTTGTTGATAGCCACTAGCATGCCACTGCAGTATGTGGTTGCAGTGTCTGATTCTCAGCCCTACAGTCTTTTGCTGCTCAGTTACCCTCTTGTTGCCTCTAGTCCTCATCACCCTTAACGGGGTGACGCCCGGGGTGGTGTAGTGACTTGAGAGCCCAGCCTGCTCGCAGTGCCGGAAGTGCATGGCGGCCCTGTGCACTTTTAGCACTGCATGCCGTCACTGACACTGTTGGCAGCACTTGATTTCCATTGACACGATTCTCCTCTGGAGGTACACTTGTGGGGGCAATACTGCGTGGAGTAAGGAAGGCGGCTGTGCATGCATGGCCAAATGCCGAAACTTACACACTGAGGCTTTTTCTAGGGGTGGGCCTCCTTTCGAGTGACGGCCCGCGCTGAGCTTTTAGCAATCTTTTCAACTCTGGTGCCCGTTGCGGCGTAGCTGCTTGAACGCACCTTGTAACCCCTTCTTCCGCTACTATGCTATATATATAGTAACGGCTACTATGGATGCTATGAGTGCAATGGGTGTGGGTGCCGGCTATTGCTCCTGGGCTAAAACATTGCTGACTGCCACACGTGCTTGTGGCTTGATCAATGGTTTCAGGTCAGAGCAGCGGGTGTTCAAAGCCGGTGTGCGACAGGGGTGCCCGTTATCACCGCTCCTGTACCTGTTTGTTGGTGAAGCATTGCTCCGTTTTTTGGCGTCCAAGGGGGTTGGCGTCACAGTGCTCGGCCACCGCCTGTGTGCTACACAGTTTGCGGACGACACTCAGGTGTACCTGCCTTCAGTGGATGCAGTGCAGCCGTTTTTGATACACATGCAACGCATGGCTGCTGCATCCGGCCAACAACTCAACATGCAGAAGACCAAACTTCTCCTAGTTGGGCGAGCAGTGCGCATGCAGTTCCAGCAGCAGCAGCAACAGCAGCAGCAGCAGCAGCAGCAGCAGCAGCAGCAGCCCGCGCCAGTTGCCTCGCAGCTTACTCCAACCTTGCAGGCTAATGTGCTGGGGGTGTGTGTTGGGGCATCTTCCCCTCTCAGTTGGGAGGAGAAAGTGCAGGGAGTTGAAGCAGCCTTGACAAGGTTGTCCCGCGTAAAGGCGCTGTCCATTTTTGGCAGGGGTATGGGCAGTGCATCATACGGGGTTAGCAAACTCTTGTATGCTGCGGAATTCTCAGACCTGCCTTCCGCGCAACAGTGTCAGCATCTGCAGGCCAAGGTGGCCAAGTTGGTTGACAGGGGGTTGGCACCCTCGGATGTCACTAGAAAGTTCACCGGCATTCCTGCGCGACTTCTTGTTGGCAGACCAGCTGATGGTGGCTTTGGTGTGTTGCCTTGGTATGAGCATATGGTTGCTCGACATGCGTGGTGGGGGGCGTTCTTTGCTACTGCGCCTCATGATACAGACATTCCATGGGTCAACATTGGCAGAGCTTGCCTGCGCTCCAAGTGTTGTTGGTGGGGCCCTCTGGCTCTTTTTGACTGCGCAGCTGACACCCAATCACCAGCTGAGTGGGCTGGGGTGCCGCCGCCACCTTTGCGCCGCATGATCTCTGGGCTGCAAGCACTGGGGGATGTGTGTGATGTGCAACAGCAGCAGCAGCAGCAGCAGCAGCAGCAGCAACCGCAACAACAACAGCAACCACAGCAACAGCAGCCAGCGCTGCCGCCACAACAGCAGCAACCGCTGCTGCTACAGCAGCAGCAACCGCTGCTGCTACGCAGCAGCAACCGCTGCCGCCACGGCAGCGCAAACGCTGCCGCTACAGCAGCGGCTAACGCTGCCGCAACAGCAGCAGCAGCAGCAGCAGCAGCAGCAGCCATTGCAGACGCAGCCGCCCCTGCCTCCAGGGCAGCCGTCCCCAGGTTTGGGTCAATTGCGCCAGCAGATGGCTGTTCTTTCCAGTGCCCCGGTTCTACAGCCTGGGCCTTGGTGTGCTCTGGCCCCTGTCTTTGCCAATTGTTTCCTGCTTGGGGGTATCCCTGGTGCTAGGCCGGGTGGTTTGCATGTGTTGCCTGTTCCGCCGGCTAGAGGTGCATTCTACTACACGGGCGGGAAGGTCAGGCCCACCATTCGTACACTTGGGGATTTGATTAGGTCTCATCGTGTGATTGAACGTGTGGTACAAGCCAAACTGCCCCACCCTCTGATCCCATGCAGCAGCAGCAATGCTGAGGGCGAGTTTGATGACCTCAACTTGTTGCTGTATAATGTGCCTCTTGCATGGACTCAAGCTGCTGCAAGCGAGGCAGCAAGAGCAGGGTGGCCAGCTGTTCTGCCTTCTGCTCCTGCAGTGCCATCTGAGGCAGAACAAATTGTTGAATGCATGCTGGTGTCACGGCTTGGCTGGTATCTGTTGCCTGCAGGCAAGCCCTGCTCCATCAGGCGGCTGTCCGTGAAGACAGCTACCGCCTTGCAGCTGCGTAATTTGCGTGTTGAGCAGCAGGCTCGGAAACGTCAGTTTGTGGTCCTTGCACTCAATAACTCAAATTCAGCAGCGACTAGGGATGGTGTTGGTAGTGTGACCGCTGCGCAGCGTAAACTGTGGAAGTTGCGCTGGGATAACCGCATCAAAGAGGTGTTCTGGCGTGTGGTGTTGAATGGTGTACCTACTGCTGCTCGAATGCCGGGCGTGCAGCGTGCTTGCTTGTGTGGTGCGTGTATGCCTGGGTATGACCACCATTACTGGCACTGCCCTGTTGCGCAAGCGGTGGTACAGTCCATAGTGGAGAATTTGCCTACAGCATGGTGCACTCGCACGCCTGGATCCTCAGCTTTAAGTATGCAGCATATTTGGCTCATGCAACCGCCGCATGGTGGGCGGAGTGTGCTCACATGCGTGTGGCGTGTCGTGTGTTTGGCGGCCTTCAATGCTATGGATGTTGGCAGGAGGGCAGCCAACCTACAGCATGTGCTAAACAGGCAGCATGACCTTGTTGCCAGTCCAGCAGGTGGCCCTGCCCGGGCGCCACCTGCTGACCAGCAGCTTATCACTCAGTTGTTGCAGCCTGCTACTCCCTCAGCTGCGCAACTGGCTCATAATGAGGCAGTGAGGCAGCACAGAGAGCAGCAGCAGCTACAGCTTCAGCAGCGGCGACAGCAGGAGCTTGATGAGCTGGTGCAGACGAAGAAGAAGGCGGCGGTGGCTAGGTTTTGGGAGCTGCTGGTTGACTTCATAGTCATCAAGGCGGCACCCTTGACCTGGCTGGATATTGTGCCAGCTGATCACCCCTTTTTACGCGTGGTTGAAGGCCGGCTGCAGCTAGCACCAAGAAGGGACTTGGCCTCTGCGTCATAGCATGAATTGGGGTTATTTCTTGCATCCTCTGCTCTTTGATCCGTTTTGCTACATGTGGTTGCATGTCTTGTGCTGTTAGTACTCTCATGCAGCCTGTGTCAGCCAGTAGGTGTGTTGGGCAGGTGCCATTGCCAGGGGTGTGGCCTTGCCAGACACATCAGTAGGGTGGCAGGTGCCTGTGGTGCCACGGCGCTGCGGGTTATGCTGTTGCTTTGTGCGCGTTCTAGTAGCAGAGAGTTATGATCATGTTGATCATCATGTTGTACAATGTCTTCAACACCTGAAGCAGGAGCACCGAGGTGCCCAGTACCTGCTAGTTGTTGCCATGTCTGCATGTTCCAATCCTATTTCGCTGACGTTGACACCTTTTTGTTCCGTCCTGATGATTTTTCTCTGCGCAGAGTTTGTGTTATTTTGGGTGAGGAAGCTGCAAATTGCTTCTCTGAGGCTTTTTGTGGTTTATTCTCGTGTCCTGCGCGCTGCAGTCCTCGAAGTGTTCCGTTTCCAACGTGCACACCCATGTAACTCTCCTCAATCAAAAATAAGCTCGCATGCCCTGAGTAAGGCATTAAACTGCTCCGGCTCTGCTTTGCCCACCCGGCCTTTGCTGGGCGCGGCCCGCGAGTCGCAAGCGACAGCATAGAAGACCGGCAGCGGCCTTACAGTGCTAGATCTAAAGCAGTCAGCTTTTTGACGGGCTGGCAGCTCCTGGACCTTGCACTAGGCGAGCAGCATCAGTCTGACGTGTGCAGTCGTTGGTGCCGCTTCTCTGGCACCTCCGATACCGCCTAGCTGCCTTCTCGACAACGTCTGGAATTTCAGAGGTTCATCTCGCGGGGCCTTTGTTGCAGCCCTGCGCCATTGCAGGCTGGTGTCGGAGCAGCATCGAAGGTTTGCAGCCCCTGCTGGATTGACGTCCTTAAGGCGTGCAGCCGTCCTCGAGTACGCAGCATCAGCAGTATCGTGTTTCTGTCTGGCGCGCTGCAGCATGCGACAGCCGCTAGCAGGCCCCTGACACAGTAGCAGCAGCAGCAGCAACAGTGTGGCAGAGCTCTGCCCTGTCGCTGCATGCTCCAGAGTCTGGCAGCAACAGTCTCGCTGTGTACGGTTTCAGCAGGCAGTTGGGCTTGGTTAGGGTGGCCTGCGCCGGAAGGCAGGTGTTGGTTCTGGCAGCTCTGTTATACTGCTGTTGGCAGGGTGTTGGCCTGGTCTAATGATCAGTAGCCATCTTTTACCCTTTTTTTCTCTCCAGGCAGTCTCTGTTGGAGCGGGCTGATGGCATCACATATTGGACGCTATGCTGGGGCGTAGGTGTGTCTGGGCAGCACTCTGTTTACGCCCCTACATTGTTGTCCTACTTTGGTGTTGTTCTAGCCTTTTGCCTGGTCTCACTTACTCAGTGCTTTGCATCCCGTGGTTGGTTGTGATGGTGCAGCTGCTTCATGTCCTGTCATTGCCCCAGGGCCCTGCCATGTCATGGTGCAGCCGGGGTTGGTGCAACATGGTTTGCCGCTGCTACCGCCACCCTTCTTCTGAGCGTGCATTGTTGCTGTTGCTTTGATCCTTGCCCCTGGTCAGTTCAAGGTTGTGCGGCTTTGTTGATAGCCACTAGCATGCCACTGCAATATGTGGTTACAGTGTCTGATTCTCAGCCCTACAGTCTTTTGCTGCTCAGTTACCCTCTTGTTGCCTCTAGTCCTCATCACCCTTAACGGGGTGACGCCCGGGGTGGTGTAGTGACTTGAGAGCCCAGCCTGCTCGCAGTGCCGGAAGTGCATGGCGGCCCTATGCACTTTTAGCACTGCATGCCGTCACTGACACTGTTGGCAGCACTTGATTTCCATTGACACCAATTCTCCTCTGGAGGTACTATTGTGGGGGCAATACTGCGTGGAGTAAGGAAGGCGGCTGTGCATGCATGGCCAAATGCCGAAACTTACACACTGAGGCTTTTTCTAGGGGTGGGCCTCCTTTCGAGTGACGGCCCGCGCTGAGCTTTTAGCAATCTTTTCAACTCTGGTGCCCGTTGCGGCGTAGCTGCTTGAACGCACCTTGTAACCCCTTCTTCTTCTTCTTCTACGCATAGAGGCACAAGCCTCCCGTTACAGGCCTCCCCGGCCAAGTATTGACCTCCGGGCAATGCGCCTCTAGTCGGGTTCGAACCTGTGACCTCTCGCACCTGGAGTGACCCAGGATTCCGAATGGAACGCTCTAACCAGTGAGCTACGAGAGCCTATCTCAGCTACCAGCTGTAACAGGCGACCCAAAATGGCTTGCCAATCTAGGGGATTTTGCCCTACTTAAGGAGTTGCAGACGCCTATATATAGTAACGGCTACGCTATATCCCCCAGGCCCTGAGTAAGGCATTAAACTGCTCCGGCTCTGCTTTGCCCACCCGGCCTTTGCTGGGCGCGGCCCGCGAGTCGCAAGCGACAGCATAGAAGACCGGCAGCGGCCTTACAGTGCTAGATCTAAAGCAGTCAGCTTTTGACGGGCTGGCAGCTCCTGGACCTTGCACTAGGCGAGCAGCATCAGTCTGACGTGTGCAGTCGTTGGTGCCGCTTCTCTGGCACCTCCGATACCGCCTAGCTGCCTTCTCGACATCGTCTGGAATTTCAGAGGTTCATCTCGCGGGGCCTTTGTTGCAGCCCTGCGCCATTGCAGGCTGGTGTCGGAGCAGCATCGAAGGTTTGCAGCCCCTGCTGGATTGACGTCCTTAAGGCGTGCAGCCGTCCTCGAGTACGCAGCATCAGCAGTATCGTGTTTCTGTCTGGCGCGCTGCAGCATGCGACAGCCGCTAGCAGGCCCCTGACACAGTAGCAGCAGCAGCAGCAACAGTGTGGCAGAGCTCTGCCCTGTCG
>JACERP010000716.1:10000-41060 GCA_014080715.1 Scenedesmus sp. NREL 46B-D3 | reverse complement strand
TGTCAGCAACTGCAGCTGCAGCTACATGGCTTCCCTGCGCAGTGGCAGGCGTGACTGACAGCATCTGCGCTGCATGGCATGGCATGCATTTGGTTGCGTCCAATTGCGGAAGCCTGTATATTGCGCACTGGCTAGTGCGCTGTGTTGCGTGGCTGCGGGTCGCAGCCTGTCCATGCGGCAACAGCAGCTGCAGCTGAGGTTGCCGTTGCACTGAGCAGTGGCTCAACTGGTGACATTCATGCAGTATGAGTCGACAAAGTCCGTCTTGGTGGGATGGTGAGTAAGGCTGCCCAGGCAGCTCCAGTGATGTAACCTCTGTTACAATGGTTTGTGTTCTATAACATCAATGTCCTGCAACATGACCCTCGCGGGCTTGCATGTGCACATGCAAGGCTTTCAATCATATTGTTCATTCCCTGTGCACCACCGCTACGTCCGTAGGCAGCACGTGTGATGTGGCCTTAGCCGTTCCTGTGTGCATGCATATGGCAGTGGCTGAGGATGTGAAGTCAAGCAGCACTTTTATGATTTAGCCTCTGTTGAGTGCACATGTGCGTGCACACACCTTGGGATGTTTGGATGGAGATGGCGATGGCCGGTTGTCATCCAGGGCTGAGAAGGCGTCTGTTGTTGTTGAGTTGTAAACTCCGCTGCAGTCTGCTTGTGCAGCATCCTTTACTTGCATGCATGTCAAGCAAGTGTCATACATGACAACGTGTTTGGAGCAAGGCTGCCAGCTGGATCTCAGGCTGTGCTAAAATTTGGAAGTACCCCTGCCCGGGTCCAGGTTGGAGGATGTGGGCGATCTAGATATCAACATTGGCATTAAACACATAAGTTGACTCCATTGGTGCAAGAGTGATATCGAGTAATCGCGTACGCCATGCCGTTTGCCTTTGCTTGCCACGAAGGTCAGCCAGGATGCGCAGGTGCGACTGCAGTTTCAAGCAGCTCGTGGTGTGGTACATTGATAAAGCAACATTGCGTAATGTGACATCCGCACTTGCACAACTTCAAGATGCTGTTGAAGCGCAAAACGTCAGCATGCGGTACACCCAGTGTTCAATCAAGAGTCGTGGCAATGTGATGCACTACCTGCTTCATTAAACCCATCTATTGCAATATCAGGCGCTCGAAAACTGTTAGGCTGTCTTACACAAAGAGGCGCGAGTGGCAGGCGCGTCCTTGGAACTGGAGATATTCCGAACGAGCGAGTTCAGTGCAATAGTAAATCTATTGGTTACCTTTGTTCACCAAATAAAGGTTGCCACTGTGCGGGTTGATGAGTTGGCGACCTCAGCAGCAGTTCTGTGCAGGCGCAGCATGTGGTTCCTGCTCTCAGCAGCCCATCTTTAACGTCACAGACATTCGAGCTTGAGAGACATTGCCGGTGTCACATTGATCAACCGCTGAGTAATGGAAGGCCCTAGCACAGCAGCTGCAGCAGTCAACTATGTCAGGTGCCGCGTGGGCTGCTTGCCCCAGGTTGCCCCCAACTGGCGCTCCCCAGGCAGCTCAAAAAGCAGCAGGAAGCAGCAGCAGCTGATAGATGGCATGCACCAGCAGCTAGAGCTTGACCGGCAGCAGCTAGCTGCTGCGCTGCAGCAGGCACAGCTGGAGAAGCAGCAGCTTGCCGCAGAAAATGCTGAGATGCACGAAAAGCTGCAGCAGCAGCAACAGCGGCAACAGATGCAGATGCAGCTGGAGTTAGCACATGTTGGTGAGGGTGATGACGGCGACACAGCGGCCAAGGCCCTTCGTCAGTCAAACGAGCAGCGGACTGTCCTGCATGACTCCCCTCTGCACAGGCACAGCGGCAGCAGCAGGGGCAGCACCCCTTGCCCCTCCATTTCTCGCCAAAGCGTAGAAGCCATTTCAAAGTTCAACGTCAAGGTAATGACAACACACAACAGCAGCAGCAACTGCATCAGCAGCCCAGGTAGCAGCCCTGAGCAGCAGCAGCAGCAGCAGCAGCAGCAGCAGCAGCAGCAGCAGACTCATCTGGTGATGCCCATGGCAGAATTGGAAGCTGCTGCTGCAGCAGCTCAGGAGGCAGTACACCAGGCCATCTATGACGCTGCAGCAGCTGCAGCAGCAGCAGCGGCGGCAGCAGCAGCCGCACAGCAGTACCACTACCAAATGCAGCAGCAGGCAGAGCAGCATGGCATGGCAGGGAACAGGGACGAGAGGGTCAACTCGCCACACCACAGCAGCAGCAGCAATGCAGTGGTCCACATCAACAGCAGCAGCAGCAGCAGCAATGCAATGCTGCGCCCTGCCTTAGCTGACGACCCAGCGGCAGCGACTGCTGCAGCGCTGCCTGCTGGCCAGCCGCATGTGCTGCCAGTGGTGCATGTGCCAGTGCAGCAACAGCATATGCAGCAGCAGTTTGCACATCAGGTACCTGTGCAACAGCAGCAGATGGGTACAGCGGCAGCAGCCGCAGCACCACAGCCCTTCATAGTGCCACGAGAGCAGGCAACAGTGCACGCAGCAGAGCCAGCAGCACAGCAGCAGCAACAGCAGCAGCAGCAACAGCAGCAGCAGCAGCAGCAGGGTGCAACGCATCAGGCGCAAGACATGCCAGCAGCTGCTGCTGTTGCTGCAGTTGCTCCTGCTGCTTCCCCGCAACTACCGCACAGCGCAGCAGCAACCAGCCAGCTGCCGGCCTGTCCAGCCCCGCACAAGCACGTGGCATCGCTGTCCCAGTACAAACACAAAAAGCAGCAGCTGCAGCACCACCACCAGCAGCAGCAGCAGCAGCAGCAGCTCCTGCTGGCACATGCGACGCGGAACTCACATGAGGAGTCCCTCAAGTGCGCAGTGTCAGCAGCAGCAGCAAAGCTGCAGTGCCACTTGGCCCGGCGTGACGCCCTGCTGGGCAAGACCCCCAACCACTCACCGTCGTCATCCCTGGACGGCGCTTTCGCCGCTGCTCCCCTGTTTGTCAAACCGGGAGCGAGCAGGGCAGCTGGCTCGTCGGCAGCAGCCGCAGCGACAGCAGCAGCAACTGGTGCAGTGACCGGCGGAGTGGCGCAGGCGCAGCCGGACGTCGCACAACTGCAGACGCGGGTCGAGCAGCAGCAGGCTGCACTGGCGGCAGCGCAGCAGCAGATGGAAGTGCAGCGAGCAGCGCTTGAGGGCGCAAAGCTGCAGGTGGAGGCAGAGCGGCAGCATCAAATGGCTCAGCAGCAGCAGATGGAGGTGCAGCGTGCTGCACTGACTGGTCAAGCGGACGAGCTCTGGGAGTGGGGGCAGCTGCTGCGCAGCGCACAGCTGGGGTTACAGCAGCGGGAGCAGCAGCTGCGTGTGCGTGAGGAGCAGACAGCTGCCGCCGCTGCCTCTGCAGCAGCAGCAGCAGCAGCAGCAGCAGTGGCACAAGGGTGCAGCAAGACGGCTTGAATTGGTTTCGCAACAGCAGGGCAGCAAAAGATGCAGGGTAAAGTGAAGCAGCGCAGGGCGCAGAGGGCATTGCAACCCAAGGCTGCAGGTTTGGCAACAGCAGGCATAACAGGGCAGCAATGAATGCAGGGTGAAGTGAAGCAGCGCAGGGTGCAGGGCGCATTGCAACCCAAGGCTGCTAATTTCGCAACAGCAGGCATAACAGGGCAGCAGAGGATGCAGGGCGAAGTGAAGCCGCTCAGGGTGCAGAGGACATTGCAACCTAAGGCTGATAAATTGGCAACAGCTGGATGAAGAGAAGCAGCACAGGGTGCAGAGGGCATCGCAGCTTAATGCTGCTGGTGATCCGGGGTTTTGGTTCAGTGGTACACTCAATTGCCGACCGTGCAACACAGCAGTTTGGCATACTTGGATGCATTTGAGGAAGAAGGCATACTATCTTGACATGCTCAGGGATTCTGAAAGGCTCAGGAATTTTTTGTTGCCAACCACCAGGCAGTTTTTGGATGCGGGATGCTGTGATCATTTGCAGGTTGCTTCGTCAGACTCAAAACCTTTCAAGAACAGTTGATGCATGTCCCAACCTCGATGATCTGATCTTGTCTTGAGCTTGGAGTTGTGATTGGTGTGGGCCGGCATGCCTGTGTGCTGGCTCCCACGGGCAGGGGGCACTGTGGCGCCTGTCTGCTGGTTTGCGTCCGACCACCTATTCTTTTGCTTGTATGCGCTAACCATATGTGCGCAGTGTGGTGTAAGTTGTGAAGGTCTGAGGAACACAATCCCGGGGTTCAGCAGTCTCACCATGCTGCCTCAAGCAGGCCACAACTGAGCAGTGGCGTGGCTCAAGTTGAGATGTGCCTGTACAAGACTTTGAGTTGTGCTCTGAGCAACCAGGATCAGCTCGCACGTGCAGTTCCTGGCTGCCATTGTGCATGCTGCCTCGGCAGCTATGCATCGCTGCAGCAGCGTGTAGCATTGGTTACATCGCTGAGCACAATTTTGCGGTCAACGGCAGCTGCAGCAGTATCAGGCTGTCTCTTGGCTGTTTCTTGTTGTTTGATTGTGGTTGGCCCTGCTGATTTGGCTGCTGGCTGTCAGAGTGGGCCCAAGCAGTGGCAGTCAGGACGGAGAGCACGCTGGCCTTGCGCATTTGCTGCTGGTGCGCAGGAGCCCCACAGCAGCTGAACTTGGCTGCAGCAATAAGCAGCGACTTACACGGCACCTAAACTCAACATCTGGCTTTGGTGGTGGCTGTGGACGCACGGCGGGCAGGCAGGCAGGCAGGCCAGCTTGGCAGTGGTGGGTGGTGTGGACGTGCCTGCTGACGGTTGCGGCATGCGCCCGGAAGGTGCACCAATGCGCGACTTGCGCCAGTCGGAAGGGGCCCTGGGGGTGCTTGCGGTGCCCCATATGTTGCGTAGTGGCACCAGTGTGACGCCCCACACAGCCGTCCACAATCCATTTCGGTATGTTGATGAACTTAGATCTTGTACTGCAGTTTGGCTTGGCACAAGGTCAGCTGTGGGGCCTGTGTACCATTTTCGCTTTTTTTACAATGCAGGCATACTCACAGGCCTGCGCACCAAAATGCACGCGTGTGTGTATCACTCTGGTGCAGACCGGCTGACATGCTTTTGTGCCCGCAGCATGAACGCAGCAAGGAACAGCCCACGTGTTTGGAGGAACCGGTCAGTTGTTTTCGTGGACCTGCGCAGCAGATCTGTGCTGGGCAGCTTGTCACGTAATTTTTCTTTTTGTGCGTCATGTGTACCTTTCTTTCGTCAGGCTGGCATTCTGTGCGCTGTTGTGCTGCTCATGCTTCAAACAAATGGTTGCACTGTGCAGCAGATATGTACCTCAATCAGCAGAGTTCGGAAGCAGCTTGCAGCTTGCATAGGAGTAGTTAGTACATGCTGCATGTCAGCGTGCACAAGCCAGGGTCCTGCCGCTGGCTGAACTGTGTTGGTCGCCCCCAGCTGTGTGGGGCCCCAGGCGCGTGCATTTCGAGTAGCTTGATTCACACTAGCATAGGGTGCAGCCCGCCACTTGCCCGGCACATTGTTGCTGCAGCATGACGAACACTGTCACAATAACATTCAGCATGCAGGCCCAATCGGCTGAATGTTTGAGTAGATTGTATGTTTGCACAACCAGGCCGCAAGGCAGGGGCAACTGCCTTGCCATGTGTTCCATGGAGAAGAAACAGCAGCACTGTCAAAGGGGGACACTTGCACCCTCCACAGCAGCCATATCTGTGTCGGCCGCATTTCCTATCTTCAGCTCTGCCCTGTTTGTGTTGCTCGAGACTGCTGTGCTGGAAGCAAGCCTGCGGCGATGTGCATGTGTGGCTGCTGGTGGGTGCATACTGCTGCGGGCTTGAGCCGCATCACGCCAGCTAACCCCAGCACGAGACAGTATGCCCTACTCAGGCTGCCAGGCTGCTGCTGCTGTCTGCAGTACAGCAGTCGAACTAGTTGCTGCATGCATGAGTGGAAAATGCATTTGATAGCATTGGTGGCTGAAGTATCTTGGGGTTCCAATGAAATGATGGCACTTTGCAGTCGACCAAACCATTGTGCGTGGGAGGTGGGGAGCACGTGCATTGCGCATGCGGGTGTTACACGCCGATGAAACCTGGTAGGCTGTGGGCTGCAGCAAACTTGGTTTGAGGGATGAATAAGAGCTTTGTTATGCAGTGATTTGCGGTTGGCAGACCAGCACATGTTCAGCAGGCAATGTGCACTTGTACACACTGTCTGTTCAAAACAGCACTGCACTGCATTGCATGCAGAGCAAAAATGAGAGCCTGCTGGCAGGACACTCAACTCCGCCGGTTGCGCTGAGTCAGCTCAGTCCTATTGGTGTTGGCTCCTGCAAGCTGCCAGCTGGCACCTACTGAATCAAAACCACTTGCAGCTTGTGTGCCAAAGCAACAACAAGTGGCACGGCGTCCGGCTGCTGACTTTGGCGGTTGGCGCCAGTCGTTACTGACTGGGTGCACACGGGGGGGAGGAGGGGTTCAGGGGTGTCAGCCCACACAGCAACGCCAGCTGGCAGCCAAACCTGATCTGTTTTGTAGTGCACCCCAGCGGAGGACTTCAATGCTGGCAGCAGTGCAGCAATGTATATTATTGTGTGCCAGTTGCTTGTTGGCATGAGGCTGTGCGCTTGATGTGGTGTGTTGTGCCAGGCATTGTGCCATGTTGACGTATATGCTCAGCATAGCCACAGCCATTCTGCACATCCTGTGCGCCCCAAATGGCCGCTGTCAAAGGAGTGCACAGTCTGCTGATTGCATGTGGGTTGTTAAAAAGATATGGTACGAAGCAGGCGTACACTAAGTGCATGTGTGGCCACACCAGCCGGATGCATGTGATGGGTCTGTGGACGGAGCCTGTGCCACAGCCAGTAATAGCCGGGCCTACACAGACTAACTTTGGTGTGATACGCTGCCTATATGTAAACATTGGCGCAATATTTCAATGCAGTTAGGCAGAGCTGACAACATCTGGCTCAAGGCTGCTCAGCCAGGTACTGCTGAACTTTAGGAGGTGTGCGCGGCATTGGAGCTGTGCAATTTTGCAGGCTGACAACGACGTAAACCCTATGCGTTCTTGTGAGGACCAACAACAGCAGCTGTTGCCTTCAGGTGTCTGCTGTCACAATCTGAAGCATAATGGACAGCTATGAACGTGGAACGCAGCTCTTGTTGCTCGACAACGCCTGCCACAACCACCCCTGATTGCTGGAAGCCTGTTGAAAGGCAGCTGCTTCTCATTTTGATGGCGGTTTGTATGGGCCATAAAATGATCAGTATGAACAACTGAGCTGCCGACGTGCGTTTCGATGTTGCACCAGGGTTGTTTCGCATGTGACGGACTGCGTCGCTTTCGCACGCGGAGCAGTAGCCTGGTGCTTCAATGTCTTCACATAACACCCTATACGAGTAGACCACATGCAAGCAGAGCCCTGCGCTCTGCAGCTGCTGCAGCAGCAGCAGCAGCAGTGCAACCACTGGCAGCACGAGCAGTAGTTGAGCGCCAGCAGCGGCTTGCATGCAAGCAGCAGCTGCCAAAAAAGCGGCGTCAAGTTACAGCAGACGCAGCCAAGGACGCCACAGGGGGCCTTGCAACATGGGTGAGCAGGGCATCGGCAGAAGAGCAGCGTGGTGTGCTTTGGCAGAGCCGCTGGTACCTGCCCAATTGAGGAGGTGTGTGTGTAGTGGCAGGCCTTGACGTGGCGTGTGCACTTTTACCTAAATACTTTACGCTCGGGTCACCTTGTGGCTTGCTTGCACAGCAACTGCAACCAGTTCCACCAGCTGTGCGTGACAACAAGCCCCTCGGTCAATGCTGGAATTTGCCAGCAGCAACAACACCCTCACTGTTGTGCATGCTTGGCTGCCTGTGCTGCAACGGCGTACTGACACAACTGCAGGGCCTCGCTGCAGCCGTGCTGAGCCTGGGAACCCTGAACCGCGTGCTGTACCGCCTTGCACTTGTTCCGCTGCGGGACTATGTGTTCTTCCTCGCGCAAGCCCAAAACATTGGGTACCTGGTGATTTACTTCTCACTGATGTTCATCCGTTACAGGTAGAGTGCAATGCAGCAGAGCAGCAGCAGCAGCAGCAGCAGCTGAAACATGAGCAAGCGGTACTGAATGTCTCGTTGTTCAGCAATTGATGATGTTTGAACACCGGCTGGCTAACGAGATGCAGGCAGCAGTGGTGGGAGCAGCAGTAGCAGCTGTAGCAGCAGCACCTGGGCAAGTGGCAAGGGACCAGAATAGCAGCAGCAGTGGGGCAGCCAGACTTGCCGCTGCTGTGCTTCAGCTGCAGTGTGATGCAGATGCAGCTGCAGGGCCGCAGCCACAGCAATGCAGGTACAACCGCAAGCACCTGCGCACGCTGCCGGGCTGCTGTGCTGTCCCCGCATGTGGTGTGCAGGCAGGGCAAGGTGAGCCAGGCCATGCTGGCCACGCCCAAGCCGCTGTTTGTGTTGACGGGGCTGTGCGAGGCTGCGGCCCAGCTGCTGATGATGACAGGGGCCGCACACCTGCCCGGGGCGCTGCTGCCGCTGCTGATGCAGGTGAGGTGGCGGCAGGCCGCCCCTGCCTTGCCACACATGTGTTGTTGCAGCAGCATGTCGCAGCAGCGCCATGTGGTGAATGTGGTGAAGGGCTGAGGGCCATGTGGGCGGCTGATGGCTGGTGCTGTGTCGGCGAGCACACACGTGCCAGCCTCACTTTCGCGCCTGTCCTGCTGCTCCTGCTGTTTGTCCATCTGCTGCGTGCATGCGCACCTTTTATGTGCGGTGCTGCAGCAGCTGCACCTGCGGGAGTCCCTTTCCTTGCCATGAGGTACCGGCTGTGCGATGCACGGCAGGCGGCAGCTTCACAACAAACTCAACTGCTGCGTGCACAGCCCAGCTTACGCCACTGCCCGCCGGCTGTCCCTGGTGTCTGCCACTTGTGCAGACAGTGCTGCTCTGGAATATGCTGTTCTCCCGGATGGTGTTTGGCACAAAGTGAGCAAGGCAGGCCAGCCCAGCGGCTGCAGCAGCAGCAGCAGCTCGGCTGCTCGCCGAGCCATGGCAGCTTGGCATGCACTCGTGCAAGGAACGCAGCGAGCAGCAGTGCGTTGCTTGTCAGCAGCAGCACTGGGAAGTTACATGCAAGCTGCAGCAGCATCAAGACTGGCGCCTTGCGTGGTGCCTGTCTGTCGCCGATCCCGCATGGGGCGGCAGAGCCATCCGGCGCAGCGCCCGACGTGTTGTGAAGCTTCGTCATGTTGTTGCCTCACTTTGGAAGTGTTGCGTCCCTCCAGGCCCAACGCCATGCAGAACCTGGGAGTGGCGGCAGTGCTGGCCGGCGTGGCGGTGGCGAGCTGGCCCAGCGGCAGCAGCGCAGCGGCAGCTGCTGCGGAGGTCGAGCCCGCCTACCTGCTGCTGTGCATCGTGTCGTTCGCCTTCCCTGCCCTCGCCACCATCATCAAGGAGCGCATCTTCAAGGTGCGCTGGCAGGCGGCCTGGCAGCAGCGGCGGCAGCATCATAGCGCCGTGGGAGGAGGCAGCACCCGCGGCTGTGTGATGTACGGTGACGACGACGTGCGCAAACAGTGTGTCGCATTCTGGGCAGCCGCCCGCCATTGCTGCTGCTGCAGCACTTGTTTTATTTTAAACAAAAGCCGCTCTGTTGCTGGCTGCAGGATGCCGCGCGGCGGTTGGGGGGAGGGCAGCAGCTGGACGTGCTAGTCGTCAACTCGTACTGCTCGGCCGCACAGGTGCGAGCCACCGGAGTGCTGCATACTGTGGGCCACACCCCTGGTACAAGCACCTGGCGCCAGGGACCCCTTCCTGGACCCCTCGCAGCACGGAGGCATGGTGCAGCTCAGCAAATCGCACGGGTGGTGCTGGCACCACCACTGCCGGCCGCTGACAGCAGCCTGTGGTAATCCTTCTGACACAAGCCACCCGTTGCAAATCAACCTCCACCCAACTCACATCGGCCTGTGCACTCATGCCCAGGCTCGTGGCGATGCCGCTGCTGCTGCTGTTCACGTGTGCCCGCTGCACCAGGCCGGCTTCCTGCTGCTGCTGCTGCCGGTGACCTGCCACCTCAAGGGCCTCTCCCTGCCGGACCTGCCGGCCTACCTGACGGCAGGCACGGCGTGCTTGCTCGGCGGCAGCCCCGCCTGCGGCGCCGACTGCACGGGCGCGCCGCTGCTGCCGCTGGCGTACATCGCCGTGAACATCGCCTTCAACGTCGCTGCGATGTACCTGGTGCGCTCGTCCGGCGCGGTCGCGACGGCGCTGACGATGAGCTGCCTGGTGCCGATCACTGTGCTGGCGTTCACGCTGCCGCTGCCGCTGCTGCCCCAGGCGCAGCTGGGCGCTGGGTTTGTGCTGGGTGCGCTGCTGCTGATGCTGGGGCTGCTGACGTATAATGCGCAGCTGTGGCTGCCGGCAGCGCTGCAGCTGGGGCGGAAGTGGCAGGCAGGCCTGCTGGCTGGCGGCTGAGGCACGTGCATTGTTTGCCTGTGTGTGTGCTGGCAGGCTGGCAAGGGTGTGAGAAGGGTGTGATCACACAAGTGCTTACTTCCAAGCATTGGTGATGGCGGTTCGCTTGGATCCCTCCCTGGTTGTTAGGTAATGGTGATAATCAAACAGTGCACCTACTGTTCAGCGTTGGCATGGCATTTGGCATGACGTCCAAAGGACATGTGCCTGCCAGCTTTGTACACTACTTTGTGATATGTCTAGGTAGTCTTCAGCTGGTGGTTGCATGTGTTCCAAAGTTAATGCATTGCATTCCGCTGCACAATGTTGCTGACGCGCACCAGTCACATGCCATTATGCATGTGCTGCACCGCTCAATCATGAGGGTTTAGTGTTTTGATTCCCTGCTGGTGTTGAGGATCTACGTAGTATACTAGCAGCAGGTGCTGGAGATTTTTGAGTTGAGAGATGGGGTCATAAATGTAGGCCATTCGCCACCTGGCATGCACCACTCAGGATGAACACACATCTGGTTGTGATATGGCAACAACGGTTGAGCTTTGGTGGCATGTGCCAGCAGCAGCAAGCAGGTGGATTGTTGTGTGCAGTCAGCAGTCAACTACTGTCTTGGCAACTTGAGTCAAGCTTGCCTCAGTGGCACATGCCGCGCCGTCAGACGTGGCCATGCGTGTCTGCTTCACACTACGGGCATTTGCCCAATCCATGCTGTTGTTTGTTGCCAGCATAGCCTTAACCAAGGCTAGTAAGACCTGGCCAGAGTGTAGATGGCTGATTTGGCGGTGACCATCATGCCACATGGTGTGCTCCACGATGCATGTGTGCTGTACACTATACATGCAGTACAGTTTGGGCGCTATGCGTGCGCAAGCATGCGCATGCTTGCGTGGACTATGATGGTTGCAGTGTCATCATCATCATCATCATCATCAACAAAATAATAACCATTCAAGCCATAGCATCAACGCCATGGTTACAGTGTCTTGGTGCTTCACATTGCATTCACAATGCGATGGTCAGGCAGTGCATGGCAATCGCTGCCGCACTCGGTGGTTGGCAGTCACTACATACGGCATGGCAACAAGAATCATGTCCATGGTGGGTGCTACCCTGAGCCAAGGTGCTGAGCCTTGACTGTAGGCAGCCATGTAGGGCCTACGCCAGTTGTTGGTGTTGCAACATTTTCAGTCTCGCCAGGGGTGATGCTATGGCTTGAATGGGTAATATGATGATGATGATGATGATGAGTCTCACCAGGGGCCAAACATCGCCACATTGGAATTTCTGAGACACTAGATTGCACGTACTTAGGTCCTGGGGCCCCCCCAAGTGTGGGCCACACAACCCGCAGCTGCACACAGTTTGGAATATTTGGCAGCACAGCGGATGGGTGCTTATATCACCACCTCCATACCTATACAATGGGGGAGCGCAGCCGATGATTACATATCCCGGGCACCGCTCCGTCCAAAGATCAGCGTTTGGTCCGGATTGGGCCAACACAGGCAGCCTGCACAGTGCGCTAGCCGCAAGCGCGGTCACTGCGCTGCACGGTCGCTGGCAGTGGGTCAGCGGCTTACCCAGGCACTTTGCCTTCATGGCTATCCGCTGTCACTGCAAACAGGCAGCTCGCCCATGGCATCACAACCAGAGCCAACAGCAGCAAGGCATTCCAACGCCGCTCTGCTGGCTGATGACTGATCAGCAGCTGCTGCAACCGTTGCAGAATGTCTCCTCAAAGTGCGCACTCAGTCATTGCGCTTGCCCCCGCCAGCGCTGTTGCGACTCACGGTCGCTGCTATGTCGGCGCCGCGCGCATCATCTGCTGCCAGCGCTGCCTCCAGCTGCTGCTGCTGCAGCAGCTCCATGCCCTGTGCCAGCAGCACCTTGAGTGTGCTCTTGGGCAGCAGCACTTGCAGCCGTGGCGTCTGTGGGGCCTGCAGAGCAACGACCACCTCCACACCTGCAGGCCAGCACCCCAGGCATGTCGGTCAACAACAGATGGACAAGAGAGAGCACGAAAACCAGACAGGTAGACGGGAAGGCCACTGCCGGGATGCGTCCAAACATGAGAACATAATTGCAATTTCACCCCATGCCTGCCCATACATGCAGAAGCACAGCTCAGAGGCTCAGCCCTGCTGGCCACAGCCCTTTTGCATACGCCTTGCGCGATGAGCCCGCAGCGTGACATGTGACTGCAGGACAGGCCGCGTCTGGTGGGCCGCGGCAGCGCAGCGCTGAACCAGCTGCGCAGCCCGCGCAGGCACCCTGCCTGCATCAACTACTCACTATGCACACAACGGAATGCATACGGCGCAGAACACTCCAACCACACACTGGTAGCACACAACCATCCCCAGCAGCAGCAGCAGCGGCCGGCACACAGCAGCGGGGGGCGTCCCGGGCCGCAGCCGCGCACCCGCCTCCCGCAGCGTGGCCGCCCTGTGCTGCTCCAGCTGCAGCCGAGCCTGGAAGCGCAGCAGCACGGCTGCGTGCGCCTGCCTGGCAGCAGCCAGCTGGCGGCGCGCGCCGGTCAGGTGTGCGCGGGCCACCTGCAGGCAGCAGCGCCAGCGCAGCACATGTGACGCCGCATGACGGACCCTGGGGAATGCACTGCACCATGGACGGCTGTCGAGTGCTGAACATGCAGGCTGCCGCCGACCCGCGGCACACGACGCCGCGGAAGACAGAAGCCATGCACAGCGCTCCTGGCGTCTGCATTCTGGAGGAGCACGCAAGCTTATCGGTCGGCCACTACAAAACAACTGCACCTTTGGATGCTGACATACGCAGGCCACTACAAAACAACTGCACCTTTGGATGCTGACATACGCAGGCCACTACAAAACAACTGCACCTTTGGATGCTGACATACGCAGCCCCTCTGGCAACCGCATGCTGGGGACGCTGCCATCGGCACGCGCGCCTGCTCACCTGCGCCCGGATGCTGCTGGGCAGCATGTCGGTGAGGCCTCGCAGCCTAGCCTCCAGCTCCAAGTCGACGACACCATCAGGGTGCCACGCAACGACAGCACCACCGCCTCCGCCGCCACCAGCAGCAGCAGCAGCAGCAGCAGCAGCAGCAGGAGCAGCACTGACACCCACTCTGCTGCTGTTCTGCCGCGCGGGACCTCCTTGCCGGTTGCTGCTGCTGCTGGCGCCACCGTTGTTCGCACGTCCCGCCGTCAGACTAGAAGCGCTGCTGCAGCTCCGATCGAGTGCCGCGCGGCTGTGCTGGCGCCGCACAGCGCCGCTGCTGCTGCCGCCGTCCCCAGGGAGAAGTGCGGCAGCCCCGGCGCTGCCCGGCTGCCTTGCGGCCGTGAGTTGGCCAGTCATCTGGACTCCTCGAGCAGGCATGGGACCGCACGGTGGCGCCGCTGCCTCTGCAGGCATGCAGTCACCTGCAGGCGGGACACTGCTGCTGCTGCCATACGCTGGCGCAGGCTCGTCTAGGAAGAAGTCATGAGGCCGCACCAGAGGGCCGCCACTGCGCAGCACAGGCGCACAGCTGGCCGCACGCTCTGGCCTGCTGCTGCTGCTGCTGCTGCTGCTGCTGGCATCTGCTGCTGCTGCTGCTGCTGCTGCTGTGCTGGGTGAGTTGGTGCTCCTGCTGCTGGCGTGGCTGCGGGCCGCACCAGCTGTGCTGCCAGGGGCCCGTTGCCCCGCCCCAGCGGCGGACAACAGCCTGGCCCCTCCTGCGCCACTGCTGCCGGCCGCCGCTGCCGCTGCCGCTGCCGCTGCTGCTGCTGCTGCAGCCGCTGCTGCCTTGTTGCGCTGCACGATCTGCTGCTCCAGGCGCTTCATGGACATCGCCAGCAGCACCTCCTGCGCCGCCCGTACCAGCCGGATGCGCCGCCAGAACCTGCCAGCATTGCGTGGCAGTGCACAGAGCGCAGCACACACATGCACGCCCAGTGGCTGCCCACCCACCCTGCCGCAGCAGTGGGCTGTGTGCCGGTGCCTGCCTGTACACACCGCTGCACATCTGAGACAGCAGCAGCCCCCAAAGCTTTCACTGATGGCTCTGGTCATGCGCAGCAGCTTTCACCGCCTATGTTGCTCTCCAGGCGCATGCCGGGTGATGCCCGACGCATTCTACCAAGGCTCGCTACCTGCCGCGCACACAACAAAAAAAGCTGCACGTACCGCTGGATGAACACCACATCCCGCTTCAGCCGCTGCGCCGCTGCCCCGAGCGTGCAGCTGCTGGCGGTGGAGCTCTGCAGGAAGCCCAGCAGGCGCACGGCCGCGCGCGCGTGTGCAGCGGCACGCAGCGCGGCCGCATGCGGCTGCAGCAGCCGGCGCAGCTGCAGCAGGACGTGGGCAGGGCGGCAAGAAATGAGGTGCGCAAGCGCATGCATCATCGTGCAAGCCATGTCAGCAGCTGGGTGCTGCGATGCACACGCGGTGAGCACAGCACAGCACAGAGAAACGAAACGACCAACAACCAACTCAGAAGCAACAGCGAGCGTGAGCAGCAGCATGCGCTACGTACCCGCAGCACCTCCTCTACCAGCTGCTGCTGCCGTCGCCGCAGCAAGCAGCGCCTGTAGCAGGCCGCGATGAGCAGGGCCGCCGCGCCGCGCTGCTGCTGCTGCTGCAGCGCTGCGTGGAGGCTGCTGCTCAGCAGCGTGGCAGCAACCACGCCTCCCCAGGCGCGCTGCCTGCGGGCGAATGAGCAAAGCAAGTCTTGAAGCACTGTCGCCAGGCGCTTGAACCTCAATGACACCAAACAGCTTGGTTTGCACACGATTTGGGTGTTTGGGGTGGGTACAAGCTGGCAGGCTCATTGTGCTGACCCATGCTGCCTGCAGATGACTGGGTTTGACACGTGCTGAACACTGCGATTGGACCAAGCACCACCACACCAAGCACAGCAGTCCCTCGTGGGGGACACACGGAGCATGCTGCACACGGATCAACAAGCAACAGCGCAACCGTGACAGCAGGCAAGAACCCAAAACAGTGACGCGTTGCCCACGTGCCACCATGCCGCAAAGCAGCAACAGCACGATACACACGGACACCATACCACTGGCAGGCTGCTGTGTAGGTGTCTGCACGGTCCCCCAGCCCAACAAGGAAACAGTCGAGCGCCATCAACACTGCCGCAGCCCCTGCCGCCCCCGCCCCCGCCCCTGCGCGCCACTGCCTTGCCCAGCAAACCACGTGGCACAGCAGCACGCAGCAGCCGGCAGCACCCACCTGTCAGCCAGCTCTGCTGCCTGCTGCTGCTCCTGCTGTGCCGCCTGCTGCGCGGCCTGCCGAGCCTGGCCCCTGCCCGCCAGCTGCTGCTGCCGCTGCTGCCGCTCAGCTGCCAGCTGCTGCTGCCGCTGCTGCCGCTCAGCTGCCAGCTGCTGCCGCCGCTCAGCTGCACCTACTGCACGCAGCGCTGCAGCCTCCTTCCTGGTGGCCATCTGCGCCGCCCTGCGCAGCAGAAAGCGTAGCGCAGATGACGACAGCACAAGCACCACACATGATCAGACTAGCCAACCTTGTGCTTCACAACAAGCCTTGCAGCTGCTGGCGCTGCCACACCAAGCCTGCAGCCGCCTGCCGCAGTCAGATATAAGTGATTCATGTGCTGCGCTCAACGCACAGGCCTCCATAAAGAATGAACAGCAGTTGTGAGCTTGTAAGCAGTCAATACAGCTCAAAGTCGCACTCACAGCACATCCATGCAGTTGCCTGTTGGTGTGGCGGTCGCCTCGCCCCAGTCCCAAGGCTGCGCGGCTGGCCCTGGGGTCCTGCAGCTGCTGAGGCAGCTGCTGCTGGCGCTGCTTGCTGACAGGCTTGCAGGCGGCTCCCAGGCGCTCGCAGGACTTGGTGCTGCACACAGGGATGAGGGCGTTGACGCAGCAGAAGCAGCGCGCTGGCACTGCAGATGCTGTGGCTGGCACACTGCGCTGCTGCTGCTGCTGCTGCTGCCAGTTGCTTGGACCCCGGCCAACTCCAACGTCAAGCCGGGCTGCCGCCTGCAGGTGGCAGATCTTGAAGGGCCAGCTTGCGCTGCTGCTGCTGCAGTCCGTGCTGCTGCCACGCCAACTGCTGCAGCAGCTGGTGAAGCTGTTGCAATCGCGCCGATGCCACAAGCAGCAGCAGCAGCAGTAGGCGCTGAGCGCGGCCGCTGCATGCACTTGCTGCTCGTTCCCCACTGCAGTCTTGCAGCTGTTGCTGCTGCGCCTGCACTGTCTGCACCTTCAGTGGCTGCTTGCGGCCGGTGCTGCTGCTGCTGTGCTGCTGCTGCTGCCAGCGCCCGGGATGACAGAGCACCTGCGCATGGCCATGGGCTGACCGCAGCTGCATTCTCCTCTATGAAGTTTCTGGCTGGAGGACCTGCTGCTACTGCTGCTGCTGCTGCTGCTGCTGCTGCTGTTGATCTTGTCTCTGCAGCTGGGGCTGTACCTGGCCTGCTAGCACACGCTCCCGCGCCTCCTCCCGCTGCTGCTGCCGCTGGTGATGACACGCTGCGTGGTGAAGCTCCTGGTGAGTTTCCTGCAGACTTTGAGCTTGATATGTCGGCCTGCTGGTGCTGCTTCACTCGTCTGTGCAGTTCTGCACGCGCCGCGGGATCTTCCCTGTAGTGTTGCAGCTTTTCGTTCAGAGCTGGTGAAGCAACCTTGTAGCGAGGACTCGGGGCCATTGCTGTGCTGCTGTTGATGCTGCTGCTGCCGCTGCTGCTGCTGCTTCTACTGCTTGTTGTCGTACGCAAGTGTGCGGCGTGCTGCAGGACGTTGTGCGCTGCTGATGCTGATACTGATGCTCTTGCAACTGCTAAGCAGGAGAGGACTCAAATTCAAGCTGTTGTTCAAGCTGGTTCACGCACTCATATGCCCAAGCGTCAAGCTGCCAAAAGCAGCAGGCCACGTGGGTTACCTCCCATGCGCGCTGCCATTAACTGACGGGTACAAAGGTCATTTGTAACATGATTCAAAATGTGCTCAGCATCAGCTCTGCACGTGGAGCAGAGCTGGAGCATCAGAGACACTTGGACGACACTGGCCAACCACGGATGAGCCAGGCAAGACTGGCTCACCTAGCATGCCCAGAAACATCTGCTGCAGCAAAGCTGGCAGTAGTACATGCGTATCAATGGTGTTGAATGGCTCAACCCGGACCTACAGTGTCACAGCATGGCGTCTGGCAGGTGCATGCAAACTGCAGCAGCGCCGAGACTGCTGCTGCCCCCTGTCGTTCGCCTGCTGGCACAAAACACTCCAGGGTGTTCCATAAGCGCTGTCAAACGCTCCTTGGCAGGCAAACTGCAGCACATGTTTTGCCATTTTGCCACACACAGCACATTTCCAATGCCAATAACTGTGCTGCTTCCGTCTTCAAACCAGTCAGAAAACGGTTGATAAAAAGTTTATAGATTTTTTTTGGATAAGTTTTAGCTTTGTGCAGACTTACTAACGTATCTGGCACAGAGCTGTCACTTTCTGACGTGTTAGGTTGTGAAGCTCCGAGCGAGCCACATCTGACGGAGCGAACAGCGGTAATGGTCAGTGGTGCAAGTAGGGTGTTGGTAGTGGGCGTTCATTCTCTGCAGGCTGCTAAAGCCATCGTTCATGACTTAACCTCCCGCCCTGCAAAGCTGAAAGAACTTAGCAGCGGTCAAAAGTGTCCACCATCATATCCATTCAACTTACATCACCCAGGATTTAGTAGGCTGCCGCCCAGCCAGCAACAGCTTCAGCTAGCAGCAGCAGGGGGTCCCTGTCCGCACTGCCATCCCTTGTGCGGGTGCCACAGGTGCCCCCTGCCGTGCAATTGAACTCACACGGAACACACCTTTCGCCCAGCATGCAGCCCAAGCAGCTAGGCCCTTATGATCAGTTGGTGCAGTACAGGGAGCAGCTTGCAGCAGACCTAGCGCGTGTGGAGGGACAGGTGAGGCCACTGCAGCTTTTGGCATGCATGGCGTGGCAACCTACGGTTTGAAGCAACCAGAGGCCATCAGTGTGCAAGGCCTCCGCCGACATGCAGGTTGCTGCTAGAGCAGTTGAACTTGTGCCTGCTGCTGCCACAGATGATGCTTGTTGTGCATGGCGTCCTGGACCCTCTTTAAGTTCTAGCTTGAAGCAGCAAGCGCCCACATGGGTTTTCATGACACTGCTTTGCCGCTACCGGGCTGCTGCTGCTGCTGCTGCTGTCTCAACAGATAGCGGACCTTGAGTACACCTACTTCAACGCAGAGTACTCTCAGGCTGGCAGCGTGCTCAAGGTGGGAAGCAGCACAGCAGCGTGAACAGCAGCACCACCTTGAAAGCAGCAGCAAGCGCGCCGCTTCAACCAGGGCCGCACCATATGCCCTGCGGCAGTGGGCCCTTCCTGCAAGGGGCGTTCACGGGCAGGTCGCAGCGCCAGCAAAGCGGCACCTGCACGTCCGCCGCATGCATGGCCTGCACGGCCACATGTACAAACGCACCTCACTCCGCCTGCCAACACCAGCAGCTCGTGAGTCTGCAAGCCTGCAGCCACACGGCCCATACCATCAGGGGCCCCCCTCCGTCAGGGGTGTGTGTGCACGCACGCCCCAACCCCCCTGCACGCCGACGTGCGCAGGGCTTTGAGGGCTTCCTGTCCACCAAGGAGGCACTGCGCAAGCGCCAACAGCGCGCCTTCAAGCCGGAGGACAGGCTGTTCAGCCTCAGCAGCCACACCTCGCCAGTGGTGCGCACTTGCACACGCCTGTGCAACCCTGCAAGCGATGCGCACGCGTGGTGTGCGCCCCTGCTGCTGCAGCAGTGCTCGTGTCCGCTTTCCTTGTCTTCCCTTGCCGCCCAGCTGTTTGCAAGCCAGAAGCCTCTGGTTGGTCGCTGTCAGCAACGCTTTTGTTAGCAACTGAGCCGGTACCTTGTCTGTTGTCTGTCGGTGCGCCTGCTCCTGCTGTGGTGTCGTCCTGCTGCAGTCCAAGGAGCTGCAGGAGCCTGAGGCCGTGGATGGCCTGGCGGGGGGAGGCTTTGGCAAGAAGGTGCGGCCTGCACGCCGCTCCCTCTGACACGGAGCAGCATGGAACCTAGCCAGCAACAAACGCGGCGAAGCAGCGGGCGCCCTGCTGCTACAGCTGGCATGTCAGCAAAGCTGCCTTCACGGCCAACCAATGGTGTAGCGCAATGCACGGTGAAGCTGTCGTAAGCATCAAGAGTCACTCAAGGCTGCTTCAATGTGCACCACGCTGTTACCGGCATGCATGTGCATGGCTTGGCCATTGCCGAGGTAGCGCCAGCATGCAGCTATACCCACAGATATGTGCAGCAGCGTGCAGTAGGGTCTGCTACTTCTTTTGCTGCTTGTGTGCGCAACGCTAATAAAATGATTCAGGCTTGACCACAGCGCTACGCCGTGCACCTGTCTGCTGGCGTCGCAGCAACTGCAGATAGCAGGCATGTAGGTGTGTGAGCGTGCAGGCAGTAGAGCATGCGAACTGAGGCATGCACTGCTGCACTGACTGCATGCAGCTGGTTTGTGAAAGGACACTGGTTTGTGCGTACTGCATGTAAAGCGTTTACCTGGCAAGCAGATGCAGGCGTCTGGGTCAGCGCCGCATTGCAGTCAGCCATGTGTTCACCTTCAGAACAACTGACCAAGACTCTGCTGTGTTGTGTTGTGCTGTGTGCCACACGGTGCTGCATCTTGCCTGCAGGGGTATGCCTCCAAGGGCTATGCGCAAAAGGGCTATGCTCAGAAGGGCAAGCGCTGAGCAGCAGCAGCAGCAGCGACACAGTTGCAGCAACATCCCACGCTGCAGTAGCAGCGGCCCACAAATGTCTGCGGCAGCTTGGTTGCGCACAGCTGCTGCAGCTGATGGACAGCATCGTAGTTGCAAGTTCTGGACAGGTCGGCTGTGGGGATGTCGCTGCGTGCTTGTGGAAGGGACTGCCATATCTGAGGATGTGCACATGTTACTCTATCACACTAGAGCTCGCAGTGTTGCTGCTGCAAGCCCCGATATCACGATGTGGCTGTTACACATATGATATGCTGGTGCTTGCTGATGGCTGAACACACAAATGTCCAAGAGTGTAACTGATCATGAGGATCCCACTAGGTGTGCGGGGCTCTAGCTAAGCTGCCAACACTTTGGTTCACGAAAGGTACGCCATTTTCATAAAACCAGACAGCAGCATTACACAACATGGGTTTGTCAGGACGGGAGGCCGTCACTGCCTGCACACTCTCGGAGTTTCAGACCGGCACTCTGCACAGTGGCAGAACAATCATGCATACAAATGTTACGTTGACATACATCCAATTGCAAGCTACCCAGGTGAACGTAATGCAGCGTAGGAACTGCCAGAGGCTGCTTGTGCTCGGAGAACCAGCATGCTGTGTGAAGCAAGGCTGGCTGATGAAGCCGTTTCTGCACCGCCTGGAGCCAACACTGGCCATCGCCAGAGAGGAGCAAGCTGTTAAACGACACAGCACTGCATGCAACAGCAATGGAGTGCCCACAGCCCAACACCCGCCCACATGCAAGCTGTGACGCACCGGAAGAACTGAAACAGTGACTCCCACCAGTTGATGACATGACCTCGTCCGACCCGAACAACTACAATGCAATACAACACGTACAGAAAAAACAGCGAAGTACACTGCAGCAAACTGCGACACTTCCTGTTGCACGAACGAGTCCAGCATCCCATGGAGCAGCAAGCGCACAGGCTGCTCAGCAACGTGCTATTGCAAGTGTTTGGCGCCAAAAACTCGCACACAGCAGGCAGCTGCACGCAGGCGTTGCAGCAGCGGCTCGCCGCCAAGCACCCACACCAGACGTCCCCGCGCGCCACACATGCTCCATAATTTCCATGCTGACACGTCTGTCGCAAAAGAGGCGCAAGTTTGTGACAGCATGCATACACATTATGTACAGGACATACACCCAGGCTTCAGCACCTGACGCCCCACGTCACAGCACGTGCATGCTGCAATACATAGCGACTCATGTCGGCATTGGTGACTCACCTTCCACCTGCATCCAAAAACAACAACACAGCTGCAGCCAATAGCAGCAGCCTTCCGCCCTTTATTTGACGTTATGCAGCAAGCAACTAGTACATGTGCTGAGCCACCACATCCATGCATACAGTCGCATGACGCCCATGCCTAAGATGCTGCTGCAGCAACCACAGCAGCAGCAGGCAACATCACCTGACACCAGCACCACCACCATTGCAACACAACTGACCCAGGTGCGAGCTGCATGCGCTGCCTCGTCAGCTTCACACCCGACGCTGCTCGACCAGTGCTTCGCATCACAGCATCATGCTACAGCAGCGCAGCCGCACCCTTCAAACCCATCATCCAGAACACCACCACCAGCAGCTGCAGCAGCAGCAGCCGCTCACATCAGCAGCGTGGTCTCCACCAGCAGCTTGCACACCACGTACGGGTCCAGGTTGCTGGCGGGCCGCCTGTCCTCGTAGTAGCCGCACTTCTCCACAGGCACCATGCGCCCCACGCGCACGCTGCAGCCGCGGTTGGCCACGCCCCAGGAGAAGTCGTGCATGGAGGAGGTCTCGTGCTTGCCCGTCAGCCGACGCTCGTTGCCCTGCAGGGACGATGAGGGGACGCGGGGGCAGGTGCACGGGGCAGTGCGGCAAGGTCACGGGATTGGACTAGGTCAGGTTCGATACACAGCAACATCAGCATATGCAGGACACCTGAGGTGTGCCGGTGCAGTGAGGAGTGTGGCCCTGCCAGGGAGGTGGGGACGGGGCGCAGGAGGAGAGCAGCACCAGGTCGGGTGGGGGTAGACACAAGCACAGCAACATACTTAGCAGCAGCCTGTGTTGTGCCAATCCGAGTCAGGCGCATTCAGCTGCAAGAGAAAGGCGCGCAAAGGTGTTGGAGCTGGTCAGGGTCCCCAATTAGCGCAGCAGGGTTGCCTGCTGGGGATGCGACTTTGTGTTGACCATTTCACGAGTGCACGTTGCCGCAAAGACGGTTTGAATCGTGTACAAACACTAGAGACTGTCCTCTCCGTGTCATGTGCCATGGTAGGGGTGGCGCGTACAGAGCAACGACACCGGCACTGCAACATGACCCACATCGACATCGCCGTTCTTGCAGTGTGTTGCATGTGCGGCAGCCAGCCTCACCTCCCCGTACTGCGCGATGTGGTACGCGTGGCGCTTCTCCAGCTTGGCGATCTGCTCCTGGATGGCGTCCCAGCCGGTGCCTTCCGCACGCGAGGCGTTGTTGCTGTAGTTGACGTGGCCGCCAGCGCCGTTCCAGTCACCTGCAGGGCCACGGGAGCACGAGCAGTGACAACCGTGCAAGCATGCACAAACTTGAGCAGCCTAGGAGCAAGTCAAGGATGGGTGCATTGGTTGGTTGGTGGGTGGAGTAAGAAATGCAGGGAATCCCATGATGCAAACAGCACCAAGCCAGCTGGCACACCTGCGGCTCCGCCTGTTACTCAAGGCCCGGGGGCTACAGGGCCAGCGTCACTGTCGCGTTGCGTACATTCGGCACAAGCTGCCTCATCCGATGGGGTCTGAGACACCCTTGACACCTTAGCCACGTCAGCAACCAAGTGACAAGCAAGACCACTGCAGCGTCGCTCGCCTGGGATGGGCTTGGGGTCAAACGTGACCTCCACGTTGTACGACTCAGCCAGGCGGTACAGGATGTAGCGCGACATCCACATGTGGTCGCCGCCGTCCATGCCCAGGCAGGGCCCAACCTGCAGCGATGCGGCAGCGGCAGCAACGCAGGCAGCAGTGCTGCAGATGTTGAGAAGCGCGCAGAGCAGCACAGTCGTCGCCAGCCATGCCCAGGCAGCGGTTAACTCAGGTGGTGCACCACGTGGCAGTGACGTTGGCCAGCAAGGTGCACAGCCAGACGCAGCACGTCACCGGACCAGGACGTTGTTGGCTTGCCGCGAGAGCATGTATGAAACCCCCTATGGATCACGCCTGCAAGCTACCTGCCAGCCACCGCCGACAGCCTGCGAGAAGCCACACCGTACATGCACAGCAAACACCCGCAACCCCACGCCAGACTGATGTGCAGCAACACCAACAAGACGGCCCACGCACTCCTGCCGGGCAGGCGCCTCCACACAGGCCCAACTGCACCACACTGCCTCGACACCCGCAACCCTAGCCATCACATGTACCACCTCAGCCGGCACCCCAGCAAAATTCCCAGTGAGATCCCCAGTGGAACTGCCCAGTGGGACCGCGCCCACCTGGTATTCCCACTGTGCGGGCATGACCTCAGCGTTGACGCCGCTGATGTTCACGCCTGAGTACAGGCACATCTTGTAGTGCACATCCGCCAGGTCGCGGCCGATGGCGCAGCCGGTGCCAGCGGAGCAGTAGTAGGGGCCCTGGGGGGCGGGGTAGCCGTTCTCCGGCCAGCCCAGGGGCCACTTGGTCAGCGCGTTGAGCAGCGTGTACTCCTGCTCGATGCCAAACCTGCAGCCAGCAGCGGAGGCAGCGCAGCGACCGGAGTGAGGAACACAAGGAGTGCAGCGCACCATGTGCAAGCGATGGCCAGCCTGGTGCATTGTCACGTTGCTGGAGCATCCTGCAGCAGTGCATGCAAAGCACGCCAGGACAATACACCTGCAACACACCTTTCACAGCAACAACAAACAGCCCACTCTCCCTTAACAAGCATCAACAAGCTCAGGAATCATGTGCATTCGAAGGAGACCGAAATCACAGCACCCACCACGGCTCCTCGTCCTTGGCCTTCTCCATGACTGCCGCGCAGCTGTAGCGGCTGTTGGTGGGGATGGGCTTTGGCGCCTCGACAGTGCCATCGGGTGCTACGCGGGGCGGCTCGTAGCAGTCACACATCACCAGGATGTTGTCGCCCATGCGGAAGGGGTCCCTGCAGGACATCAGAGGACGTGGCGTACCGCAAGGAGCAGGCAGGGTAAGACGATAAACAAAACAAGTGGGATCGCTGATCGCTGGGTGTTGACAGCCAAGAGGTTGGTGTAACCAGGACCTGACAACCAGCTACATGGAAGAGCTCACACCAACGCCGATGCAGCATGGCGGTGGCAGTGCTGAGGTGCGGAGACACGTGCGCGAGGTAGCAGCGGGTGGCAACCTGTGCAGCTGCTGACCTTGACAGTCGTGAAACACTCTGGGGTGCTCTGCCGGGTGTGTGCGACACGTTACCAACAGGTCACTGCCGTCTGTTACAATTAGTACGTCACTGCTGGTACTGCTGCTGCAGAAGGACAAAGGTAGGTCTGCTGCTTCAAGCTGGTAGGTGTGCTGCAGATGGCTGTATCCAGCAGCAGCAGCAGGGCGCGCCGCGACTCGCCTGAAGATGGCCCTGGGGATGAGGTACACCTCAGAGTCCGTTCCTGGCGCCTGGCCTGTTGAAGAGCCGTCATAGTTCCAGTGGGGCAGGTCCTCGGGCTTCTCTGGCACCTTGCTCAAGGTGCGGCTCTTAGAGCGCAGATCCTGGCCCGTGCCACCAATCCAAACATACTCCGCTATAATTTTGCCCTGCTGGTCAGGGATGGTTTCCAGGTAGTGCCTGGTAATGCCGTGATCGAGGAAGGGCTCGACCTTGCCTGCGCAGCAAACACCCTGACTTCGATCAGCAGCTGCAGCATCCAGCTCACGCTCTGCTACTGCAACCTACGCTGAACGCACCTGTGGGGCCATACACTTTGGGTCCGGACATCTTGCAGCTTGCTGCTGTCTGTAGAGGGGATGGGCAGAAGCAAGCAGCGTTCAGCTGAGCGAGTGCGAAACAGCCCTAGTAGTAGAACCTAGCTGTCGGAAGAGACGTATACGACCAGCCAATGCATTAGAATGTCAAAAGGCAACTACAAAGCATCCTCGGGATCACGTGCGGCTTCAGCACGAGGTGACATGACGATCATGTGGCACATGTGGGTTGGCCGAGGGAAGGTGTGCTGATTGGGCAGTTGATTATCAAACGTCATGCACCAAGCATGGTTGCATGCACATGCTGCAAAGTCTGCTAGCAGCAGCAGGCACGGGAAGCCCTAGCATACGTGAACTTTGCTAGTGCTACGGGCTGGACGTCCTTGAAGCAGTGCGTGCTACGCATATGTTGTATACGTGTGCAATATGGCAAGCTATGAGATGCTTCTCACTTGATCTGCCGAGGGATGAATGATCAACAGGGGTTGCAGCTGGTGCTGGTTGTAACGGGCTGTTAGCCTACTTGAACTCGTTGACCGGTGAGATTGTTGCACAGATGGATACACACCTAAGCACCGCAACCGATGCGACCTGTACAGCACACTAGCCACGTGAAGACTAGGGCTTTGTAACACTCAACCTAGCGCGGTAGCGTGGATCAGCTGCATTCAGAGCTGTTCTTGTTTCTCTGCTTTGGCTGTACAGCTAATATTCTACAGAGGATTGGTAAACGGCGAAGCAGTCGCACGCCAGCTGCAAGCTTCACACCTGGAACAGTTTGAATGCGTCAGCCAGTTGACTGGTTTGTGATCGGTGAATACCTAAACTATAAATGACAAGAATTTGTTCAGCTTTACAACAACATCACACAATGCACCGGTTCAAAGCATGCATGAGCTGCACCTTGCAAACTCCGTGGTCCTGCAGCTGCCACAGTCCCGTGCTGCCGTTGCAGTAGCAGAAGCTGGAGGACTGCAGCTTTAGGATACACCAGAGTAGGCAACCAGAGTCACACAACACCCAAGGACTGCTACACTCGGCCCAACTTAGGCCTCAGGCCCAGGCCGTTTAGGTTCAATCAGGCTTGGTGAGCCATCGCACAACCGCTGCGAAGTACATGAGCGTACTAGTCAGTTTGGCGGTCGCAGAGCTAACTCCACTTCAGGATGTCCTTGTTGTGGTGCAGAAGTTGAGTCTTTGTCACACTTCATGTTTGATTGCCCTGCTACTTCTGCTCAGAGGGATAGTATGTTTGCTGAGATCAGATCCCTGCCTGGTTGCGCTGAAAAGTTGCGCAGCGTTTTGTCCATGGCTGATTCGTCAATCAAGGTGTTGCGTTTTGTATCTGATGATATTTGGGGCAGTTCTGGAAGATGTCGGATGGTGTCACCGTGTATTGCTGCTTTTCTTGTCAAGTCTTGGGATGTGCGCAATGCATGCAAACATTCTGGAGCAGTGCTCCCTTCTCTTTCCGCTCCAGTGGGGCGCGGGGCCGATGGCGCTGATGCTATGGCTTAAATGGGTAATATGATGATGATGAACCGCTGCGAAGCAACTACTCTGGACTTGGATGCTTTTTACGTGTTCATCAGTACAATTTTTGGTCTGCGGTACAGGTGCGTATGAAGATGATGCTTTGATGCTGGCCAGCTTGCCTGCATGGCAGCACACTCGGAGCACCAGGAGAGCTTGAGCGGGCCGCTCCTGGTCAAGCATTGCTTTGAAGGTATGACGTTTTTGCATTTACCTGGAGCCCAGGAGCCGTTAAATCCGTTCTTTTACAAGCAGCGGCGCAGTACAGTGGGTGGAGCCAGCTTTGCTTACATGCGCAGCCTCGCATGCAGGGGTAGGGTGACTGAGACTGCTTGCTTGCTTGCTTTTTGCTGCTGGGTTAGAGTGCTTTTTCTTCTTCTTCTTCTTCTTCTTCTTCTTCTTCTTCTTCTTCTTCTTCTTCTTCTTCTTCTTCTTCTTCTTCTTCTTCTTCTTCTTCTTCTTCTTCTTCTTCTTCTTCTTCTTCTTCTTCTTCTTCTTCTTCTTCTTCTTCTTCTTCTTCTTCTTCTTCTTCTTCTTCTTCTTCTTCTTCTTCTTTCTTCTTCTTCTTCTTCTTCTTCTTCTTCTTCTTCTTCTTCTTCTTCTTCTTCTTCTTCTTCTTCTTCTTCTTCTTCTTCTTCTTCTTCTTCTTCTTCTTCTTCTTCTTCTTCTTCACAACCGCTCCACTACCGTGTTGCCAGTTTACGGCACACTGGCTGCTGCTGTCATGCCTTCTGCCTGGCGAGCTGCCAGGGCATCCCTGCCTGCTGTTGCCACCAGCTCACAGTCTGTGCCAGGCAGCTGCGCCAGCACTGCTGCAAACAGGGACGCAAAGAGTGCCTTGACGCCGCGGCCGCTGGCAGCTGACACCTGCACCAACAAGCAGGTTATATCAGCGTGCACATCTGAGCAGTGTGCAGCATGCGAGTAAGTGGAATGTCTGGGTTTCAAATCATTGCACTCCTAACTTAAGGCGTAGGCAGAGGTGATGATAGCAGAGTACGCACCTGCAAGTGCAGACCTGACAAGGCAAGATACCAAGCTGCAGCAATCCAAAGTTTGGCAAGCACCGCTGGGGCCCTAGCATGTGAGTGACGCATGTGCTGCATCGTGCTTGGCAAAGTGTGCTTTCCCTGCAACCCTCAAAGATGCACACCCCCCCGGCTTCCCTCCCCTCCCTCGCACGCTGCTGAGCTGCGCTCCGCACCTCAAAGTGAGGCATGTTGTGGGCCAGCGCCCATGCCCTGCCTTCTGCCTCACTGACCTTACGGCCAGGCAGGTCAACCTTGGTGGCTGCTACAAACACAACCTGGCGGCAGGGACGCAGCGGGCACGCAGGCATGAAGGAAGACCATACTCAGCTTCCCGCGGTCTGCATGCTGGTGGCAGTGCTGCTGCAGAGTCGGTGACAGCCGGGCCTGCAGCAGGCACTATGCTGACCTCGCTTCGTGCCGCTGTGCAAGCACTGCTAAGGCCGGCTACCAAGAGCTTGGTGGCCAAACCTGCAACGTGCCTCCTGCATGCTGCTTTGTGCCAGGCAGGTGCGTGTACAGCGTACTGCTTGCATGCTGCTGGCGTGCCACTGCCCGGCTATCCTGAACGCAATCCTGCTAGGCAGTGATCGGTCCTCCGGCCACTCACCATGTTGTGTGGTGCTCCAAAGCGCTGCGCCTCCTGGAGCCAGCTGCCCACCGCCTCAAAGCTGGGCCTGCTGGTGGCATCATACACCAGCAGCGCACCCTGCGTCTCCTTGTAGAACTCGTTGCGGACTTCCAGGTATGCAGGAGGCCCTGCCAGGTCCCACAGGTTCACCCGCACCTTGCAGGGAGCACGGCGAGCAGGGGCGGCGTGTGCGTCAGAGGACAGTCACTGGTCTGGAGCTACCAAGGGTCTACATGCGTGCACAGCCTCGCATGCAGGGGTCGGGTGACTCTGCTTTCTTGCTTGCCTTTTCATGCTAGGGTGCTTCTTCTTCTTCACATAAAGGTTCATCTGCGTTGAAGTGCTGCTTCTTTTGTACATGAAAGGTGCAAGGGGCAGTGCATTGCTGTCAACTGACTTGGTGCCTGCATAATTTAGGATGGCATTGCTCGCCCTTCACTGCAGCAAGTCTGATTGTTTATGTCCGGCATTAGTCCGAGGCTGCCAGGGCACTGCTGCAACTTGTGCGTCAGCAATGGGCTGTATGTGTCTGCCAGAGCACCGTGACTGCGTGTGGCTGTCTCACCTCGTGCTCTGCAAAGTGGACTGGCTTGACGCCATAGTCGACTCCTATGGTTGGGATGTACTTGCTGATAAATTTCTCTTCGCAGTACCTGGTCATTTACAAATGCTACATGGCTCAGTTGGAGTGAGCAGCATGGCAAGTACAAGTATGATCGTGACAATTTTCAATTAAACTAGCAGCCTGAACACATCGGAAGGAGATATTCATGCCTCCATGCCTTACACACCAATCTGTACTGACACTGCAGCTGCAGCAATATTGGATAACCCCTACCAAAGCAGAAGAACATGCTCTGCTGACCTCTTGATCAGGCAAGACTTGCCAGTTCCCGTGTCCCCTAACGATATGATTTTCATCCTCAGCATACGGCTCCTGGACAGCTTGCGGCTGACTGCTGCTCTGGCTGCCCTCATTGTGCTGGTCAATCAGAATGCTGGGCATCACCACCAAGCACCGCCTGTGCAAGCAGGCCTCAGACTACATCTGTTTATTGTATATACTGGTACTATACAACATACAACTGTATCTGAGCTCGGTCAGCACATTGCTTGCTTGCATCACCGCCTGTACCTCGGATTTGGAGTAGCATCATGCGTCAAAACGGCAATTGTCAGACGCCATTGAGCACCATTCTGCAGAACCTTTGCTTTGAAGTATAGCTTGGGCATTGACAATGGAGTACTTGCGGAGCTTTCGGGTTGTGCTGGTGAACATCACCGCTTGCAGCACTCATTGGCCACGCTTAAAGCGTTCGTTAAGAGCCGAATCAAGACTGCTGATCTAATTGACTTTCTCTTATCTATCAACAGACCTCGTCCTCAACGATCCAACTCCGATAGATCTTTTTGTTGCGGGTAATGCACATGTAGCCTCATTCAAACAGCACGTCAATGATCTGAGTATTACAAGTCAGGAGCACGGCGTTTGCCACGCAGGCAGACTATGCGAGCTTTGCAGCCTGTGAGTGGCTCTCCAGCACATGAATGTGGCACCAGGATTATTCTTTATTATGAATCGGCGTTGTTCTTGCAATTGGGATCCCAGCTCACTCCGATCGGATGCCAGGTGTCAGCAGGCACCCGATAGTCGCTGTGCCTGAGCATGACCAGCAGTATGGCTGCCTTGCAGGTGCATGGGGCAACCCTGCGTGCCAAGGGTAGAGTATGCCCTTTGTTATCAAGCAGCTGCAGACCGAAACAATGCAGGAGTGGCCTCAGGCTAGGCAATGGCAGCGGCATGCCACTGCTGTCAAATCGCTGCAGCACACAGGTTACGAGCAGCATCAGCAGCGGCAGCGCCACCAGCTGCACTCGAAGCAATGGCAGCTCCAACGCCAGTGGACCTTTGCGGCGTGCAGGTGCTAGCACAGCAGCAGACATGCCTCTGCAGGACGTACGGCAAGGCTGCCACCCCTCAATGCAGCTGGCACAGCACGTGCCTGCAAGCAGCAGCAGCAGCAGCAGCAGCAGCAGCAGCAGCAGCAGCAGCAGCAGCAGCAACAGCAGCAGTAGCAGAGTAAACAGCAGCAGTGGCAGCAACAGCGGCGTCAACAGTGGTCCACGCCGCGCTGGCAGCACTACTGGACGCCTGCGCTCTGCTGCCGATGGTGCCACAGCAGCAAGTGTTTGCCACCTACGGAGCACAGCAGCAGCAGCTGGCTGCTGTCGCGGTTGCCTGCCAATTTTGCGGGGCTCAGCTGGCGCCAGGGGCTTGTCGCTGCCTTGCAGGCACAGGCAGCGGCAGCGCTGCGCTAGCAGGGCAGCCGTGCGCACAGCGGCTCTAGGGGATGCAGCTGCAGCTGCAGCTGCGGGCACGCCCTGGCACCAAACCTTAGGGTGAGGTTCAGGTTGCAGCCTGTAGCCTGTTGTCAAAGTCGTGTGCCTATCTAGCACACACAGCACCAGTGTTTGCTTTGCGAGCGTGCCAGCGTGCCTTCATGCAAGTAGCCTCGGCCACTTCTCCTTGATACTGTGCCGCATGCAAACCCAGTGCAGTTGCCTGCAAGTTGCCTGCAAGTCGAGTCAGCTAGCATGTGTTTGCTCTTATCTCAACTCCTTCCCCTGCCTGTGTTGCCGCCGCTGCTGCTGCTGCTGCTGCTGCTGCTGCCGCAGGCTGTCATTGCGGGGTGTCTTGTGGGGCGTGGTGTTCACCCTCGGATCCCAGCTGCTGCTGGCGCTGCTGCTGCGCACGCTGTGGGCGCAGCGGGCCATCGCAGCGCTGGAGTCGTGGCTGCAGGCCGT
>JACERP010000716.1:0-5000 GCA_014080715.1 Scenedesmus sp. NREL 46B-D3 | reverse complement strand
CTGCTGCCGCTGCTGCTGCAGGACTCTGGCTTTAGGGAGGCACAGGAGTACGCTCGCGCGGTGCAGCAGCAGAGCGAGGCCATCACAGACATCCGCAGCGCAGCAGCAGCCAGCAGCAGGGCGGCAGTGGCAGCCTCGGCAGCCATCTCCGCCATCGCCATGACCAAGGCGGCGGCAGCACGCGCAGCAGCACGCGCCGCGCAAGCAGCGAAGGATGCAGGCGCTGCCGCGCTCAACACAGCAGCGGCAGTCAGCGGCCAGCAGATCCAACCGCCGCCAGGGCAGCAGCAGCAGCAGCAGCAGCAGGAAGATGGGCCGTTGATGCTGCCCCCGCCCGGCGAGACCGCTGCAGCTGCACAACAGCAGCAGGAGCAGGAGACTCAAGCTGTGGCAGCTGCAGCAACGGCAGCAGCAGCTGACGCAGCGGCAGCAGCAGGTTTGCCGCGTGGTGGGCCTGCTTCTGGAAACGCCGCTGCAGCTGCTGCTGGTGCGGCAGCAGCAGCTGGCGTGCCAGGGGCCCAGTCAGCAGCAGCAGACCAGGGGGGTGGTGTGGAGGCGGTGGCAGCAGCAGCAGCGGAAGCAGCAGCAGCAGCACGCCGCAGGGAAGAGGCGCTGATAGAAGCACTGGAAGCCCGCATGTCTTTTAGGGTGCGCAGCACCAGCGGCACGCCCAAGCCCCTGCAGCAGGAGCTGCAGCAGCAGCAGCAGCAGCAGCATGCCAATGGCAGCGCTGCTGCTTCACTCGAGGGTAATGGCAGCAGCCGCTTTGCAGTGCCTGCTGGTGGTGTCGAGGGCCGCAGCAGCAGCCCAGATGTGACGCAGACGCTGCCGGCTGACGGCCTGAGCAGCAGGGACGAGGACGACGACGACGACGGCGACGCAGCAGAGCGGGCGCAGCGGGCAGCAGACGCCATAGTCGAGAGGTGAGCGCTTGCGCTGCTTGCATGCAGGCGGTACCGCTTCCTCAGCCCAGGCGCTCCCTTGGTTGTATCACAAGATGTGTGATCACCAGTTGCCTGCAGCTTGCAGCCTGCGTGTTGAAACACAGGAGGTCAGGCCAGCACGCTGCCATGCCGTTGCGGTCAAATGTTTCCTGTTTATATGCTAGCACGCTGCCATGCTATTGCGGTCAAATGTTCCCTGTTTGTACGCTAGCACGCTGCCACACCATTGCCGTCACATGTTGCCTGTTGAAACTCGGAATGCATTGCCGTCCAACATGCTGATGTTGCATTGTCGTGAACATGCATGCTGGTGTGCAGTCTCTTGTTGCATGTATCGGTGCTGCACCGTCGCTGGCCCTGCCATGCTTGCGCTGCAACTGCATGATGAGCTGCTTCCTGTTGCTCACACAATTGCCTGCCTGCGCCGGTGCTGCCGCGGCCGCACAGGTCGAGGCGCATGGAGGCAGCCGTGAACGAGCTGGCCTCTCTCACAGCAGGCAGCCCGACAGAGGCAGCACTTCAGCAGAGAGCCATCCGCACAGCAGCAGATGCAGCGGCCTCACTCAACGCAACCGAGTCCACTGATGTGCCTGCTCCACCGACACTAGGCCGCAGCAGCGGCGGCAGCAGCGGTGGTGCTGCAGTGGCAGAACGGCAGCTCACTGGCAGCACCACCACCACCAGCAGCAGGGGCGGCGGCGGCGGCGGCAGCAGCGGCAACAGCTCGCCTGTCATTGGTGGAGGCGGCCGCACCCCAAATGGCAACAGCAGCAGCAACGGCAGCAGCATGCACAGCAGCGGCAACAGCCTGCACAGCATATGGGGCGAGGACTCGCCCCCGCGGACACCTGCGGAGTCTCACCTCGACCAGCCCCCCCTGCAGTACCACATCCCGGAGCCTGGGGATGCCAGCGAGTACTCCATCTGGGGTGAGCAGCAGCTGCAGCAGCAGCTGCAGCAGCAGCTGCAGCAGCAGGAGCAGCAGCAGGAGCAGCAGCAGCGACTAGGCAGTCCGGATATCGTAGTACGGGTAATGGACGGGGAGCTGGTGCTGTCCGAGGTTGTGAGCAGAAGCAGCAGCAGCAGCAGCAGCAGCAGCAATGGCGCTGGGCTGGCTCGGACTGCTGACAAGGCAGTGCAGGCTGGCGAGCCCTCCCTGGCCGACCAGCAGCAGCAGCAGCAGCAGCAGCAGGACAAGGACAAGGAGAAGCCTTGGTGGTCGCCAGTAGTGTTTTGGCTGCCGGGCCAGAAGGGCAGCGATGCTGTGGGGCCAGCAGCGGAGGCTGCCAGGCAGCAGCAGCGCGGCGATGCAGCAGCAGCAGCTGACCAGGCTGCCGGGGCGGAAGGGCTGGAGGAGGGGGCTGCGGATCTGCACGCGCAGGGGCCCTTGAGCTCTGCGCAGCGTGCGTGGTGGCAGCCGCTGATGGACAACGACTTTGTGCGCTCGCTGCCGGGCGTGCCGGGCGTGCGCAAGACCAGCAAAGACGTCCAGCAGCAGCTCCAGGATGCAGCGCAGGCTGCAGCCGCCGCCGAGGAGCAGCAGCAGCAGCAGCAGCAGCAGCAGCATGGTCCGGAGCAGGAGCCGCGACAGAAGCAGTGGTGGGAGGATCTCGCCGCGTGGCTGCCAAGGCCGGGCGGCAGCAGCGACGCTGGCGGCGCCGCAGATGGCGCTGCTGACGGCAGCAAGCCGGTCGAGGCCATCGTCATCCCTCCCGACTTGCCGCTGGAGGAGATCGCCAAGGAGGTCGCGAAGCTGAAGGAGGATGCGTGGCGGTCGAAGGAGGACCACCTGGAGAACCTGTGGGCCAAAACGGTCGAGCGCAACGACAGGTCCTGGCTGATGCTGCTGTGCTTCCTGCTCAGCGTCGCGGTCGGGCTGCTGTGTGTGGTGGCGTGGCGGATATCGGGGCTGGAGGGCGCGCCGGACGAGGCAGCGAATGCAGCGGCGGCTGCTGCTGCTGGTGGCGCGCAGCTGCCGCTGGCGCTGCTGGGGCTGGCAGCAGCGGCCATGGTGCACCTTGGCATGTGAGCGTGCTGCCGGGAGCTTCGGTGCAGAGCGTGGCTGCCAGCTGGATCGTCATGCCCCGGCCGGCATGTTGGGCTGGCAGCCAGCACATGTAGTGGACACGGTGTGTGGTGCGGCACGTGTGTGTAGTCGCCACATACCTGGTGTATATGAGTCCATCTGCACTAGTCATGTTGAGGCTTATTTCTCATGTTGGCGCAGGTTGGTCACATCACAGGTTGCAGTTGCACGGTTTTGGTCGGTTTTGGCCGCGCACGGGGTGTGTAGGCCCTGGGGCACTCCCGGGGCGCTCGGCTGTGATGCGGCTTCTTGGCATCAGCACACAGCACTGGGCGACTCACGGGAGTTGCCTTTGATGGACCCTGCGAGCTGCAGATTTTGGAGTTGCGTCCTTCTTAGCACGGGTTCATGGGCGCAGGCAGCAGCATGGGTTCATGCACGCAGGCAGCAGCAGTTTTGTGTTGAGGCCTGCACCGGCAGGGAATCAGTCCGCAGAGTTGACCGATGTGTACATGGCAGCGTGATGCGTTTGCAGTTTGCAGCGAGAGCCGCAGGAGTACACAGCAGCGCACTTTGCAGTCGTAGAGTACGGGGGGGGGGGGGGTAGATAGGAGCAGCACAGCAGGCTTGGCGTAATGGACCGACGGGTGTGTGGCATGCGCCAGCAGGGCTTGGCATGCCACAGCAGCAGGTCATCATGTTGGGTGTACCCTGTGTGAGCAGCGCACAGTCCTGCCGAGCTAGCCGGCCTGACAAGCGAAGCTGCATGCTCGCACGTCACGTGCCTGCTGCCATCTTCATGGCTGCATCTCCTGGTGCTGCCCCGATTACAGCACAGACGTGGCTCGGTTCCCTTTGAGCAACAACAGTACAGCCTTCATCATCATCATATTACCCATTCAAGCCACAACAACCAGTACAGCCTTGTGTAGTAGAGTAGCCGGGATGGGTGCAGCCGCTTTTGCGGGGTTTATTGAAGCTGCAGCCTGCAGCAGGTGCCTATGCTGCCCACTTTATTTTGATGTGCATCGGTGGTGGTTTGGATCGTAGTGGCTCCCAAGGAGACGCGCCAGCAGCAGTACTGCCAGTGCAGGAGCTAGCTGCAAGAGTGCGGCTGACTGATATGGTCGCTCAAATGCAAAGAGAAGTTGCTGCACTTTGCTTGAGGTGCGCACCTGTGCATATACAGGGAGCCCAGCAGCCATTTTTACCCGTCCTTTGACATTTTTGGCTTGACACACAGCTGTGTCGTGATGCTGGTGCCGTGTCTTTTCATTTCACAGCTGGGGTGTGCAGAGTTTTCCAGCGTTCTGTTCAAGGTCGCAGCAGTTTACAGGGCCTTAGTGCAAGGACACAGCACTGCATGCATGCAAAAGGAACGCGCAACTCTCAGTCACCACCATGATCAGTGCGGCTAGTGAGGGCGCCGCGGCATGGCAGCAATTGTCGACCTTTTCCTATTGTTGCAACACTGTGCACGCAGCTCATTCAATGAGCACAGCAGGTTGTTGTGTGCCTGCCGCAGCTGCGCATGCAGGATGTTGAGCAGGGATGACATAAGTTCATCATGCGTCTGCTAGTGCAGACGGGAGTTGAACATGGGACAACTGCACGTGTTGACAGCAGTTGCATCAGCACCAGCCGCTGATCAAATGCGGAGCCCCTAGCAGCACCAAATGAGGCTTGCAAGCGGTGGGGTTTCCTTGCAATTTGGGCTGGTACATGTTGCAGCGGAGAAATGCACAGCATAAGACGAGCATTGCATGTTGCAGCAGTGCACTCTTGTGTCGGTGCCAAGTATGTGGTGTGTCCTGTGCACAGGACACGTGAAAGGACACAGCACTGCATGCATGCAAAAGGAGTGCCCCACAGCCTACCACCCTCCCGCATGCAAGCTCTGCTGCGTGCACCTACTGTAATTGACATATGACGCTGAAAGGCACAGTAGACACGTTGTAAGTACCAGATTCACCGAATTACCGAATTACCAAAGTAGGGCCACTGGCCCACCCGCAAAGGAGCCAAACAAG
>JACERP010000715.1:0-41205 GCA_014080715.1 Scenedesmus sp. NREL 46B-D3 | reverse complement strand
ACACTGAGTCACGGAAACACCATAATTCTGGAGTTTGCCTGACATGAAGACGCTGTACAGCCAAATAGACTGCTGCCTGTGTCACAGACATCAAAAAGGCAGACATCGAAAAGCCACAAATAACATACAGTGCTTGGCATAAAAAATTAGGCGGTGACCGGCATCCCTCACCTGCACGCCGCGTGTGATGGCTGTAGCAGCGGCCGGGTAGGCGCGCGGGAACAGGCTGATGGCGCCGCAACATGGACTCCTGCAGTGCAAATACGGCAGAAATCACAGCAGAGGTCAGCAATGGGCAGTACGATGTAGCTCGACAGCAGCAGCATGCCTGCGACCAGCATGCGACAATGTGTTGTATCACCCATGTGCTTACTGTGTTCACTCCCAGTGTCCAGCTGCCTGGTGACCCGACAGCACGTCGGCCAGAAGACCGAACTTGAAGTTTGACTGTTGAAGCCGTGCCTTATGACTGTGGCATGCAGTGCAGCTATGCTGCAATAACAGCCAACCAATGTCTGCGCCCCTTGGGCCTGACAATAGCACCAATGCACATAATCTTGACCACGTAACATCCTGGTATGTTTGGCACTGGCATGTGGATTGGGCATGTGGAACTGCGTAGGGATTATGGATTCCCAAAGTGAGGTGCACAGTGACGCGGGAGGTACAAGGAGTACACACCTACCACCAATCTGCATCCTGCAGGGCACTCAGCCGAACAACCAAGCACCCCAGCTGTTTCGCACCCGCCCAGCCCCTCCCCACAAGACACTCCTACAGAGACACAGCGCAACAGCAATACAGCGCTGTCAACCCTCCAGTGCTGCTGCTGTGACTGGCACCCACCCGCATCCTCCAGTGGGCCCTTGACCGCCGAGTCAGACTCGCAGCCCCCGTACCAGCCCTGGCTTAGGCGGCGCGCATACTCCTCCATCCACCTGACGACACACACAGCGCACCCAGCATCAGCAAACGGCAGCCCTGCAGGCCGGGTGCAAGGGGCGGGGAGCAGCCCTGGTGCCCTTGGAGCCTGACCACAGTGATGTGCGAGGGCGCTGTGCCGGCGGTTGTCTGTGGTGGCCGGGTGCCGCGGGTGCCGCGCTGCTGCCTGTTCGCTTGCAGGCCGTCCGCAACTAGTTTCATCGCATGCGTCACTTGGTGTCACCTCTGCGTATGCTGCACCACATGCATGAGCGCAAGCTGACGTTTCACACGCACACACACCCCTGGAGCATGCTGTGCGGTGCTAGCTGTTCTTGCGCAGTCACCTCAGCATGCCATCGCAGGCACCAGGGTAGGTGTCAGCAGCTGGCGCCAACGGCCAGTCCTTGTTGGCCGGCAGCTTCAGGTAGACGCCGCCGCTCTGGGCATCAAGCACACACACCTGCAGGTTGAGACAGCAGCGCAGGCAGAGGGTCGTTTGCTTCTTCGCGCCAATGCCTGTGCGATGATGGCATGCAGCTTCAGGTGGACTCCACCACTCCCAGCAACCAGCACACACAATTGCACACACACAACAGCAGTCCATTGCACCTGGCAGTTGACTCTGTGTAATGTCGTGATGCGGCGTCACACATTCACCACCACCACCTGGTGCATGTGGTGACATGCTGAGACAGCTGCATGGAGGATGGCACAGCACAGCGCACGCAGCATGTGGCAGAAGCAGGCAGCTCAACGCAGCAGTCACCGTCACTGACGCGCCCCCTCTCGTGCGCTGGACCATGCACATGCTTTGCAGACGACCAATTAATAGTGTTACAACCCCCCTCGTAACTGTGCCTGTCGAGAGGCTAGTCCACCTGCCCTCCCTTGTAGCGACTGTTTGCATGCACGCACACCGTCGACACAAGCAGACTCCTCGCAGAACAAGATGAGGTGGACGCATGCGGGGCGCGGCACACACATAACGTCGGCACCAACTGCGAGCAGCTGCACCTTGATGATGCACACGTCTGCCGCTGCTGGTGGTGGCCCTACCTTGTCGTTGGGTTTGAAGGAGTGGGCGAACCCACATGCGTGTCGGGCAGCAGCGGATGGCGCGCCCCCATCGGCTGCAGCGCAAACAACGCCAGCCGCAGCACACCGGCCAGCAGAACATGACAGCGCCATCAGAACGACACAGCTTGCAGAAGAGCTGCAAGGTGGTGGTGGCCACCTTCACATCTTGCCCTGCCGCTGCTGCTGCTGCTGCTGCTGCTGCTGCTGCTGCTGCTGCTGCTGCTGTCTGGCACGGCTGCGGGTGTGCCCTCTGGATTGGAGCTGGCGCGGCCTGCCAGCAACAGCCACCGGCGCGAGTCAACGTCAAACGCCTAGCGTCCAATTCACCATGCCTGCACAGTGCATCGCCGCTTGTTGTTACTGCAGCTGCAGTGGCTTGTCGGCTCCACCATCAACCTCGTCGCGTCACCTACCCTGATGCTCCTGAACAGCCTTGTCTTCTTCACCATCTCGTCCAGGCTCTGCATCGCATTGCTGGTCACGTGGTCGTAGAAGATGAGGCAGCCAAACAGGCCCATCAGCAGGCTGGGCGGGGGCCCATCACCGTCAGGGCCACGCTGGTCCAGCCGCAGGTCCTGCCCGTTGTGAACCCTGCAGCACGGCAGTTATTTCTAGAATTGATACTGCAGCAAACCGCGTTGTGCAACTGAAAGTGCAGCACAACTATGCTTTTGGAACCCAGCCGCTGCTGTTCCGCCCCATGTCGCGACCCGGATACACACACGTGTCCGGCAGAAGCACCCCGCCACACCTGCAGCTGCAGGGAGACACGGAATGCGTTCTCCACCTGCTGCACCGGCTGAGCCGCCGCTCTGAGCGGTCATCCAGCCCAAGCTTCCGAGGTCTCAGGTTTGTCTTGCGCTGCCGACCCATCAGTACGGGCTTGTTCGAAGACTAGGTGTCAAAGCCACACCATGAAGCCCACATCCTCCTACCTGTAGATGCAGCGCACCGCCAGTGGCAGCGGGTGGCCGAGTGCCTCCTCTGCCTGCTGCACCTGCTGTGCTGTTGCGCCAGGGTTGAGCGTGGCGAGGATCTGCGGGGAGTGCAGCTGCAGGTGGCGCTCTATGCGGCGCCAGCAGGCCAGGGCACGCGCAAGCAGGGGGCCTGCCACGTCAGCATACGCAGCATGCCAGGCAGCATACGCAGCCCTGCGGCGATGCAGCAGCAGGCAGCGAGGCACAGCCAATGGAGTTTCAGGTTGCAAGCTAGAGTTTCAGCAATGCCCTTGCTATACAAGGATAGCTGCATGTCATACAGCATGTGCAGTCCCGCAGGAGAAGCACTGCAGCGCCAGTTCGTGCTAATGCTAATGGCTGGGGGCATGAGTCTAATTGGCACCTGTCATGTGCATGCTCAGCCTTGCAGACCTGCAGTAGTGCATCACAATCGTATAGCTGCTGAGTATGCGTGCTGCAGCTGTTGTATACAGCCAACAAGTCTCCACAGCAAGGCCTGGCGCACAAACCCTAGCTAGCTTGCTGTCCAGCAGTTGTGCTGCTGGACTTCACCTACTTCGTTCCATTCCTGCAAAGCAACCTGCCTGTATGATGGCGTTGTGGATCCATCTGGTGCAGCGGCACTGCTGGCTGCAAAATCTGCTTCAAGGTGTGCCTTCCAGACAGCATCGTCTCCAGCAACGCTGTTCCAAAGAGAATGCACACAGCTAGCACGCGCACAATCCTTTGGATCCAGGAACGAGAACACACGAGACAGGCAAGCAATCTCCAAGTCGTTGAAAGCTGTCTCCATGTCGCCTCAAGTGTCCGCAGGATGGGAAGGCAGTGCTACTGTGGCAGCTGTACTGGCTCGCTGCTGCTGCTTGCAGCAGCCGGTGAACGTCGTTGCAGCGCTATCGAGGCTAGTGATTGTTAATTTTGCCTGAAAAATAGTGTTTACAAGCGTTCCAGCGCCTGATCAAGCTACAAGGATGTAGTAGAGGTCAGTGCGCTCAAGCTGGGACAGGTGGTGAAGGGGAACAACTGAGCACACGCCGTGAACTTGCCGTTAATTGCTTGGACGGGCGATTATCTGATCTTCAGCTAATCAACGTTGCGTCGCGCAGAGTTATTTAACAGAGCCCCAAGCGTGCAGTGTACGTAAACTCGTTGTTGCAACGTGCATTGCAGCTGCTCGTTCAGTGTATTGCTCGTAGATCGCTGTCTCTTAACGCCTGCGAGGCGCAGCTGTTGCTGATTGCGTTTGTCGGCTTTCTTGTGTGTCACTCTCACCAGCCTTGGCAAACGCCTGCTTTGAAACCGGCCTCAAACGTAGATTTTTAGTTCAGGTGGATAGTATGGCGGATTCCTGGGAGGATCAAGCAGACGAGGGAGTGCAACCTCCTCCACCACCTAGGCCTTCCTTCAACGTGAATGCTCCATCCTTTGTGCCCCGGTTCAATGCTCCAACGTTCGTGCCTGGGCAGGCCTTTGTGCCCCCTCCTCCCCCTCCGAGGGCAGGAGGCCAGCCACCTCCACCGCCCCCGCCAGCAGCACCAGCAGCAGCAGGGCAGCAGCAGCAGCAGCAGCAGCAACAGCAGCAGCAGCAGGCCCCACTGCCTCCTGCGGCGCCAGCAACACCAGAGCCGCCTGCAGAAGAAGAGGAGCAGCCAAGAAGTAGCACGCCAGAGCCAGCAGCTGAGCCGGAGCAGCCTACCAGCAGTAGCCCAGCATCTGATTCAGCGCAAGCTGACGATGGTGCTGAAGCAGCAGATGAGCTTGCCGGCAAGGCAGAGCAGCTCAAGCTGGAGGAGCAGCCGCAATCCCCACGGGAAGAGAAGGCTGCGGAAGCACCAGTTCCGCAGGATCAGGGCCGGGTGATGGAAGCCTACAAAAAGCTGATGGCAGAGGACCCCCGCGACCACCTGAACGTGGTGTTCATCGGACACGTGGATGCTGGCAAATCCACGCTCGGCGGGCAGATCCTATTCCTCACGGGCGGCGTGGACAAGCGCACGATTGAGAAGTATGAGCGCGAGGCCAAGGACAAGAACCGCGAGAGCTGGTACATGGCGTACATCATGGACACGAACGAGGAGGAGCGCGTGAAGGGCATCACCGTGGAGGTCGGCCGTGCTAAGTTTGAAACGGACGCACGCCGCTACACCATCCTAGACGCACCGGGGCACAAGAACTATGTGCCCAACATGATCATGGGTGCAGCACAGGTGGGCGAGGTTCAGCACTCGCAGCTGTTCTGCGAGCATCAAAAGACCGGATCAACTGCTCAGGCTGCTTGTCATATGAAATGGCAGATGTGACCAGCTGGGCAGCAGCTGCAGCGCAACGTTGGCTGTGATAGCAGTTGCATTGCATTATTGCAGCAGTACAATGGCAGTACAAGTGGTCGCAGCAGATGATTGCACCGAACCGCCTACTGTGTCTTTCATAGCCACAGAAGTGGCTGCATCTGTTCAGCAGTGCAAGTGCAACTGCACATTCAGCAAGCATACTCATTGACAAGTCTGCTGCATGCAGTGTCCTGGTCTGCTTTTCTTGTAACTTTGTGCATGCTGCTGCTGCTGCTCTGCCTGCTGCTGCTGATACTGCCAGGCTGATGTTGCTGTGCTGGTGATCAGCAGTCGCAAGGGAGAGTATGAAACCGGCTTCGAGAAGGGAGGGCAGACACGCGAGCACGCGCAGGCAAGTCATATGTTATGCAAGACATGCAGGCATTCTGGATAATCACACCCATCTCGGCAGCAGTGCAGCTCAAAAGGCTTCACAGATTTCAGTAGACAGGCCAGCAGTGCTCCAGCAGGTGCAGCAGCAGTGTGTTGCGCAGGCAGCTGAGTTAGTCTCCTGCTGCCTTAGGCTTCAGCAGCAGGCATCTTGGGCAGGTAGGGTCAGGGAGCGCTGTGCATGTCTTGTGTGTCGTCTCCATCAGTGTCATGGCTGTGTTTTGCAGTACGTGACGCGCTGCTGCTGCTGTTGCTGCTGCTGCTGCTGCTGCTGCTGCTGCTGCTGCTGCTTGTGTGACGCACAGCTGGCCAAGACGCTGGGTGTGGTGAAGCTGATTGTGGTGGTCAACAAGCTGGATGACCACTCGGTGGCAGAGGACGGCAAGTGGAGCCAGGGCAGGTGCGCATAACAGTGGATGGCATGCAGCAGCAGCAGCAGCAGCCGCAGCAGGGCTTTTTTGCTGCAGCAGCTGTGGGACCAAGAAGGCAATGGCAGGGAAGCAGTGGCAGAGGATTGTGAAGTGCAGTTATGGCAGGTGTGCGGCCTTATCAATGTCCCACAACTGTTGAACATCATCAGCAGCAGCAGAGCAGCAGCAGCAGCAGCAGCAGCGACGGCTTGTGCTGCAGCAGCGCGCAGTGGCAGTAGTTGGCAGGTGTCCATTCATCTACAACCCCAGTCCATGGCAGCACATGAGCACCAGCAGGCCCACCCACAGCAGCAAGAGTCGCGCGTACGTGTCGGTCATTGGCGCAAGGCTGCATGAGCAGGGTGCGTGAGTCTGGGCTGCGAGCAGTGCAGCCGCGTCTTCGTCTTACATTGGCAGCGCCAGCGTAGCAGCTGCGGACTCGTGGTTGTTGCGCTAGTCACGAGACACGCATACCCACAGATGTGAGCTGTGCGCTGTTGCGGTGCCGGCGGCGGCGCCTCTGCAGGTACGACGAGATCGTCAAGGGCCTGACGCCCTTCCTGAAGCAGTGCGGCTACAACCCCAAGAAGGATCTCACCTTCATCCCCATCAGCGCGCTGCACGGCCACAACGTGCAGCAGCGCGTCGGCAGCGACGTGAGCGGCGGCCGCGGCAGCAGCGCAGCAGTCAGCGGGTCAGCTGCCAGCATTTCAGGCGGTGTAGCTGTGTGTGGCTGTATGCGTGCAGTGGGGTGTATTTTGCTGGTAGTGAGCGCTGGGAGTGGCAAGTACCTTAACAGTACGCCAGTCCAGGGGGCAGCTGAGACTTTGCAGTCTAGCCGTGTGCATGTGCAGTGAGTGTAGCTGTTTTCTGCATCGTGGTGAGGGTGGTTGCTGGCAGCATGCTGGGCGCATGCTTGCGGCTTGAGGCTGCCACGTCAAGCTCGCGGTGCCTTCTGAGCCGTGCGTAGGCATGGGAGTGCTCGTCATTTGCCGCAAGTACTTTGCAAGTCAGTGCTGGCCGTACGTTGGCTCGTGTGCTCGCATGATCCGGCAATCTGCATTGTGTACAGCGACGCCACACTCCATGCCTGGTGCTCAAACACTGGCCAAACCCTCGCACCAACCAACCCATGCCTGCCTGCCTGCCTGCCTGCCTGTTGTGCCTGCCAGGTGTGCCCCTGGTACGACGGCCCCACGCTGTTCGAGACGCTGGACCGGGTGGAGGTGCAGCACCGGTGAGCAGCAGGCATGCAGGGAGCAGTGCACTCAGTGCTGCTGCACCAGCAGCAGCAGGCATGCAAAGAGCAGTGCATTTGGCACTGCTACAGCAGCAGCAGCAGACATGCGAAGAGCAGTGCATTTGGCACTTCAGCAGCTGCAACAGCAGCAGCAGGCATGCAGGGAGCAGTGCATGCAGCGCTTCAGCAGCAGCAGCAGCAGCAGTAGGCTTGGATGCAGCTGTGCATCATTCAACATTCTTAGAACAGGTGCAGCAGCTGTGAGCAGGCACCAGCAGTACTGCGCAGCAGTTCCACTGCATTTGAAGCAGCAGTGCGGTCTCAATGCAAAACGGCAGCCAGATTCTGATCGTATGTCTGGCATGTCAGAGCCTGTAGCAGTGCTGACATGGCGCAGTGGCATTGCCAGTGGCAGCATCAGCAGCAGGCAGATCAGCAGCAGCGTTTCCAGCGCAGCACTGCCAGCAGGAGCCCTGCCGCTCACACCGGAGGAGCTGCTGCTTCACCAGCCGGGCCATGGCTGCTCGCACAAGGTCGCTTTTAAGGTTACAACACTTGCTGAACACGACGTGCTGCTGCTGCTGCTGCTGCTGCTGCTGCTGCTGGTGTTGCAGGGAGCCCACTGCTCCGTTCCGCATGCCCATCGTGGACAAGTACCGTGATATGGGCACCATGGTCATGGGCAAAAGCGAGGCGGGCCTGGTGCAGATAGGCGACATGCTGCAGGTGGGTGGGTGGGTGGGTGGGTGGGCAGGTTCGGCATGCATGCGTTTGACTTCACCTTTTGTTCGGTGTTGATGTGTGTTGTGTGGTTGTGGTGGCAGGTCTTGTGCTCAACGCCGACAAGCTGCCAGTGAGGCCAGAGAAAATTGACAGGGAGGACGGCTGCTGTGGCTCTCCTTGTTGATGTGGGTGAGGTGCTGCAGGCATGTACAGGAGCTCGGCACGGCTGCTCTTTACGCCACCTGCCACACGGCAATGCTGCTGCCGGCAGTGCTCAACAAGCTGCAGCTCAAGGCGGCGGCCAGTGTTGTGTAGCGGAGCCAGGTGTGGCTTCGCCAGTCGCCATCAACACGCTGCACCCCTGCTGCTGCGTCTGTGCTCTCCTGCAGGTGATGCCCAACAAGCTGCAGGTCAAGGTGGAGGCCATCTACAGGGACGAGCAGGAGAGCACCGCAGCGCCAGCGGGGGAGAACCTGCGCCTGCGCATCTCCGGTGCGTGCTTTTCTGACGGCGCTGCGGGCCCAGCGAACCAGGCTGCTGGCTGTTCCTAACGTACCGGCGGCTGTGTCCCGCAGCTTGTGTCCCAGCATGCTGTGTCCCAGCAAGCAGACTGAGGGACAGCGCTGCGGACCCAGCCATGCAGGCTGCTTGCTGTTCCACATGCACCGACAGCTGTGCTCAGTGTGTTGCACTGCTGCTGGACGCACTGCGGCAGTGCGGCTTGTCCTCTGAAGACTGGGCGAGCGGGCAGCTGGGAGGGCCGACACTAGCAGCTGCGAGGTTTGCAGCCGGCGGCCTCTCCTCGTGCTTGTGCTGCGGTGTGGGCGCACACGCTTGCTTCTGTTACAACAGGCGCCCCTGGCCAGCTGCAGCCGTCGTGGGTGTGCGGCAACAAAACGTGCTGCGGACTGTGCACAGCACAAGATGATGATATTGCACGCACTGCTTGGGCTGTGCTGACTCTGCATCCGCTGTTCTCCTTGCACTGCACCGTGGGTGCTGAGCAGGGTGACGAGCAGACTGGTCTTGCAGCGCAGCATCCCAAACTTTCCCGCATACACACACTCACTAACCGCCACTGAAACGCAATGCGCGCCCCTGTGTGTGGGGTGCCGCAGGCGCTGAGGAGGGTGCCGGGCAGACGGGCTTTGTGCTGTGCAGCATCCCAAACAATCCTGCACACACTAACTCACTAAGCGCCACTGCACTGCATTGTGCGCTCTGTGTGTCTCCTGCCGCAGGCGCTGAGGAGGGTGATGTGCAGACTGGCTTTGTGCTGTGCAGCATCAGCGACCCCGTGCCCATGGTGAGCACGTTTGAGTGCCAGCTGGTCATCCTGGAGCTGCTGGAGCACAACCCCATCTTCACAGTGGGCTACAGGTGAGAACTTCACAGTGAGGAACTCAGGTTGTGTTTTCCTGAGCATCTTGTGTGGTTGCACTGGTGGTTAGCAGCTGTGCAGTAAGCAGCATTGGGTGCCTGCTGACAACGCAACAGCGTGCTTGCAGCAGAGAGGGGTCGCTGTTGAAAGGGAGCAAGGGACATCTCTTCCTGCACAAAGGAGCCTATACCCAGGGCATCGTGCTGCTGCTGCCGCCGCTGCTGCTGCTGCTGCTGCTGCTGCTGCTGCTGCTGCCGTGCCCTGCAGAAGCGTGCTGCACATCCACACCATCGTGGAGGAGTGTGAGGTGACGAAGCTGGTGCACGCAGTCGACATGAAGACCAAGGAGAACAAGAAGGTGCGCCGGCCAGCAGGCTGGCCAGCAGCTGTTGCGCCTGCTGGTGGAGGCCTTCACCACAAGCAGCTGGGCATTCGTGCCCACACGCTGCCACGCTCAGAGCATTCTTGTCGACCTTTGCTCCTGCTTGCAACCTGCAGCTTCAGCTGACACCCTCTGTGCTGCATGTACACCACACGAAGCGGCCCTGCACCCTGCCACACAGGTCAAGTACGTCAAGTCGGGCGCGATGTGCGTGTGCCGCATCACCATGGAGAAGCCCGTGTGCATCGAGACCTTTGCCGACCTGCCGTCCATGGGGCGCTTCACGCTGCGCGATGAGGGCCGCACCATCGCCATCGGCAAGGTGACCAAGCTGCCCAAGAACCACTAGGCGTCTGCTGCTGGTGGCGGCGGTTCAGGGCAAGGCCGCGCTGGACCTGGGTGGTGGTGCTTGTGCGGCAGCGGTCCTGCAGAGGATGGCTGCAGCGGCAGTGGTGTGTGTGCGTGTGATGCAGGACTGCTGGGGGTGGGTGAAGCATGGGCTGAGGATATTTGAACTGCTGGTGATGGTTTGGGCGGGTTGATACTGAGCATCGGTCGTACAGGGCGGGCTGCTGTGAGGCGGGCTGCGGACCCGGCAGCAGCAGCGAGTTGCCTGACCAGCTGCTGCTGGCGGTGCAGCGCTGCGGTGGCCTGCACCTGCAGCAGTGGCTAGAAACAGCAGTTGCTGCCAGCAGGGAGCTGAGCAATCACTCACACGCACAGCAGTAGTGGCAGACTGCAGCAGTAGCTTGACCGCTGTGCGTGCGACGTTTCTGCCTGGCCTGGTATTGCTGATCACCAGCTACAGTGGGAGCAGCTGCAGCAGCAGCGGCGGCAAGGGCGGCAACTGCAGAGCATGTAGAGATGCATGCACTGCAAGCACGGGCAGCATTGCAGGTTTTTGCAGGGTGTGTGTGGCAGCGGCACACACGTGAACTGGTGTGTTGATTTGCACGGCGTACTGTCATAGGGCGTTGTGCTGTGTCATCATCATCATGTGACGCGCGTGTTTACAGGCAGAGCAGGGCATTCAACCTGAAGCGGATGGCGGGATGTTGGGCAGAGCTCAGGATTGTCCTGGGCGGCCTAGCTGCAGAATGTATGTTGAACAGCAGGTGCACCTGCTGTTCAACATATGACACGGTGTAACAGCGTGTACCGCTGCTGGTGATGTCACAAGTCTATTAACAATTGCAATAATGCAAACGTTGCAACTGTGGCGGTGCCACAGTAGCGCCACAGATGAAGGTACTGGCTGGGGCGGCCAATGGCCTGCAGCAGGGTGCTGCCAGGGCTGGGCTAGCTGCATTCAGTATGTGCAGATCGGTTCTGGTGGGGAAGAGTTGCGTGAGGACATGTATATGCATTGCACCATCACCATGTTACCCATGGAAGTCAAAGCACAATGCTGTGACGGCTGTAACGCTGAATACCTGTTGTCCACTTGGTGAGTTCTTCTCAGCAGCGAGAACTTTCCTTGAAGTGTTCAGAGCGAGAACTTTCCTTGAAGATGTCTGATGGTGTCACCGTGTATTGCTGCTTTTCTTGTCAAGTCTTGGGATGTGCGCAATGCATGCAAACATTCTGGAGCAGTGCTCCCTCCTCTTTCCGCCCCGGTGGGGCGCGGGGCCGATGGCGCTGATGCTATGGCTTGAATGGGTAATATGATGATGATGATGAGTGTTCAGCAGCGGCTGAATGGGGTGTATACAGTGTTACCAAAACATACACCTCCACCAATTGAAGAGTTACGACTCAGAGACAGATGACAGGCTGCAGCTGACAATGATACGTCACATTGAACTCCTGGGCGTCCAGATGCAGCACGTGCACGTGAACGGCAGCATGCATGCTTGCCTTGCGTGGTGCGCCATGCTAGCATCCCACTGTAATCACAACAGCAGAGAGCGTGCAGGTGCGCATGAACATGCTGGCCCACGCACGCATCACACTGCAAAGCAAATGCATCAACTGCAGCAGGCCTGCAGTCAGCTGACTGCAGTGCTGCAAAACGTGGTGCATGCAGGTCGATGCTTGCCAGAAGTAAACACCGCTGGTAACTCCTGCACATCAGCCCTGCCCAGACATCGCATCAACAACAAGCTGAGCCCCTCCTGTAAAGCAAGCAGGCACAATGCGGCATGTATGCTTGTATCTTGTACGCTGGCTTACGGCACAGTTCTTGTTGACCTTCACTCAAACAGCCGAATCCCTACAGAACTTCACGCCGAAGAGCCCTTGAGCTTGCTGCCGACCAGCTTGTCAGCTGCCTCATACACCTCCTTGACCTTCTGGCCAGCCGCCTTGAGCACAGCCTCGCTCTGGCTGGCATACTTTGTGGCGGCCAGGCCCATGCCGACAAAGCTGCCCAGCACCAGGAGCTCAGCAAACCACAGCGGCAGGAAGCCGTGCGTGCGGTGCTTGCCGTTGGGGGTCAGGTCTGACTTGGCCTTGGCAGGCGCTGGGGCGGGCTTGGCGGGCTCCGACTTCTTCACATCAATCTGGTGTTGTATGAATCAGAGCGAGCGACAGACATGGTGGTGTGCGAGTGAGTTCACGACGACACGCGGTGAGTGTGTAGCGGGTGGAAAGTGGTGATGCGTGGGGAGCGACGGGTGATGGCGTCTGTGCATCAGTTAGACGGCATGGTGCGCAGGCACACCCTTGGGCGCGGCCCATGTCAAGTGAGCGACAGCAAGCTGCACATAGCTGCTGCCCTGCTTCAACGCGCGCTTGCAAAGAGGGGTGAAAACTGCCATTGTTAAGACAGGGGGATGTGCAGCATCATGCAGTCGGGGAGCGCACGTGCACGCAGGTGGATGCATAACTAGCCACCCCGCGTGTCTGCACTCAAACACATGTGTCCCATACATGTGCATGCACGTGCCAATGCGACGCATCCAAGACGCATCTGTGCACAGGCCAGGTCGTGCTGCAGCCATACGCACCTTGGCAGGTGCTGGGGCTGGCACGGGCGCTGGAGCCACCGGTGCAGGCTGCTCGCAAAACAGCAGCAAAGGACAGAACGCAGGATGACAGCAGCCACACAAGCACCACACACCATGAGCCGGCTGCACAAATGCGTGTGCAAATGGTGAGCAGATCGCAGCCGCGCTGCCTGCTCTGTGCAATGCCATGTTGGCCGATGGCGCGGACGCTGCTGCCAGCACCCTTGCGGCAAAAACGCCGCTGAGTGTGCTGCAGCAGCCCTGCCAGAAGTGACATGCACCGTGCGCAGCAGCTGGCATGCAAGCAGGTGCAGCAACTGGCAACGCGTCCTTGTGCAGTGCTGGGCTGTCACTGCTGCGTCTGCCTTACTTAAACACAATAAAATTGGCTGCAGCTGCAGTGCTGCAGTGCTGTCGGCGCTGTGTCCAGGTACATCACCGCACACCGCCCAGGGTGCGTGGCAACAGCATAAGCAACGAAGTACAGGGTCCAGTGACATGTTGTGAGTGCTGCGGTTGACATGCGCAGTGACCACCTGATGAACTGCTCGAGTGCGCTGGCAACTGCACGTGCCGGTCTGCCGAGTTGCTCACCGTGCTCTTCCAGGGGCTTGGTGGGGTGCTGAAGCCGCTGCTGGGTGCTGCTGCTGGTGCGGGCGCTGCAGGTGCTGGTGCGGGCGCAGGCTTGCTGAAGCTGAAGCCGCCAAACTTGGGAGGGGAGGGCTGCAGGCAGGCGGAGGACACAAAGGAGCAGCGGGGACACACGCAGCAACCAGGTGGTATGAGCAGCGTGGCAGTGGCCTGCATGAGTCCAGCAATGTATCCAGAGTAATGTATCACAAGTGCATGGCATACCTGCCAGGTCAGCCTAACATACAACTGCTGCGGCTGCTGCAGGTGCCGAAGGTGACGATCACCTGCTTCCGATCGCCTTTCTCACGTTCTGCAGGCGTGGGTTGTGGCATGCTGGCCCTGTTGCTGGCTGCTGCTGCTGCTGCACCTGGTGGGCCCAAATGCAGCCCCTGCCCCCCGACCACGGCTCACCTCCTCGTCCTCTGCTGGCGTGGGTGCAGGCGTACTGGGTCTGTTCTTGGCCGCACTCTCATAAGCTGAGAGGCCCTCCTTCTTCAGGTCTGCTGCACGGCTGGCAAAGTTGCCTGCAGGCATGACACGCAGCATGCGCAGCAGTACTGGTATGCTGTTGACGCTTTGTGTGGCAAGGCGCGGCTGGCTATGCAGTAGCATGGCTGTGGGTGGGTCGGTGGGTGTATGCGCATAGTGAATGTCACAGGCTGCCAAGCCATGGTGCTGAAAGCCGGCTGCATAGTTGCCAAGCTCTCCTGTCTTGCAGCCGAGAGTTTTGGATCAAAGCACAGCAAAACCCAACTGAAAGGCAAGATATCACGCTTGAAACCAGGCAACAACATGCGGCAGCTGCACGCTGAACTTGCGAAGCAAGACAGCTGTATGCCTGCCGGCAGCAAGATGGCCGGCTGCTCTTGGTTTCCCCGGCAGCTGCAGCAACTCTTGAGGCAAGTGCCGCTACTGCTAGCAGGTGAGCAGCCACCATGGGGCTCACTTGCGGGTGCTGCCGGCTCCTCTTCTGCAGCCGGCGCGGCCTCCTCAGCAGCACCGGAAGCACGAGCAGCAGCCTTCTCTCGCCTGCAGCAGCACAGCACACACAGCAATTGTCACAGCTTGCAACTGTGGTGGAGTTGACAGGCACGCTTTGAGCAGGAAAGCCTCCACTGCACTGTGGCTTGCTGCTCCAACTTTGCTACTTCGCCAAGCAAACCTGCTGTGCATGCCCTGCATGTGTTGGCAGCGTGCTCAGGTTGCCAAGCCATGCCTGCAGGCAGGCTGCTGCTTGCAATTGTCTCTGACATGGTAGCACCACACAAGCCTTGCTGCATCTAAGCACAATTGAACTACAAAAGCTCAGTGTGTGTTACATGCCGGGTGAGTGAGCGAAAGTGCCCAAGCCAGCTGCCACTGGCATGCGTGCGCCACTCACGCCTCGCGCAGCAGCTCCCTGCGCTTCTCCAGCTCAGCCTGGCGCTTCTGGTAGGGGGACATGGTCTGCAGCGGGAACACAGCAGCAGCAGGAGCAGCAGCAAAGCTGTCGAGCCGAACATGCTGCGAACATCAGGCCTGGTGCAAGGATACAAGGGGCGGTTGGCCCGGCGATGCTTGGTGCATCACTCGCTGCGCCGTGCACGCACAGCACCCTGCTATGGCGCGCAAGACCGCTGGCAGCCTCACAGCAGCTGGATTGGCTGCAGTGCTGATTGCTGGATGGCATGCTTGGTGGTGTGCTTCCCAGCGCTCATGCAGTGCGTATGACTGGCAAGAGCAGCGCATGCTTGCACTGCCTGGCCTGCGCGCCTGACATCCTGAAGGGTGCTGCCGCGTAAAACAGTGCTGCCAGGCAGCTGCATCTCTGGCCATGCAAACTCTGCGGTGCTGGCCTGTCGGTCTACCAGCAACCATGTGCTGCTGTGCACGTGGCTCATCATCATCATGTGTGCATGCTGCTGGTGTGCAACACCTGCGCACTGCCGCATACGCAGCAGCTCATCGTCTGCCTGCACTGCTCGCGCTGATGACAGTCAACCTGTTGGCCCCTGTGTGCGAGTAATAAGTTTGCGCTGCTGTGGCCTCACCTCCTCATCTTCGGCGCGTGCTGCTGGTGCGTAGGCTGCGTCAATGGCGGTTGCGCCGGACAGCGTCACCAGCGCTGCCAGCAGGGAAGGAGCAAGGCGCTCAACAAGCGCCACATCCTGCAAGAGGAGCGGAACGGTTGTCACGACACAGAGCTACGTTGCAATGCTGTTGGAAGACCATGCGAAGGGGAGGATGCTGTGAACGCACGGCCAAGGCTGGTTGCAGGCTTAGGTTACTGGCAGTTGAGAGCAGGACGCCGCCGGGCAGACACGACTAAGACGGTTGCAGAGCAGTCTGCAGAGCATCCTGCTGTATGCCGTCCTTAGTGCTGCTGACGTTCAAGTGAATTCAGGTGGCAACTCAACAGGAACATGCAACACCTGGTGGCTCAGCTGCACCGAGCAGCAGCAGGAGCAGCAACACCTCCAACAGACAAGCAATCGGCAGGCCCGTTGAGTGGGTGTGCAACAAATGTCGCTCAATTGCATGGACTTGGGCCAATGAGGGTCTGGAAATGCCCGTCGCATGAGATCCATGTGCTGGTGCCTCACCTGGTCCCTGCTAGCCTTGACCACAGCAGCACGTGCTGGGCGTGCAGCTGGGCGCGGTGCAGCTGCTCCAGCTTTGAACGCGCGTGACTTCAACACCAGCGCCATTACACGGTATGGTGTTGTGCTGCCACTGGTGCGGGACAAGAGTGTGGTCTCGTGAACGCACGCCTTGCGTTGCTGGTAAGCTGACTGCTGGTTGATGTTCTTGCAGTAGAGAGGCTCGAATAGAGGCGCCGTTAGCATTGGACAGCACCGGACAGTAAGACACTCGCCATAACAAGGTCGTTCTAGCAGCTATAGCACAATTCTAGCTGATCAGCAGTGAAATGATCGTTTGCAAGAATCAGTGTCCAAGCAAGGCGCTTGTTTAAAGCACTGTGTGCCAGCAGCAGTACTGCTATTGAGCAAAAGCAACGACACCAGCAGGAGCAGCAGACACACTAACAAGCACATTGCGGGAAAAGATGCTGTGCATCGGAGCAATCCAACAGCTAGCACTGCCATACAGCAGCCTGGCAGCTCGCAGCATGTCCAGCTTACAATCGCTGCTGCTAGGAGCGCCCCCAGCAGACAACAGCAGCAGCAGCAACATGGAGCAGCCGCGAAGACCGCTGCCGCCAGCAGCTGAAGGCAGCAGCAACAGCAGCAGTGGATGGCTACAAGAGCAGCAGCTGGAGCAGCAGCTGCCTTCGCTGTGTGGAGAGCCAAAAAACAAGGTGCACAGGAGCAGCAGCTGTGCCATGCCCAGGGCAGATGCAGGGCAAACCCACCACAGTTGTTGCCTGTTGGCTTGTGTTAACACAGCAGAGCCTTAAATGTAGACGTCAAACACGCTTAGAGGAAGCCAGAATTGTGATACAAAAGCATGAACAGCGGCACTGAACAACTTTGTGCAAGCCCTGCAGCCACGTGCCGTCTGCATGCAGTGTCTTGCTGACTGGGAACTGGCTGAATTTGTCAGCCTGTTGCTCCGCACACACCAGGTGGTTGCATGGTTTGCTGACATAGGTGCTGCTGCGTACCTGGTGTTGTGCTGGTCTGCAACTGGTGCTGTTTTCCTGCAGCTGTCCATCCACCGGCGAGGCAACAGGCGCATCTCATACTACTCACAACGCAAGGAGCTATTTGCATTCTGCAAGTGAGTCCCCAACTCCCCTGGTACCTATTCAATCTGCAGCGCAAACCAGCAGGTGCACGTCCTGCTATGCTTCGCATCGGCTGCATCTTGCCAGCAAGTAGCGACAGACATCGCAGCTGTAGCGTGAAAGGGACCGATATGCAGAAAGGATGGATGCACGTTGCAGCAGCTGTCGTTGTGTTGCCGCCTTGCTGGCATGCCTCATGGATGGCAGAGCAGCATTCTGAGAGCACTGGCAGTACCCCTGGCTGTGCGGGCCAGACTTAGTGTGCTACGGCACCAGCTTGCTCAAGCCTGATGTCTCTACTCCGCATGCCTGTCTGACCGCTCATTGTGCAACGAACCCCTGGAACTGAGACGTAAGGCAGCATTTCATTTGCTGCTGCCTGCTGCAGGCACTGCGGCCAGACAGGCATGCCGCACCAGTACTTTGCGGCCAATGAGCGCTGCAGCGGGCAGTGCCTGCAGCCGCCCAGCAAGCCATACCCACGCGAGTACAAGCCACCCTGCTGAGCAGCAGTGGTTGAAGTCTTGCTGTGACGGTGGTTCTGTTTGTATGAAGCATGCGCCATGCGGATGCCGCACCAGCGCAGGGTGGACAGCAGCAGTCTGAGGGGTGGTGTGCCGCCCTCCGCTGCTGATTGCAGCTGTCCTTACATAGCTTGGACCAGGAGCATCAGACGGGTACTTTGGCCAAACGGTCGCACGAGTGTGCTGACATGTGTGTCCATATCTTGCATGCATTACACAACAAGCTGCTGCTATGCTGCTGCTGACCGTTGATAAATTGTCGTAGGAAAAAAAATTCAGATTAGCACTGCATTGTCGCATGGTGTGCATGCTTTTGTGCATTGCTGCCTTCTACCACGCTATGTTTAGATGAAGAAGCACTCTAACACAGCAGCAAAATGCTATGCAACAAGTCACTGTTATATTGGGGCCATGCTGCAGCAGCATATCCATAGGGCTGAGCTGTATGTGTGACAGGATGCCAGTATGTAGCTTTTGGCAGTTATAATGACTGCGACCCTTTACTGTGGCCATGGTCCACCCGGCATTGGCCGCAGGGCGTGTCAAACCTTGGATCGTGGTGTTATGTGCCGTAACGTTCATTATGTCAGGAGTCGACTGTGGTGAGATACATGACCTGTAGCTTGAGGCTCGTCTCCTCATGCCTTCGGATAACACTACAGCATCGCAGGTCAGCATTATGTGAACACTGCGTGTGCGCCATCAGCTGTCAACTCGGCTTGACGAAGGTCCGAAGCATCAGTCATGGCAAGCATAGCCCTCACATTTAGCTCAAAAGCGCCCGATGAAGTCTTGCAAGTTGTGACCCAGCTGGTAACAGGTCAAGTTGATGGGGCAACATTGGTGCCCGTACGGCCTGACCCAGCACGCCAGTCCGTGCTGCTTGCGCATCTCCCCGAACGCACGCTGCAGCAGGCGCTCGAGGGTGTTTATGAGCAACCATTACATGCCCCAAAGAACGAGAGCAGCAACACCACTGCACGCAGGCCACAGAGCAACAGCAATACAGCAGCAGATGCCGTCTCTGGGACAGTCGCATTCCAGCCAGGTGCATTGCAGGCTGGCAGCTGCAGCCGCCTCAATGTGACACCTGCGGAGGCGGTGCTGCTGGCAATCAGCTGCTTGGAACGGGTCAAGGTGAGGTGCAGGGCAGCGCCTGGTGCTTTGCCACTGCCGTCGATGCTGCTGCTGCGCTGGGTGTACTTGCAATGGCGTGAGCATCAAGCTGGGCCCTTGTGTTGCTGAGCGCTCTTGTTGAGTTGGCAACAACGTCATCAGCAGCACGGTGGCTCTGGCCCTGTGTTAGGCATGTATCAGTGTTTTACCCTTCCAATATGTCATGTACCCTGCTGCTGCCTGTCGACACTTGCTGTTGGATGCTGAATGTCTGAATGCAGGCCAGCCAGGAGTCTCTACTGCTGCTGCAGCAGCATGGCGTGTCAGATGACCAGCTGCCAGGGAGCTGTGACCCAGCTGACCCCGCTGCACAGCAGCAGCAAGGGCAGAACATGCCTATGCCTGCATTGCTGCCCCTGCTACAGAGGTGAGGCGATGCGCACAGACCCGCAACTTTCCACTGTGCTGCAACTGCCAGCAATGCACCAGCACGCAGGCCTGGTTGCGAGTGGATTGTGCATGCAGCAGGCATGCATTGTCGGTCATGCTTGCAGTGCTTGCAGGCAGCAGCAGCGCCGCTGCCTCGCTGTGACCTTCAGGGGCTGATCACCTGCATTGCTGCTGCAGGTGTGGCATGCTGACGCAGCTGGTGCCGCTGCACGACCCAGCCGCGCTGCAGCAGCTCCGGCACAAAGCAATGCACTCACTGCTGGCACCGGCACAGGACTTCAGGTACTGTTGTACAACATTCAGCGTGCATGGCCAGGCTGCTGTGTACTGCACCTGCTGTGGCTCTTTGCGTGCTACCTGGTGCTTGTGTGCATGCAAGTGCTCAGCAACTGGACAGGAGTGCATTGCTGTGCATATCTATGCTGTCAATTGTGCCCTCAGTTCCCCGTGCTGCACCTGGTCACAATTTTTATTTGCTGGCTCCTGCCGCTACCCATCAACCCTGCAGGGCCTACTTTGGCAGTGCGGTGGGCTTCCACCTGTCCTTCCAGAATGCTCTCGCCATCTGGCTGCTGGCACCCGCAGCAGTCAGCGCATACCTGCTGTGGGCGCTGCACGGCAGCAGCAGCACTGCTGGCAGCAGCCAAGCCATGGACGCACTAGGTGATTGGCTACATGCCAGGAGCCGTTAAAATCCGTTCTTTTACATGCTGCTGAGCTGGATGCCAGTTGCCTGTGGCGCTGGTGATTTGAGATAATTGGAAAGGATCAGCCACGTGCCCTGCTGTAGCAGCGCCACAAGCGCTGCACAACATGCAGGTGTTGCTAAACACTCGCATAAGTGCACTTGACACTGAGACGTGTTACACGTGTGTGTGGTTCTATGCCTGACACCTGGTATGGCAACTGCCTTGCTTGTTCTCTTACAACCTGCATGGCTGCCCGCTGTGTATGGCTGCTGCTTGTAAGTGCAGGTGGCACGCTGTCCAGCCCGCTCACCCCGCTGCTGGTGGTGTTCCACCTGCTGTGGTCGGCGGCAGGCCTCAAGCTGTGGAGCAGGCAGGAGGCAACGCTGAGACACGCCTGGCGCCTGGACGCCAGCAGCAGCAGCAGCAGCAGCGGCAGCGGTGGACCACCCGGTACTGGTGATGTGCTGCAGAGGCTGGGCAGCAATGCACCTGCAGCAAAACCAGCAGCAGCACTGGCACCTGCGCCTGCTGGCCCAGCAGAGCAGCAGGACACCCTGGCTCCCCTGCCTTCCGCTGCTGCTGCTTCTGCTGCAGCAGCGCCTGTGGCTGTTGGGCGCCCTGCTGCCGTCATCAGCGGGGCTGCCGGCGGAGTTGGCGCAGACGCTGCTGCGATCAGCGGCCTCGGCAGTGTCGTGAGTGGCGGGCTGGGGCCTGGGCAGGGGCTGACAGCAGCCAGCTTTGAGATGCCTGCTGCAGCTGGAGTGAGACGGGAGTACACAGGTGCGCCTGCACGCCCACCCATCCTGCACCACAGCGGGCGCATCGAGTGCTAGCTCCTGCCTGGGTCAGCGGGCGCTGCAAGCACTCGTTGCAAAGAGAATGCTTCCAACATGCGGCATGCATTGGAGATCCCTACACGCTGCCCATAATGCAGCGAGCTGCCTGCGCTAGAAAAGTTGATGTATGAGCGTCCCAGCCAGCCAGAGCCAGAGCTACCCCAACAACCCATCATCCCACCTGCTGTCTCCCAGGTCACGTGTCACGCTGCTTGCCTCCACTCACGCTGCTTGCACCTCCTGCATTGCACTCCCCTGCAGGCCGCTGGCGCGTCAACCCTGTCACCCGCCAGCCAGAGCTGCTCAGCTCGCCAGCGCAGCAGCTGCTGCGCCTGCTCACCTCGGCAGCAGCAACAGCGGGGCTGCTGCTGGTGGCGGCTGTCGTGCTGCTGCTGTGCCTCAACCTGCAGGGATACATACCCCCACACCACGGCTGGGTGTACAGCGGGGGGCTGTCAGCGCTGAGTGCGCCTGGCGGCTGGTTCAGCAAGGACAGCGGCGCTGTCTTGGGCCAGGTGGGCAGCAAGTGGTGCCTGGTCCGCCCCCTATCTTGCATGGTGCAGCTTGCAGATTGTACAGCAGGGGGCTTGCCAAGTTGTGCTGCTTGCACCCGGTGGCTGGTTCAGCACGGACAGCGGGGCTATCAAGCCAGGTGTTGCATGTGACGAGGTGTGTTGCAGTGGATGCTGCGGGGTGTGCAGGGGCACTGCTGTATCCGTTGTGGCTGTCAACTGAAGTTCAACAAGGAGAACTTATTGTATGACTCTCCCATGACACCCTGTTGCAAGTTAGGTGTGCTTAGTTCAGTCATTTGGTGTGACACGCTTGTCGCTATCACAAACGACATCCGCAGTAGCATATATATATATATATGGTCATAACGTGCAACAGCGCTGCGTGTCAATGGTGCAACTACTGCCAGCTCAGATCGGGCCAAGCATCATTACGCTGCACGCCACGCTGCTGCTGCCCTGCAGATCCCGCTTGTGGTGCGTTGTGCCGCCACCATCCTCTACGCTTTGAACCTGTTTGGGTGAGTGGCAGCATCAGCGCTATAAACTCTGCTGTAGGTGGTGCAACCACAACTTGCCTACATGCACGCTGCATGCCGAGAGGCTGCTGTTGAGCGAGCTGCATGGGCATCGCCCTTTGTCGGTTGCAGCACTCACTGTGCCTTCTTTTCGGAAGCATGCCGAGTGGGTGTATTGCCCGAAGCTTGGATGCCCCGTTGCCCTGCAGGCCGGCCGCGCGTGCGCTGACCAGCCTGGAGAACCACCGCACGCTGGAGGGCTACGCGGCATCGCTGACGGCCAAGCAGGCGGCGCTGCAGGTGCTGCTCATCTTTGGCCCTGTGGCGTACGTTGGGCTGGCAGGTGCGTCACACCTACCAGAGTAACTGTCGGCTGCAGCCTGTCACCAAAGTCCTGCAGGCATGGCTTGTTGGCCGGTCCATAACTCTCGACGTTGCACCGGCACTCAGCGGCTGCAGCTGGCTGGTCTGCTAGCATGTGGCCCATGCTCCTCCAGCAGGCTTGCGGTGCTGGCTTGCTCTTAAACATGTCTTTAGGTTATGTATTCAACTGCTGGCTGTCTGGGGCAGCTGCATCACCTTGTATGTCAATGCATGCCATGATTTGTTTCGTAAGTTGCCTGCATGTCTGATGTTCTGCCAGTGCAGGTGCTGGTGCTGCTGCTGCCAGGGCAGAGGTTGCTGCCTTCTTCAGGCTGGAGCTGCTGCGGCGGGCAGCCATGGAGCTGCTGCTGCCATGGGCGACTGCAGCGTGGAAGGCAGCAGCCGCCAACAAGCGACGCAGGAAGGCTACAGCAGGCGTTGGTTCCACTGCCAGCAGCAGCACGAAGAAGTTGGAAGGGCAGCAGGAGCAGCAGCAAACGGGGGCTGCAAGGCCAGCAGGCCTGAAGGCAGCAACTGGAAGAGACGTCGTGACTGCAGAGAAGGCAGCAGCAAGCACAGTCGCAGCAGGGGTGGGGGCACAGCCCGCCAAGCTGAACATGGAGAATGCGACATCACCACCAGCAGCAGCACCAGCAGCAGCAGCAGCAGAGTTTCCAGACGCTGAGGAGCTGCTGGCTGAGCTAGCCCAGCCCAGCTACAATGCCTTCACCGACTTTTGGGACATGAACAGGGACCTCGGGTGAGGATGAGCTGTTGTGGCAGACGTGTTGTTTGTGCTTCAGGCAATGATGTTGGTGCCTGCAACGACGCATGGATGCAGAGTACTGTGTGCAGCAGCAGGCTGTTTCTCAGGCGGGGAGGCCCCACATATGCGCTCGACGCGTGAAAGTGCAGCAGGGTTGCATGTCTTCAGCGATGCTCACCGCGTCAGCCTGCCCACCACCTGTTATTACCAGAGCCATCTTTGGCTGGGCCCTGTAACGCCTACAGCGGGAGTGTTGGCACAGACAGGTGGTCCCAGTAGCTGCTCTGCTACGCAGTAGTCAACCCCGATCAATGTTGTGCCCTGCAACTGCTTACCTCCGTCCCTCTGGTGCCTTCTCCCTGCTGCTGCAGCTACCTGACACGATTTGCTGCGGGGTGTGTTGCAGGTGCACCACTGTGCCTGCTGCATGCACTGGCCACACAGGCAATGTCCTAATGCTGTGTTGCCTGTGCTTTCCTGCCCTGCTGCTGCAGCTACCTCACGCTGTTTGCAGCGGTGTTCCCTGCGGCTGCGCCGCTGTGCCTGCTGCTGACGCTGGCCAAGGTCAAGCTGGACTGCCTGAGGCTGACGACGGTGCTGCAGCGCCCCGTGCCGCTGCAGCTGGCAGGCATTGGCGCCTGGAACAGCGTGCTGACCGCGCTGGTGAGTGCTTGATGCCTCCTTTGGTATGGAGTGTAGCTGCTCTCCACGTCAGCCAGGGCGACTGTGGTGGCTGTGGCTTTTGTGACGTCTGTGAGGCAGACTCCCAGTGCTGGATGTGTTACTGGTGACCCAGAGAGCAGGCGCACAACACTCGTTGGCTGCGACCGCCCTGGGAAGGTGGACAATCCATGTTTACACCCCACCGGCGCCCCTGGACCCACAAAAGTTGCTGTGAGCCACAGTTTCTCGCTTGATTCACATCGAGTGAACTAGATGTCTGTCTCCACACAGTTTGCCTCGGCCGTTGAGAACACGTGCCAGCCGTGTCAGGCCGCTGTTAGCCTTCATTGTGCAATGGCAAACCTGGGAAACAACAACCTCTCAGCACCGTGTGATCGCTCTGCTGCTGTCTGCCTCTGGCCACTTGCCCGCAGGTCTTCGCCTCGGCCATCACCAACATCTTCCTGTCAGGCCTGTCTACAGGGCAGCTGGCTCGCCTGCTGCCGCCAGCACTGGTGCCGCCAGCTGTGCAGTCAGCACTACTGACGGCAGCAGCTGCAAGACCATCCGCGGCCACTGCAGCCGGCACCATCCCTGTGGTGGAAACTGGCATGCCTGTCATGACTGGCGATGCGCAGCAGATGTACCCAGCCTATGGGATGGACATGGCAGCAGTGGGCGGTGTGGCAGGTGCTGGTGATGTAGGCCCTGCGCTGAACTCGCTGCACGCAATCAGCAGCAGTGCAGCTGCAGCTGCAGCAGCAGAAGGTTTGGCTGGTGGTGGCGGTAGGGTCTTGGACGCAGCGTCAGCAGCAGCAGGTGGCTTGCGGCAGGTGCTTGGCTGTGCAAACGATGCACTTGTTTGTGCAGCAAATGAGGCACCAGCAGCAGGTGCTGGTGCTGCTGCTGCACTGATCCCGGCAGCAGGTGATGCGACAGGTACAGCAGCAGGCAGGTTTTGGGGTGGTGCAGCAGGGCAGGCAGCTGCAGCTGCTGGTGATGTTGCGGCTGCTGACCATCTGCTTCTGCTGTTTGTGTTGGAGCATCTGCTGCTGCTGGCGATGCTGACTGTTTACTGGTGCATTCCCAGCGAGCCTGCAGCAGTGCGACTCCAAGCTGCAGCTCCACATCATTCGAGCCGAAACAAGCAGTGGGATGGGGTGCAGCAGCAGCAGCAGCAGCGAGGGGCCACTGCGCGGATGGCAGCCAACACCAAGACGTATGCCAATCCCCTATTTCACGCCTCTTCCTAAGCGATGTAGAGTTGTGTGCAGCCAGAATAAAAGGATATTTGACTGTTGTCATGTGCATGGTTTGCTGTAACTGTGGTATTGGAAAAAGGACAAGATGCCATCATTTGCAGCATTGGTCTTGAGAAAGGGTAGCAGACCAAGGCGGTACGTGCTAGGATTGTGATCGCCAGCCTAGGAGCCCTGCAGTGTGGCCTGCAGCATTTAGGTGGAAGTTGAAAGTTGATGTTGGTGCTGTGCAATGATATTGCGATGGGTGGGCAGGCTGCAAATTGCCGTCACCAGCTCTGGTGCTTATGTAACATATGATGTTACATTGGTATGTCTTTTGTGTGACGTGACCCCGCACGTAACAAGTGACATTTTTTGATTATTGCCAGATGCAGAAGGGAGCATAGCCTTTGATTTTGGTTGTGTTTGTGACTTTTGTGTCACCTACAAAAGGTTGCATCTGAATAAGCTGATGATGATGCGGCACTGACTATGCAGCAGCCCAAATCCCGATTCCTGCCTAGCAGCCATGTTCACTGGTCGGAGCTCGTTGCGCAAGCCAGAGAAAAAGGAACCTACAGAGCGCGACAAGCAGCTGCAGGCATATCTAGCCAGCAAGTATGGGGGAGGTGATGGGGATGGGCAGCAGCAGGAAGCAGCACCAAAGAAGAAGAAAAAGAAAAAGCCCAGGGCAGCAGTAGGCTCAGCAGTTAGGATCGTAGAAGGAGATGTTACAGGCTTTGCTGAAGTAAGCGACGCAGTCGCACGGCCGCTCAAACGGGAAGAAGAGGACGCAGATGACGGTGAGCACAGCAGCGTGCTCTGTCGGTGGCGTACGTCGCAGGTGTTGCAAATGACAAAATTCTAACTTTATGTATCGACGCAGATGAAGACCCTGTTGTTGCCAATCCTGAGGAAGCAGAGGCCTTGAAGCTGCAGATTGAGAAGGTCAGTGCAGCAGCAAAGGAGACAGGCAGCAGCAGCAGCAGCAGCAGCAGCAGCAGCAGCAGACTCGTGCAATGTGCTTGCAGCTGCGCTAGGCATAGGCAGCAGCTGGTGTTGCAAGCTGCCTTGTTCCTGTAAAGCAACAGCGTCCTATCAGCGCTACGCATGCGCTGCACACGTGTCCTGCAAGCAGCTGCACATTTCTGTGTGCAATTGCGTTGGTGTGCAACACGCAAGCATGTTGCACACCGCCCTCATGTCACCATCCCACAGCCGCAATGCTTCCCCTTGCTCAGCTTGCATCACCATGTGGCTTGCGCTGCACCTGCCGCAACAAACCACCGCCGCTTCTGCTGCAGTCCAACAACTTCTACCAAGTCGGCAACGACGGCAGCGGCTGGGTGGCAACAGCAGCAGAGCAGGAGCGGCAGCGGCGGCAGCAGTTGCAGCGACGCTATAATTCTCCTGCAGGCAGCAGCGGCAGTGACAGAGACATCTCACCGCCCCGCCAAGGCAGGCAGCGGCATGACTTTCCAGGCCCTGCTAACGGAGCCACAGCAACAGCAGTAGCAGCAGGCAGGGGTCTCAAACGGTCCTTGTCTGCAGGCGATGGCAGTGACAGGGACCTGTCGCCGCCACGGCGTGGCAGGCAGCGGCACGACTCGCCGCCCGATGCTTCGCCACCGCGCAGGGGCCAGCGGCATGACTCGCCAGCAGCAGCAGCACCCCGCGGCAGAGATCTGTCACCGCAGCGCAGGGGCAGGCATGACTCTCCGCCCGATGCATCTCCCCCACGTAGGAGCAGGCAGCGGCATGACTCGCCAGGCACCGCAGCAGCAGCAGCAGCAGCAGCAGGTGGTGATTTGTCGCCGCCGCGAATGGGGAGACAGCGGCACGATTCGCCGCCTGATGCATCGCCCCCAAGGCGAGGCAGGCACGACTCCCCCGCAGCAGCGCCAGCAGCAAGCAGCAGGGACCTGTCCCCGCCGCGGCGGGGCAGGCAGCGGCACGACTCCCCAGCAGCAGGCGGTGGCGATTTGTCGCCGCCACGCCGCGGCAGGCAGCAGCAGCGGCATGATTCGCCTGATGCTTCGCCGCCGCGCAGGCGGCGACGCAGCAGCAGCAGGAGTCCGGATGGCGGGGCTGCAGCAGCAGCAGCAGCAACAAAAGGCCCTCGTATGGGTGATGGCACTGCTGCCGGCCTTGTGAGCCATGCGCAGCTGGCCGAGCAAAACGAGTTCAAGCGGCGGCAGGCTGAGGAGCGCAAGTGAGTGTGCACGCTCTGTTGTTGTATTTACATATGTGTTTAGGCGCTGTATGGTTGCGTTTGCAGTGCTGCAGCGGCTGCATGCGTGGATTGCAACACGCGCCTCCCGTGTTGTGCAGTGCGCTCCTTGAGCCGGAGGATGCAACGCTGGCGGTGTAGCAGCATGCGCCGCATTCGCATGGCCCATGCACAGGCATGTGTGGCGATGTGCATGTGCATGTGGCATTGACGCAGCTGGTGCAGCTCAGGAGCTGGCTGGATGCGCACGGCGCTCTGGCCTGCCTAGGCCGCTCAGCAGCCCATCCCACTGCATGCTGTGCTGTATAAGCCTTGTAGGCGTATGGCCTGAATGCCTTTGCACACCACCTGCGCACGGTGTTGGCCTGATCATGCTGCTGATGGGTTCGTTCACGGCATCTCACAACTGTGTTGTGCTGTGCCTTGCTGCGTGCTGTGTGCTGTGCAGGCGCACGGTGTTTTGTGCCTGATCAAGCTGACGTATTCATTCACTGCATCTCACAGTCTTCTTCAACTGTGCCTTGCTGTGCCTTGCTGTACCTTGCTGCGTGCTGTGTGCTGTCCAGGCGCACGGCTGGCGGGCGCGGCGAGGCGACCGTGTACCGCGACAAGGCCACCGGCAAGGTCATCAGCGCGGAGGAGTTCACCCAGCAGGTGGGCCGGGCAGCGCAGCAGTGCGCGCAGTCAGTCCGTGATTGGTACCTGCTGTCCTTGGGTGACATTCACCAGCGCAGATGAGTGCCAGAGCACGCGGGCTGCTGCAACAGGGTGGCGGTCATGTGGGCGCCACCTTGGTGCGTTGTGACTGGGCCCGTGACGAGGCGCGTAGGCTGTGTTGCATTTGCATTTGCTCTGAGTGATGTGGTGTTGCTGCTGACTGAGGCTGCAAAGCCTGCGCCCAGCTTGCCGCGCAGTGTGCTTGTGCATGCTGCATGCGTCCCGCATGACCCGACCACCTCATGTGACACTGCTGCTGTTCTGCTGCTGTTCTGCTGCTGCTGCTGCTGCTGCTGCTGCTGTTTTGCTGCTGCTGCTGTTTTGCTGCTGCTGGTGCAGATGGCGAAGGCCAAGCAGAAGAAGCCGCCGCCTGAGGAGATCAATGTGGCCTGGAAGGGCGGCCTGGCTCAGCAGCGGGCAGCCATGGAGGCAGCGCAGCGCGCAGCAGCGGAGGCAGCCAGAGCCTTTGGCAGGTGAGAGCAGCAAATGCCATGAAGACGGGCAAGCACTCCAGTACTGTAAGCTATGCAGTGTGCAGCGCTTGAGGCAGCTGATACCTTCAGCTCGTGGGCTAGCTGACCGCCATTGGGACAGCCAGATGAGCATTGAAGCAGCACAGTGCTGCAGCTTGAGCAGCCAAGGCCTTTGAGCAAGCTGTGGGGGTGTTCTGGTGGGTGCTCAACCTGAAGTTGACGTGTTTGCTGGTGGTGGCTGCAGCTGCATGATGGGGTTGTGGCTCAGCCAGTGAATGCACCTCTTGGGTTTGATGCGCATTGAACATGCAGTGAGAGCCGTGCTATGAATACTGCCTTAGGTAACTCACTATACCTGTTGCTGCTGCTGCTGCTGCTGCTGCTGCCAACAGCGCCAGGGGCTTTGATGATGACGCTGATGTTGAGCTGCGCGACAGATCCCGCTGGGGAGACCCCATGGCTGGCAAGCTGAAGAAGAAGAAGGGAGGGGACGGCTTCGACCTGCCACCGCCGCTCATCACTGAAGCAAACAGGGCCATGATGGAGGCCTCAGGTGAGCGCCCGGTGTTGTGATTTTCAGTGGAAGCTGGCTGGGTTTCTGCAGGTGGGGCAGGAGGCGAAGGGCTGCATAGGTTCAGGCGTGTACATGCAAACCGTAATTGCCGAGTTGTGAACTGTTTGTTGGGTCTGGGGTTGCCTGGGTCACCCTGTGGCTTGCAAGCTGAAGAAGAAGGGAGGGGAAGGCTGTGACCTGCCGCAGCCGCTCATCGTTGAAGCAGTCAGGGCCACGATGGAGACCTCCGGTGGGCTGTCAGGAGGAGCCAAGTTGTGCATTTGAATTGTCTGGCCCACGCCTTCAGTGACGTAGGTGATGCACTTCCAGCATGGACTGCCTTGTTGAGCATGGTGGTGCTGCCGAAGGCATCCTGCGGCTGGCACACTGCGCAACAAGGGAGGGCTTGGTGCTTACAAGCCACCACTGCCAACATCGCACCTGTCCGCTGCTTTTCTGCAGGGTCTGCCCTGGCTGTGGGCTGTGGCCATCTTTGGGCTGTGCATTGCTGTTTTGCTGTGTCACTCCTGTATTGCTGCCTTCGCTGTGTCATCAAACTATTCCTTGCATTTGATTCTTCTGCTGCGTTCCTGCAAGTTGGCGTCCATCAGGAGCGCACATCATACAGGTTGCTGCGCTGCACCTGGCTTGCCTGCCGCAGCGAACCGCTGCAACCTGCATTGTGTCGTGTCCTCCTGCGTCAGCCAGCCAACCTGATTGTGTCGTGTTCTCCTGCTGCAAGCATGCCCACCTTGCTGTGCGGCGCCGGCTCCTCCTCCCGCCGCCCTGCAGTCTCTGCTGTGCCTTGGGAGGTGCATGCTCACAGCTGGCTGACAGTGCGTGCCTGCGCCTGGCAACAGGTCTTATCAACTGCTCTGCAGGTGCACCCTCACAGCCGGCTGACGCGTGGCGCACCTCCGCCCGGCAACCGCCGAGGTGTAGCAAGTGCCTTGAACCGTGGTTGTCCTGCCGCTGCCTGCGTCACGCTGCTGCCCTGCAGGCTTTGTGGTGCCTCAGGAGGTGCCGCCGCACAGCTGGATGCGGCGCGGCGTGGCTGCGCCTGTCAACCGCTACAGCCTGCGCCCCGGGCGCCACTGGGACGGCGTGGACCGCAGCACCGGCTTTGAGCAGGAGATGTTCAAGGCGGTCAACCAGCGCAACGCGCAGGAGCATGAGGCCCGCATGTGGGCGCAGGAGGACATGTGACGGCGTGCCTGCAGCGTGGGAGGTGCCTTGTGCATGGTGTGCCGTGACAAGAAGTGGGGCGTTGGTGCTGCCGTGTCTCAAGTACACGGCTGGCGCGTGTTGCTGCATCCTTGCTTTGCATGCTGCAGCACAGGGCGTGCTGCGCCGGTGTTGGTGAGTTTTGCGCCGAACTTTGCCGGAAGTGTCAGGGACTGTACATTTTGCTGGGTGCAGCACATCTGCAACCATGGCTGTGGCGGTGTGTCAAGCTGCAGCAGCTGCTGCTGCCAGCCGCTGTTCTGGCGTGTATTGGTGCAGCGTTTGCCATGTCATGTCCTGCTGCATAGCTATGCATGTGAACATAAACAACTCGCTGACGCTGTAAAGTTCGAGTTCAAACGGCTCCTGGGCTCCAGGTATATGCACAGCTACGTACTGGAGCAGTGCTGGACCAGGTGACCCCCGCCCAATTTTCCTGTGGCAGGGTAGTTTCCACGTTGCACACGGGAAGCCCAGTGCTCACTGGATGCAGCATTCACGCCGGCTGGCCATAGCTGATGCCTACAACATGTTCAGCTACATCTGTTGAGTATCTCTGCCAGTCTGCAGGCCCGTGTGCAGTGGCGGTTGCTCAGCTACATCAGCTGTGCATCTAAAACTTGGAAGCCGTGTTGTTGTGCAAGCCCACTTTACGGGCTCATGCATGCGCACCGGGTGCCACTCTCAAGACGGCCTCGTCTCTGTCGGGTTGAGTCATCACTTGAGGATCAGGTTCATCCGTTGACTATTGTCTTACACCAGCAGTGACCAATGACCTGCGGCACTGCCAACAAGCAGGTGAGTGCCACTTCCAACCCCAGGTAGCACAACCCAAGGTGGCTTGCATGGAAACCCTGCTGCCCAGCTCTGCACGTTCTGCAAACATGGTGGGGGGTGGGGAACAGGGGTGCCTTGGATTGCAAACTAGCATGCCATGCTCGGAGTGACGCATTTGCTGCATTGTGCTCCGTAAAGTGACTTTCCTGCAACTCTATAAAAACATGTCTAGCTGCATTCACACAACCACACTCAAGAGCGCTACTTCCATGTACATCATGGCATGATGCCTAGGTACATAATAAGCAAACGCCGTACCTAGTGTGCAGCAGCACCAACAGTGCTGCTCAGCTCTGCACGTTCTGCAAACATGCTGGGGGTGGGGGGAGGGGGGGGAGTTGGATTGCAACCCATTTGCTGCGTTTTGCTCTGTAAAGTGTGTTTGCTGCAACTCTTTACAAACATGTCTAGCTGCACTCACACAACCCACACTTAGAGCGCTACTACCATGTACATGTACATGATGGCATGATGCCCAGGTACATCACAAGCAGCCGCCATAGCTAGTGTGCAGCAGCACCAACAGTGTGCGCATGCCAGCTGGTGCATCATCAAGTGCTCTAGTACCAGGCAGGTGGCCGCACTTGCAGCTCTAGTGCTGTACCAGGCAGCTGCTGCATCAGCTGCCTGCCCAGCTGCTCTGCAGGCACCCACACCCAACCCACAGCACCATCAGACGCCCCCTGGCCACCAGCACCGCCGCTGCCACCATCCTCAGCACCACCACCACCACCACCACCACCACCACCCCCATCACCAAGGGGCGGTGGGCCTGCGCCAGCAGCAGCCGCAACACCATGTGAAAGGAGACGGCACTAGCATTTAGTACACCATGTGCACCACCACTAGAGCCAGCAGCAGCACCAGCCTGGCTGGCAGCTGCGTCACCGTTTGAGCCAGTGCTTGCAGTCATTCTGTACCCAAAGGTACATGCATCACATGACAGAAGTGCCTGTAAGCGTTGATGCGATTCAAAACTATTGTGATGCACTCGTCGCTGCAGCCATAGCAGTGCTGTACTAGTAATCTCTGAACCTTGCTATCAACGGTAGCAGGCCGTCCCCATGAGCGTCACTGCAGGTGAGCAGACTTAAAGTCCCCTGACAGCAGAGGCCTGGTGACCGGAGAAAGCAGACATCTGCTTAAAGCCTAACCCCGCGTTTGATGCCCTTGGTTTGGGCCAAGCCAGCAGGCTATCCACGGCTTCATTGCAGTTGTGGTTGCTTAAACGTGGAGCGTGCCGTTGGGCCAGTGTTGTGCTGCATGCTGCGCCAGGGCAGTGCGGCCTGCATCACCAATCCAGTTGTCACCCAGGTCCAGGCTCTGCAGGTTGGGCCAGTGCTGTGCTGCATGCTGCGCCAGGGCAGTGGCGCCTGCATCACCAATCTTGTTCCAACCCAGTTCTAGGCTCTGCAGGTTGGGCCAGTGCTGTGCTGCATGCTGCGCCAGGGCAGTGGCGCCTGCATCACCAATGGTGTTGCAATCCAGTTTCAAGCTCTGCAGGTTGGGCCAGTGCTGCGCTGCATGCTGCGCCAGGGCAGTGGTACCTGCATCACCAATCTTGTTGTAATTCAGTTCCAGGCTCTGCAGGTTGGGCCAGTGTTGTGCTGCATGCTGCGCCAGGGCAGTGGCGCCTGCATCACCAATCTTGTTGTCACCCAGGTCCAGGCTCTGCAGGTTGGGCCAGTGCTGTGCTGCATGCTGCGCCAGGGCAGTGGCGCCTGCATCACCAATCTTGTTCCAACCCAGTTCTAGGCTCTGCAGGTTGGGCCAGTGCTGTGCTGCATGCTGCGCCAGGGCAGTGGCGCCTGCATCACCAATCTTGTTGTCACCCAGACTCAGCCTCTGCAGGTTGGGCCAGTGCTGTGCTGCATGCTGCGCCAGGGCAGTGGCGCCTGCATCACCAATCTTGTTCCAACCCAGTTCTAGGCTCTGCAGGTTGGGCCAGTGCTGTGCTGCATGCTGCGCCAGGCAGTGGCGCCTGCATCACCAATCTTGTTGTTGTCACCCAGACTCAGCCTCTGCAGGTTGGGCCAGTGCTGTGCTGCATGCTGCGCCAGGGCAGTGGCGCCTGCATCACCAATCTCGTTGGCCTTCAGGTCCAGTCTCTGTAGATTGGGCCAGTGCTGAGCCGCATGTTGAGCCAGGGCAGTGGCGCATGCATCATTGATCGCATTGTTGGGCAGGTGTATCTCTATGCAGCCCCGGAAGCAGAGCCCAAACGCCTGCCATGCCGCCGCGCTGTCTGACCTGGCCTTGGCAGCTCCCAGCAGCTCATGCCACCTGGGGTCTGGCTGCACTGCCGCAAGGGGTATGCCAGCTGCTGCTAGCACGGCTGAGCCAGCCGCCGCATTGGGCTGTGCAGCACCAGCTTGGGGAGCCGGCAAGCCTGCTTGTTGCTGCTGCTGCTGATGCTGCTGCCTCAGTCTGTCCATCCAATCCAGCAGGCCAGCCATAGCATAGCTTGGCACCAGCTGCCGCACTGCCAGGGGCTGCCTGGTGACAGGGCAGGTGGTGCTGCTCCTGAGCCATGTCGTGATGCAGGCTCTGCAGAAGGTATGGCCATCTGGGGTGTTGACTGGATCCGCCAGGGTGCTGTGACAGATGGGACAGTCCAGTGACATCACCAGGCTCGACTCGGGATCTCCAAACACAGCAGCTAGGTTTTGCTGCGCTGGTGCTGCAGCTGCCGCCGCCACTGCAGCCACTGCTGCTTCCTGAGCCGCCGCTGCTTGTGCCGCCGCCTCGGCTGCTGCTGCTGCTGCTGCTGCAGCAGCACCTGCCACCATATCCTGCAGTGCTGGCTGCAGGTCCCTCTGCAGTCCAGGGCGGCGGCGTTGTGTCCGCAGGCATGCTGCAGCCAGCCCCACAAACTTGGCTGCCGCGGCAACAGGCCAAGCAGCAGACTGGTCGAGCAGCGGCTGCAGTGCAGCAGCGCCTTCCGCCTCGCTGGCGTCTTTGGTGTCTTCTGCAAACTCCTCCACTGCACTGACTGCTTCCCTGGCTGCCTTGCCGGTGAGCAGCTCAGACATGATCACACCTGCAGGCATGAAAGCAGCAGCATGCCCTGAAGCCTTTTGCAGGAAGACCAAGATGCAGCTCTTGTGACGGCCAGCCAAGTGCCCAACTTGCAGCCTGCTTGTTATGGGTGAAACATCAACAGTCAGCAACCCGGCTGACTACAGAAGGCATCAGTCGGTTTTCTCAGCTACCTCATTCCAATTTGAACATGCAGTGCCTTACCCAGTGCGTAAACATCAGTGAACGTTCCTCGGGCACCAGCTTGTATGTACTCTGGGGCCATGTAGCCAATAGTGCCCCTCAGCACACTGCTCTGCATGTAGCTGATGTGACCGCTGTCGCCACCTCCATTCAGGTCTCTGGCAAAGCCAATGCCCCCGAGCTTGGCTGTGCCATCTCTGCAGCAAGCAGCCGTGGCAGCCCAGGCAGCAGACAACATTATCAGGCATTACATATGAGGTGAGGAGGCTGCAGTGGCTGGGTATGTTGTGCGCATGTATGAGGGCAGAATCCCCCTAGTTGCTTTGTTGCCTTCATTGCATGAAGTTAGAGCGCGGCCTAGGGGCCGGCCTCCATTCGGTGGCAGCATTGTGTACACAGCGACTTGCAGTGGCTGGAATCCCTCGTCAGATGGATGACCTTCGTGGTTACTGTCTTTTGAGGGGCGCATGGCGGTCTATGTTCTACAGGTTACATACCCTGATGCTGTGGAAGCTCCCCTGCGGTTTTTCCTTCCTCCGCCCACTACAGGCAGCAGCAGTCACTCATGAGACAGCAGCGCCTACAGCAGATGCATCCACTTTCTAGCAAGCCGTTTATGATTGCTGGTGTGGGCTGGCAGTGCTCTTGTGGGAGATTCATCCCACGTGGGAGTGCACTGACGCTGTGGTCCAGCTCAGGGCCATCAATGATAAGGGTCAGGGTGTGATCATTGCATCATAGAGACTTGTCAAACGAGCGCTCTTGCGATCAAGGTTTTGGCCGTATCTGGCCCTAGCTTATGGGCCTGCGCCCACAAGCTGTACAGTCACATGTGAACCACCGACAGTGGTTTAAGAGCGGCTCCCTTTTTGGCTTTTACTTTGCTAGAACAACGTGTATTTGATTGATTGATTGCTTACATACTCAGTTGAGGGTTGTACAGCTTGCTTGATCATCCAAGCAAATCCGTTCTGCACGTACTGTGGCTCGCAACTGGCGCCGGCTGCAGTGCGGCCCATGCATGCAACAGCCTCAACCTTGCTGGATGTACAGCACAAGTTGGCAACCTACACACACCCTCAGCAGCTACATACAAATAGCGGCCCAATTCATTGATCTGTTGCTGCCATCAAGTTGAATAGCGTCCATCATCACATCATGCCAGGTCAACATGCCGCTGTGCAGCCGTCACAAGCAGTGTAACAAATTGGGATGTTGCGGCAGCATACATTGCAACTTGAAAACAACAGACACTACCCCGCCATGCAGCCCACCTGTCCAGCAGCACGTTGGCGGTCTTCAGTCCATGTGCAGGATGGGCGGGTGCTGGGTGTGCAGCCAAATGAGGCCCTGCACGATCTCGTTGCAGATGCGCACCCGATCGCACCAGGGCAGCGGCGCTGCCCCTGCAGGGCCTGCAGGTGCCCGTGGCAGCAGGCGCAGGCGGTCCTGCAAGCTCCCTCCCTCCATGAAATCGTACACCAGAGCACGCCGCTCAGGGCAGCTGCCGAGCAGCGGCAGCAGGTTCCGGTGATGCAGCGAGCCCAGGATCCGCAGCTCGTTGTCAAACTCAGCTTGGCCCTGCTGGCCGTTGGGGTCAAGGACTTTGATGGCCACCTGGGTGCCGCCGGCAGGCAGCCGCGGTAGACGGTGCCAAAGCCGCCAGCGCCCAGCGGGCATTGCGATCCTGTGGGAGCCAGCAACAGCAGGTATGCAAGTCAGACGCTAAGTAGTCTTCAAGCGTGGTTGCGGCTATTCATGCCTTCCAGAACCAGACCATTAGCAAGAGCTCATGTTTTTCAAGGTGATGAGCTTGTTGTGCAACTGCTATGCCTATGCCTGCACCGCGTGTGGAGCCCAGTCCACCAGGCCAGCCGCCCAGATAGCAGCTCAGCTGACTCAGTAGCTGTTGTTGAGCGCTGAAAGCTGGTGCAGCAGATAAACTAACTTTGCCGCAGAGCAACGGCTGTCAAGGCAGCGCAGGGTTCAGACTGGCGTGCAGGCCATCTGTGTAATTCGCAGGTAGATGCTGGCAACATGTACAGCAGCGCTAGCCTGGCAGCTCTCTGCTGGGTAGCTGAATGGTCAGCCTCACCTGTATGGCCCCTCAAGCTCCTGCCAAGTAAATCTGGTAGCCATAACCTTCGCTTTTCAAAACGCTATTAAGCGTCTTGCCTCGTACTAGTATGCTGCAACATCCAAGCACTGGACCAGCGAGCAAGCCTGCAGAGCAGCACGCCGAGGTTGTCAGCTTTCGCATTGGACGACCGAGAACAGGTCCGTTGACAGCAACATAAACCCACACAGTATTTGAGCAGTAGCGACTAGTCGCTGCGACCCCACCTGCCCCTGCTACCAAGCTCTACTGCTGACAGTACCGAGGCATGTGTACTGCCTAGACGATGACGCTGGTAGTAAGTGATGTTGCATAACCCCTTGCGGTGCCTCTTCTGTTGATCCCATTAACGGCGGAGGCGGCACAACCCAGACGAGAGTGTCGTACTTGACAGCACGAAAGAGAGAAAAAAACGCAGTGTACCAGGCGGATTGGAACATTCATCAGGGATTAGAACATAACGAATAGCTGACCACTCAGCCTCACTTGAAATTGGAAGAGAAAGCATGCCAGGTGGCGTTGTCATATGCTTGCATAACATTCATTACAGCGCCAGGTGGCACTGCACCTTCCAGGCTTGGCCAGGTGCCTGCAGGCAGCGTTGCACCGGTCGCAACCAACTCAGCTGCTGAAACCAAAGAGGAAGCATCAATTCTGCTCACTGCCAAATGAGCAGTATAGCTTCGCTTGTCCTGGTGCCACATATACGGCCCATCTTATGAAGTGCAGGCCACGACACATGGTGTCGTCTTTGGCCATTGAGCTCAGCAGGCTGCTACACAACTTAAGAGCATAACACCCGCACGCGCTGGGCCAGCAATAGCTTCAGCAAGGCACTGGTGCTGAGCATTGTGCATTCACCCCTGGCACACACCAAGCAAACAACGCTCGTTCACTGACTGTCCACTTGAACGTGCCATATGCTTGCATTCCTAGTACCAGCCGTGTGGCCGCACTTTCAGCTCTAGTGCGGTACCAGGCAGCTGCTGCATCACCTGCCTGCCCAGCTGCTCTGCAGGCTCCCACGCCCACCCCACAGCACCACCAGACGCCCCCTGCCCACCAGCACCGCCACCAGCACCAAGGGGCGGCAGGCCGTTGGCAGCAGCACCAGCGCCACCAGCAGGCGCAACACCATTCCCACCACCACCAGAGCCAGCAGCAGCACCAGCCTGGCCAGCAGCTGCTTCACCAGCCGTGCCGGCACCAGCACCGACGCCAGCACCACCGCAAGCTGCAGATGACGCCGTACTGCTGCCGGCCGCCGTCGCTGCTGCTGCCTGCCGCTGCTGGGGTGGCCTGACAGGTCTCCGCTCTGGCCGGTACTGCAGCAGCAGCGCCAGCCATGTCAGGTACGGCAGCCCCACCACCTGCTGCCCCACCTGCTGCAGCTCCGTCACCTTCAGTCCCTGCGCCTCCAGCTTGAGGTTCTTGATGGTGTGCCTCTGCTGGCCCAGCTGCTGCACAGCAGCCAGCACATGGCTTGCGCTGCTCTTCAGCGACAGCTGCATCAGGCAGCGCAAGCTGGCGAGCGGCGCCCAGTCGACTGCTGGGCGGCTCTCCTGCTGACGAGTGCTGATGGTGGTGACGACCTCGCTGACTATGCCGAACGGCTGCCCCATCGCCCCTCCCGCGGCTCCTCCTGCCTGCTGGTTGCCAGCTGCATGGGCAGCTGCTGCAGCACCACCAGCCTGCTGCTGCTGCTGCTGCTGCTGCTGCTGGTTGTTCATGACGAGCGGCATGACGCGCGACACGGTTCGCGTAGGAGCGCTGGATGCGTAGGCGTTGTAGTCGGTGAGGCAGAGCCGCTGCAGCATGGGGCAGCTGGCTGCCAGGTGCTGCAGGGTGCGCCACTCCAGGTGCACGTTGACCAGCTGCAGGGTGGTCAGGCGGCTGCACCTGCAGCAAAAGACGGTGAAGATGCGCACAGCGGCAGCAACGCGTTGAGGATGCCGAACTCGAGTGCGTCTGCTGCAACTCTGCCAGACAGCATCAGGCACACGAGGGACAAGGTGTCCCAGCAGACGACAAGGTCGTGCATGCTGGAGCTTGAGTGGCATGCTGGAAGAAGCCATCTGTTGCCGGTGCTAGCAGCACTGCTGAGGCAGCTCTGCGGCACCATCGGCACGCCGGCCTGCAGCAGCTCCGCCTGACGTGCACCAACAGCCCAGCCAGCGCCACAGCCCACCAGCACAGACAGAGGTGAACCTCAGCATTCAGCGGTGACTGCAAACTCTGGTGTTGCATCTGCTGAGGCATCCTAGACGTTCATGCAGCCCTGGAACGCTCCGTTGCACATGCAGCAGCCACATCCCAGAGCCACATCAGGCCAAACCTCCTCGTCCCACATCAGGCCATGAGGCCTGTGGCAGCTGGTCTCACCTGCTCAGCTGCGGCACCCTGAAGGCACGCGCCGCCCTGCAGCGCTCCATCTGCAGGTGCACCAGCCTCGGGCACGGCAGCGCCGCCTTGCTGCTCTTCAGGCCCACGTTCACCAGCTGCAGGTGCTTCAGCCCGGGCGGCAGGTCGCCGACCGCAACCTTGGTGGGGGCGATCACGCCGCCTGGGTCGACGCCGCCGCTTGCTGCCGCATCGCCTAGGTGCAGCCCGCCAAGCCCGCCGGCACCGCCAAAGTTGAGCCCCCCGGCACCGCCAAACAGGCCGCCAAGGCCAGGCCCAGCTCCAGCAGCACCAGCAGCACCGGCAGCAGCGCCTCCCGCAAGGCCGTCGGCAGCGGCACCAGCACCAGCAGCATTGCCGCCGCCACCAAACAGGCCAGCTAGCCCGCCACCAAGCACGCCAGCGCCAGCGCCGCCTGGACCTGCGGCAGCAGGGCCACCAAACAGGGCGGCGAGGCCTGCTGCACCGCCAAGCCCGGCACCAACACCAGCACCCGCAGCAGCACCAGCAGCGCCTGCTGCCGCCGCATTGCCAGCTGCGCCGGCCTGCCCCTGCTGCTGCTGCTGGCCTGGTCCTGCTGCTCCCGCTGCAGCGGCACCCGCAGGGTTGCCCAGGATGTTGCCAAGCAGGCCTTGCAGCAGACCCGGCATGCCACCCACGCCAGCACCACCGCGCCAGCAGCAGCAGCACCGCCTGGCCCAGCAGCAGCATCACCACCTGCCGCAGCGCCGCCAGCAGGCACATGCTGCACCTGGATGTCTAGCAAGTTGAGCCCGATATTCACACCAGGAACCCTGGCAAGCCACCAGCAGCATTCACTCCAGCAGCACCTGGGCCTGCTGCACCTGCAGCCGGCTGCTGCTGACCTGGGGCACCTGCACCTGCTGCTGCTGCTGCGGGTTGCTGCACGCCAGCCCAGCTGCTGCATCAGCTGCTGCATGACAGCCCCCAGGTTGGGCGGCACACCCGCACCCGCTGCCGCTGCTTGGCCTCCCTGCTGCTGCTGTTCTGCCGGCGCGCCTCCCTGCTGCAGCATCACCTGCCGCCTGCTGCTGCTGCTGCTGCTGCTGGTCGCCTGCCAACACCACTGGTGGGTTGTTGTTGACCTGCACCACAACCTGAACAGGGAAGTGGAACACGTGACCTTGCTGCTGCTGCTGGCCTGGCTGGCCATCCTGCTGCTGCTGCTGCTGCTGTTGTCCTTGGTTCAGTGCAATCTGCAGTATGTTGCCCAACGCTGCCTGCAAGCCTCCTCCTGCTGCCCCTGCCCCTGCCCCAGCGGCTGGTGCTTCCCCTGCGGCAGCGCCGCCTGCTGCTGCAACGCCAGCTCCCGGCCCTCCGATGTTCACGTTGAACGGCCCCAAACATCTGCATATTGCCCTGTCCTCCTGCTGCTGCCCCTGCGGCGCCGCCGCCCCGGCGCCACCAAGCCCCAAACCCTCCATCATCTGCCCCAGTCCGCCCAGCCCGCCGAGGCCAAAGCCGCCGCCGCCTGGGTCCCCAAACGGCTGATCCCCGCCGACCGCATCCAGCACGTCAAACGGAGCAGCGCCTGGCCGCGCGTGCACCAAGTTGAGCTCCTGCAGCTCCGGCAGCGCTCGCCTGATCGCACCGTAGGTGCGCTTGCCGACATGGATGGCGCCCGACAGTGTCAGCGACTTGAGGCCAGGGAGTGCCGCGGTCACCTGCGGCTGCTGCTGGCTGCCAGCAGCTGCGGCGTCTGCCTCTGTCGTGCTGCTGGGAGGGTCTGCATCTTGCCGCCGCTGCGGCTGCTGCTGCTGCTGCTGCTGCTGGCGTCGTTGCTGCTGCCAGCGATCCTCCAGGCCAACGATGACAGGCTTCAAGCAACCGTCGGTCAGCGGCACCAACGGCGACAGCAGCTCAAGGTGCTGCAGCTGCCGCAGCTCCGTCAGCGGATGCAGGCAATTCAGCTCAGCCGGCAACGAACCAACAGGCAAGCCCCAGGGTCCAGCACTGGGGCCTGCTCCTGCTGCTGGTGCTGCTGGTTGCCGCCGCCTGCTGGGTGGGCATTGGCAGCGCCGCCAGCTGCAGCCTGCTGTCCTGCAAACGCGTCCCACAGCATGACCCGGTGGGGCTGCAGCGGCCAGCGCCTGCGGCGGCTGTTCCAGGTGCTGCTGCAACTGCACTGGCCTCCTGCAAGCGCCGCAGCAGCGCCACCAGCGTGCTGCTGACCAGCCTGCTGCGGCGGACCAGGCAGGCCTGCAAGGCTCTCAGCATCATCACCATCACCATCACCATCACTGCTGCTGCTGCTGCTGCCGCTGATGTGCTCAATGTCGCAACGCGTGCGGAGAGCAACTGCACTGTCAGCCAACGCAGACAGCTCATCATCGTCCATGCTGCTGCCGCTGCTGCTGCTGCTGCTGCTGCCTTCTCGCAAGGCAGGCATACCTGCCGTCCCATCATGATCCAGACGCCCAGGTGGCTCAGCATTGTTGTAAGTGCTGCTGCTGTCATCGCTTCCTTGCTCCTCACCGCCTTCTGTCATTGACGGAATTTCGCTGCAGCTGCTGCTGCTGCTGCGACCATCGGCATCATCATTGCTGACCTGGCCTGTCACAGGCAGCACTGCTTCGCCAGTGATGCTGCCGCTGCCTCCAGTGCCGCTGC
>JACERP010000714.1:0-41285 GCA_014080715.1 Scenedesmus sp. NREL 46B-D3 | reverse complement strand
CGAGCGCGAAGTGTGTGCCGAGTGCTGCCAGCATGGGCAGCGCGCAGCGGCTGAAGGAGAGATCAGCAGCCATCTGGCGGAGGCTTAGTGGTGGTGGGTGAGTGCCGGCTACACCATACATAAGTTGCAATTGTGCAGGCTGGCTGAAAGCGTCATGTCTGGTTTTGGGGTCTGACATATGGGTGCTGTTGGATAGACAACATACTAACACACATCCAGGTGTGTTTTGCATATGTGCCCATCAGCATATGCCTGGCCATGCGTGCTGTCGGCTGCATCACCCACGAGCAGCAGATGCACTGCGCTGCTTTCTCGGCCTCTGCTCACAAAGACTGCCGAGCAGCTTGGCTGCATGTATCATCATTTCACGTGTGCTTGCACACATGTCCCTTGGTGCCTGGTGGCTTACCCTAGGGCTTCTTTTTGTCACAACAAAGTTGGTGCTGGTGCCAGGTCGCATGGCCATGTTTGACGCTAGACCCTGCTGTCAGCGGCTGCTGTGGCTATGGCCTACGCCAACTATAGCAGCTGGTGAGCAGCAGCTGGGTCAAGGCTGACCGGATCTTGGACCATGATGCCTGTGATTGTAAGTGCCATGCTTTATGTGTGGGGTGCCCTACAGCTGTTACAGCAGGGGTTGGTCATGAGGAGAGTTTGTTTTCCCAGTCGTGCTTGCTAGCGCATATATGTATCCTGGCCTGACAGTGCCAGCTGCTGTGGGAGGTGGTGGTGTGTTGCTGCTTATGAGCAATGGCACCTGCAGTGTAATCGGGGGTTTGGGGTTCAGCAAGGGGTGCGGAAGGTTTGCGTCAAAGCATGGACGGCAGGTTCCCAGCAGGGTTTCTACCATGCAGCTGTGAGCAGTTGAGTCAACGTTTATGACGCAAAGATGTGGCCCTTTGTCTGCAGTGCTGAGTGCAAGCAGTGCGTCGATGGTGACAATGCCTGCAGGCAGGTGTGTGTGGCTGATGATGCTGCAGCATTCGATTGCTCAGCTGCCAGTGCAATTGCAGCAGTCACGGCACTGTAGCAATGCACTGAACCAGCTGCCTCGTGTTGTGTGGCGGTGTCGTGGCTGATGTGGTATAGTTTGCTGTGTCTGTGGATTGGAATCGAGTGACTGCACTTGGCAACGGCTGATCTGTGTGTATCTTGTATGGGGCTGTTGTCAGCTGACAATGTGCTTGTGCTGTATGCGTGTGAGTGCACAGAGTGGGCGTCCTGCTGTGGAAGAGGCCACTTGAATGTTCCCTTCCTGCAAGCCTGCAAGCCCATGTGTGGGGTGGCTTAGGGCAAGTTGGCGGCTCCTGTATGCCTGTGTGTATGTCCCTTCTGTATAGTGTATGCAACTGTGTCTTCCTGACGCCACTCTGTTACCTTGCTCAGCATTGCGTTGCTTTCAGCCTTACACTGAATGCGTGTGCGGGGGCGCTGCCAGCCCTCAAGTGTACCAACATATTCAGCAGTCACTGCTATACACAAGTGTACACACTGTGGGAAAGGGCCACAGTGAAGCAGCCAGCTGTCAGCCAGCGCTGGTCAAGTTTTGAGTCCTGCAGGCCAGTGGCGAGGTGAACGCTTAGGCTGTGAGCTGGCCCTGTGGTGCATGCTGACAATGGCGGTGATGCTCGCTGGTGCTCTGCCAGCTTATGTTGGGATGGGCCTTCGTGCGCCATTCTCCTTTGTCATGCTGGAGGTGGTCTCTGCAGCTGCCATCTGGACTGCTTGCCATGCCGGCAGCCAGTACACGGCTGATGGTTGTGATGCTGTACAATGAATATATATCAACCTTGTTACGGCCAGTCACTCTGCGTTTGCTGCCATACGTTGATGATCAGTCTCCTCTCATGACAGGAAAGTTTATTAGCGTTTACACTTGTGAGCAGTGTCTATTGTTTTGGCTAAACATGCCAAGTTCGTTGACCTGCATCGATGACTTTGCGATACATACACCTGATTATACATTACTCCTGATTCTATCACCTGCTTGCAGGAGGTTGACCTTTGCTCCAGCTGGCTTCTTGTGCGGCATTATCTAGCAGCATCGTAACTGAACCCTATGATGTTTTCCAGGAGCATTGTGCTTCTTTAGACTGCTGTGCTGCACTGCAGGAGTGTCCCGTACAATTATTTATAGCAGGCAGCAGCTGCTGCACTGTGCTGCAGTCAGGCTGATGAGTTTGCCAGATGACACCAGGCGGCATGCATGTCAACGCGGGTGCAATGTTGCAGCCATGTGAAGCTCGGCGTCGCTGAGACCATAGAGCACCCTTCTAGTCTTCAGCTGTCCACAAAAACCCTGGAACTACAAAAATGACACGCAGCCATAGCCACGCCATTGCACGATGCATCAAACACCAGCAGGCTGCTGCTCATACACGCTCCTCACTCAGCGTTTGTGTCAAGGCCATGCTGGCATGACGAACCAATGCCTCCACGGCAATACAAGTTCAAGCAACCTGTCAACATCAAACTCCTCGCTGCTGTGACCGCCCTCCTGGTGCTGCTGGCCATAATATGGTCGCAGTGTGTTTCATTGCACCGTATGGCATCCGTCGCACCTGCTGTGCAACACATAACGATCAGCACGGGAGCAACAACAGCAGGCAGCAGCACTATCCCATCGTTAGGCTTCCCGTATCCTCAATTAGCAAAGGCACGGCATTTGTTAGCTTCTTTATGCATCCTATCAGATCAACAAGTTAGCTGGAAAGAGCTGACAGCAGCTTATGGAGCGGCGCTGGTGTCTATGGAACAAGGCAGTGTGCTGCACAGCAGCAGAGACAAGCAGCACAGTGATGCAGACAGCAGCAGCAGCAGCAGCAGCAGTGCCTTGCACGAGTTTCTCTCCGAGGCAATTGGTGTCCTGGCAGCAGAGCCTGGCCTGCTGCGCTGCACCAGGGATGAGACTTTGCTTGCAGCATGGCATGCAGCAGCACCAGCCAGCACCAGGGCGCACACTTTGCACACTCCAACCCCAACAGCAACAGCAACCACAGCAGCTGCCGCACATGCAGCAGCTGTAGCGCAGCAGCCGCTGCACTCGCGGCGCCATCTCCTGGCGGCCAACCTCCACAACAGCGCAGCTGTGCTGCCAAACTTCGTAGCACAAACACTGCGCCTAGCACTGCTGCTGCCGCAAGGCAGCTTTGCAGTGAGTCTGTACGAAAGCGGCAGCAGCGATACCAGCCGGCTGTGGCTGACGCTGCTGCACCAGCTGCTGCTGCCGCTGCGCGTGCCGCACAACATCACAGTGAATGGCCGGCTGTCACCCAGGCTCGCGCTGCCACGCATCCAGCTGCTTGCTGCACTGCGCAATGCGCTACTGGACCCCTGGGTGTTGCAGCAGCAGCAGCAGCAGCAGCAGCAGCAGCAGCAGGATGTGCGGGAGCGCAAGCAGCAGACACAGCAGCATGCAGGTGCAGCAGCACAGAAGGCTGCAGGCTGGCGCATGTGGCGCACAGCAGGGGCAGCAGCAGCACAGCAGCACCCTGCTGCAGGAGGTGCCAGAGCCAGCAGCCTGAATTATGGCATGGGCAGTGGCTTCAAACCTGACACGCTCGTCTTTGCAAACGATGTGCTGCTGTGTGCCGAAGATGTGCTGCGGCTGGTGATGCATGACGCACACATTTCGTGTGGCATGGACTTCTACACGGCACCCTGGCAGCAGCAGCAGCAGCAGCAGCAACAGCAGCAGCAGCAGGATGGAGACAAAGCAAGAGCAGCTGCAAATCCCGCAGGCAGCGGCGGCAGCAGCAACGGGGATGATGCCGATGGCGTGGATGATTTCTTTGACCCTGACAGCATGCAGCTGACCAGCCGCACTGCCAGCAGAGCAGGCAGCAGGGCAACCGCAGCGCAGCAGCAGCAGCAGCAGCAGCAGCAGCAGCAACCTGGCAGTGGCAACCTCAGGTTTTATGATAAGGTGAGAGTGATAGGGTACAGGGCAATCACCTGAATGCACGGGTGGTGCTGTGGGGTGGCACATGTCAGCTGTGTGCTGCGGGTTTCCTTGACTGCAGGATGAAGCAACGCCTTGCACCTTTGTACCCAGCAGTGCGCCTGTGCATGTGCCAAGCGGTAGTGGCACAGCAAGGAAAATATGCCCCAGGCAGCTGCAAGCGAAGCATGTGACTGCAGCAGCAGACACACTGCTCATGCACCTGCAGCTGCTGCCACCCACCCACCTCCTCAACCTGCTGCGCACAAGTCACCTGCTGCCGGCCTTGCTGTGCCGCCATCACCGCTGCTGGTGCTGCTGCCGCTGCTGCCGGCGGTGTGGGCCTGCGCTGTGCAGTGGGTGGCGCGTGACGCCAGTGGAAACAAAACTGAACCCTAAACCCATTTGTTTTTTTTCTGTTTTATCTGCACCGTGCAGTGGGTGGCGCGTGACGCCGGTGGCGGGCGCCTCACCAACCGCCCACCCTTCGTCCGCCACGCCCCCAGCGCAGCCCAACTGGCTGCAGGCCTGCCGGTGCCCATGGCCTGCTGCTGGAACGGCCTTGCCGTGCTGTCTGCTGCGCCTTTCTTGGAGGGCCTGAGGTTCAGGGCTCAGGGGCCTGGCGAGTGCAGGGCATCAGAGTGCAGCCTGCTGTGTGACGACTTTGCGCGGCTGGGGCTGGGGCACGTGCTGATGGATCCGGGGGTGAGGCTGGCCTACGAAGTTGAGCAGGTGGCGAGCTTGGGAGCAGCAGGCACAGCAGCAGAAGCCGCAGCAGGGGCAGGGGCAGCAGATGCGCTGGATGAGGTTGCGGCTGCTTCCGCTGGTGCTGCTGCTGCTGCTGCCGCGGATGTGTCGGGGCTGGGCCCCCGCCTCCCCTGGCAGCGTGTGGCGCCAGTGTCAGCACAGCTGGCAGCAGCAGCTCAGGCGCGTGCGGCAGCAGCAGCAGAAGCATGCAGGCAGCAGCTGCAGCAGCAGGGCGGCAGCGCTGCTGCCTGGTGCGGCACCTGCGGTGGGGGCTGTGGTGCTGCAGTGCGTGCGGTGGAGTGCTGCGACTTGCAGCCTGGCCATTCGTACGTCAATTTCAGGAAGGACTGCCACATGACTGACAGGCTGGCAGTAAACCACACAGCAGCAGCACTGCTGGCAGCCGCAACGCCATGAGACCCATGCCACGCCACTGCCGCCTTGCAGCACTCAACCATGCAGCCCGAGCAGCATTCATTGTGGGCTGTGAAGTTTTTGGCTCACTGGCGCGCAGCCAAGCAGGTGGGCCACGTGTTGACTGTCTGTTGATGGGCATGCTGTGTATGCTGCAGGGCGGGGGCCAGCAGGCACATGGTACTGTGTGCTTCGAAGAAGATTGCATGTTTGCAATGGCAATTGGAAGCGACAGTGGCGCAGCCTTCACATTACACACTGAGCATGCAGGGCTGACCGGCACGGATGCGAAAGGGATTGGGGGGGTTGAGTGCAGTTTTGTCCAGACAGATGTTGCAGCAGTCGAGGCAGGGACCAATGGCCCAGATGTGGTTTGCCTTGCTTACTGGCCTGTCTGGCGACGAGCGTTGAAAAGGAGGGTGCTGCTGCGCAGCTTGCTACCGGTCACGCTATCCTAAGCCCTCGCAGGGCACATATCTCAGCCTTGTGACATGGTGGCGTGTGCTCACAGCGTCCAGGTACACTGCTTACCCACGCAAGCGCACAGCCGCTAAATCTCTCCTTCACCTGTGCATAGTTTGCATCCAAAAAGCAGTGCTGAAACGTTCGTATCTGCCGGCCTTGGTGCCCTGCAGGCTGAGCATTGTAGGCCTGGTACCAAGCCAGGACAAGCCGTCCCAGCCATGCGTGGTGGCTGTGTGGAAGGCCCAGCTCCTCAACCATTCATGCCATTTAAATGCTTGGCCAGGCTGCTGTGTTGTAACATTATGTTTTGCACTTGTTTGTGGAGAGGTTTTGGTGTACAGTGGTACCACTGCCCAAGTGGTCCCTTACTCGGCTGTAGGCAGGTCAGCCGGTGCAAGCTGGTAAGCTGGCTGCAATTGGCTGCTTGTACCCTCATCTGTTCCCAAGCTGCGCAGGTGAGGTGCACGCACCAGGCTCACTCAGACCAGCTGCTTTCAAGCGGCGTCAACCTACTCCTCACAAGGGAAACTTTGCGCAGACAGCACTTGCTTGCAAGTGCACCTGTCATTCCATGCCACCGCCAGGTATCCTCACTTGGCCATCAACTGGCAATGGCAGAACAGGTGGCAACAAGAAAAATTGTATGCTGAAGTTTCCGCGGTACCGCTGAGCCTCTAGACATGAAAGCCGAGATATTTTTTTTGCACTGGATGATTCCAGAGAGGTTTGTTGCAACGGGGCTGCAACATTGCGACAGCTTGCAACGGGCTGCAAGCACCTGTTAAGGGCACTGCAAGCGTTTCGTAATTGCTTTGGCCGCATGTGGATCTAAAGAATCCTATGTGATACGTCACCCATTATAGTGTGCACGGTTGTGTGTAAAATAACCTGCTCACTCGGCAGCCATCAGCCCGGCCTGAAGCTACCCGATCGGATGCTCGGACAGCTGCATGCATTAATATCTAAAAGGCATTAATTAAAATTGATTATAAAGTTTGATTATAAAGTTATACCATGCCGAGGCTACCTGCGAGGTTGCTCATCCTGGTCTGGCTCAGGCAGTACACAAACCGCTGCCAGCGTTTCAACGGTTGAAGCGCGGCTCAGACAGACCAATATCAATGGCGGTGCTACCCAATCAAATTAATAAGCTCTCGCACGTGATCTCTGCAGGAACCTGGACAGGTAGGCCTTTGCCGGCACTGCACAGGTAGCTCAGCGCTGGGCGTCAATTGAAAGGCATCTGTCGTAATCACCGCTTCATACATATCCAGAACAGCCGAGCGTGTGTTCTGTGAAGCTGTGCGTAAGCAGCGTAACGTCCAACACATGAATGGACGGAGCTCTGGCCAGCGCGTCGTTACAAGGTCCGATTTGACACATACCGTAGTGTTGCGTAAGTTTGATACACTTGTCTCTACGGCAATAAATAAAACCCTTTTTTGGACTTCGCACACGGGCTGCCCCGATTGTTCGGCCATTCATACAGCTCGCTGCCAGGCCCAATATTCTGACAGTTCGTGCACAGTTCATACAAGGCTTTCGAAGAGCTCAAAATGAGTCTAAATTCTTACACAAAGGCGTCTGGGCCATAAACGCCAGGGGAACTCGTCTGGTGGATGCTGCAGTGACTGCTGTTGCTGCTTGGGGTTCCGCTGCTTGGCACAGGATTTGTTCAACCTTTCGTACACGCAGGCCACATTTGGGATTTTCCGTCATACACTCGTGCCAGCAATTTAATTTTGTACGAACCTTCGAAACGCTGCGGTAGTGACGCTGATGGTGCCATGATGATGATGATGATGATGATGATACAATGGGGACCGGCCACGAACCACATTCTAATAATGGGTTTGCGGACGCAAACACGTGTTTGTTCTGCTGACATGCATGTGGCTGACCTACAGCCGCCGCGGCACAGTGTGCGGCACACACCATTTAACCGTCAAACACAGAAAGGTTGTGTCCTACAGCGTTGAAGTCAGTGACAATAGGCTGCTGCTCAGAGTCTCAGCGTTCCACACTGCACTGTTAAAGTGTTGAATTGTAGCGCGTTGCGGCAATGGCGCTGCTGCTACCGCCAGCCGCACTGCTGCTGCCGGCAACGTTGGCACCACTATGGCTGAGCAGTGCTGCAATCTCCAGCTCAAACTCAGCCAGGCTAGCAGTGCTGCTCTCGTTGTCCAGCAGCACCGCAGCAGCCAGCTCAGCAGCTGCCGTTGCAGCTTCTGCTGGCAGCAGCTCAACAGTTGACGGCTCCTGCATCGCCAGCTGCACAGCAGCCTGTAATGGCACGAGGTCCAGCTGTTGCTGCTGCTCCTGCTGCTGCTGCAGCTGGTTGGCTGCTGCCAGCCCATGTTGCTCACTAAGTGTATGACCGTTGTTGTCATACATTCCACTGCCAGCTGCAGCATTTCTTGAAATGCCGTCATCTGCAACCAAGAAGCAGCTGCATGCTGCAGCTTCTGCTGCCTCTTCATCCACAAAGCATGGTGCCTCTGCATCTGAGACTGCTGGCACACCTGCACAGCCAAACGCTTCATCGATGCATGCCAGATCCACTGTGCTGCTCCTGTGGCTGTAAATGCTGCTTCTGCTGCTAGCCAGCAGGCTGTGCAGCCGTGCATGTTCGTCATCTGCCACTGCCAGGTCAGCTTGCTGTGAGCCCTGGCAGCTCAGCGACACAGCAGAAAGTGCTGCTGACGCTGCAGTAGGAATTGCTTGCTCTGCAGCTGATGCATCAGCTGCCAGCACAGCTGGTGATGTTGCAGCAGGAGGCGCTGCACTCTCACTGGCACCTGTACACACAACAATGCTACTGCTGCCAATCATGCCTGCATTGTCATTGTTGTCCTGCAATCTCTCTGCTACCCATCCCTGCTGCCTACCGTCCTGCTGTGGCATCTCTTGCTGAAACAGCAGTGACTGCTTGGCACCTGCCAGTGCCACACCGCCGTTGCTGCTGCTGCAGCTGTGGATGAAGGCTGCCAGTCGTGCTGCCCTGTGTAGCATCTGTTCTGCCGACAGTGCTTGTGGGCTGTAGATGCTGCTGCCTGCAGCTAGCTCCACCTCTGGCTGCTGCAGCAGCGGCATAAAAGCACCACAACCTGCTGGTGTTGCTGCTGCTGGCGTCCATGCTGTGGCCATCTCCTGCCCCAGTGTGCTTGCACCTGGCTGCGTGCTGACGCAGCTGGGCTTGAACCAGTGCAGCTGGTGTCCCGCATGTGCAGTGCCAGCGTGCTGCTGCTGCTCCTCCTCCTCTGTGCCAGCTGGCAGTGCCCATGACTCCTTAGAGCTGCAGCTTGGCAGCTGCAAGACAGCAGGCATGCAACCGCATGGCATGTTGTAATTACAAGCTCCTCAATGTCAAAGGTAGGGAGCTGTGCTGCGTACAGCACCTTGACTGCAGTTGCAGCCCTGCTCCTGTCACCCAGGCGCACTGGTTCTGTGCTGTTTGAAACAGCAAACAACGCTGCTGGGCTTGACACTGCATGCTGTACGACCGCGCGTGTCATATGCAACACGACCCTTCTGCCACGAGCTGACGAGGTGCTCATTCTGGGGCGGCTTGTACCAGACGAGATGATGGCTGCTGTGCCGTTCAATGCAACATGCAACTTCCCTTCTGCAACTTTCCTTTGTAACTTGCCTTCTTGCGCGGTGACTAGTATTGCTTGAGCTGTAAACATTGCATCGTCACGGCAGCAGCCTCACCTGGTCTGCACCGCTCCACTCCGCTAACAGCCTGTCAAGCAGCGCCTGCTTGCTGCTGCGTGCTGCCGTAGTGCCTTCCCCAGCAGCTGCTGCCGGCTCACCCGGCACAGTGCCGCACACCTGCTGATCACTGCCCGCCGCTGCACATGCCGCGCTGGCTGGGGTGACTGCATGCCCCAGCCACAGGTCAGCTGCTGGCTTGCTGGGCTGCCGCTTGCTGCTGCTTTTGGTCATCCCAGCAACCTTGCTGCTCGCAGCAGCAGTTTGTCGCGTGGCACTTCCCCTGCTGCTGCCGGCAGCAGTGCTGTTGCTGTGCCTTTGCAAGCCCAGCGCAGCAGCAGGCTTGCCATGCTTTCCTTGCACTGGCGCAGTCTGTTTCTGCCTGTTCATCAGCTCTCGCTGAGACTTAGGATGCGTGCTGGTGCTGCTCCTGCTGGGGCTGCTGCCAAAGGCAGTGCTGTGATTGCTGCTGCGTTTTGTGCTGCCAGTGCCAAACTCGCTTGCCATGACACTTTCTGGCAGGTACTGTACCCTGGCGGGATTGCTGGTGTTGTTGTTACGTAAAGCTGCTGCCCGTGCTGCAATGGCAGCCGCAGAAACTGCTTCCGCGCTTGTACGTAAGTTGCTGTGCCTGTTTCCCTTCTTGTGGGGTGAAGTGGTTATGATCACATCCACATCATGCTCACTGTCTGTCTCATCCTGCAAAGCAGTAACAGCAGCCACGCGTGCTTGCTCCTTCCTGGCAGCCTCTTGCGCTGCAGCCGTCTCTGCAGCGGCTGCCCTGCCAATAGCTGCATACTTGGCGGACACCTCCAGCTGCTGCCTGGCCCTGGCGCGTGCTGCCTCAGCTGCCTGCCGCCTGCTCACCGGGCTGCCTGCGCGCCTGCGGTTGCTGCTAGCGCGTACCCGGCTGGCTGCAGTGTGCTGCAGCTGCCCCCCAGCAATGATGCTCCTTGCAGCACTGCCTCTGCAGCTGCCAGGGTCAAAGAATGAAGACCTCAGCGCTGCTGCAGGTGATGTTGGTGCTACGGCTGCTGCAGGCTGATGAAACATGTTGCCGGTGCCGCTGCTGGTGCAGTTGCAGAAGCAGCAGCAGCCCGCCTCTGCTGCCATTGCTGTCGCCTTGGCTGCTGCCGTGCCGGGCGGCACCCATGGCTCACTGACACACCAAGCAGCAGCACGCGGCTGCAGCTGCCCTGGCCTTGCAAAGCGCCAGGGGCTGCTGCTGCAGCTGCGGCTTCTGCTGTCGCTGAAGGCACCACTCAGCCCACGGCTGAAAGCAGTGTATGGCACGCCCTCTGCTGGCCCAGCGGCAGACTGAGGTGAGGTCTGCCCGCGTGCAGCCATCCCCGCTGCGTACTGGTACCGTGCGTGGGTTGGGGCGCCAGTGCTTGCATCAGCAGCTGTCCAGGGCCTCCCTGGGCGCACACTGTGGTGCATGTGCTGCTGCTGTTGTGCAACGCCGTCCTGCTCCTGCCAGTGCATTGAACTCCTGCAGCCACCAGCTGAGCGGCGGTGCTGGTGGTGCGCTGCTGCACTGCAGCAGCTGCTGCCCCAATGCAGCAGCGGCTCCCCCAGCCGCACTGCGTCTGCTGCCAGCCAGTGCGGCACCGTCTGTGTGCCCGCATCTGCTGCCCAATGGGCATTGCCACCACTGGCAGGTGCTGCTGCACCTGCTTTGCCTGGCGGACTCAACAGGGGCTGCTGCAGCAGGTACTCCCTGTGCTGTTGCTGCTGGTGTGAGCTGGCGTAGTGGTGTGCTGTGTACCTGAGTGGTGTTGAGGGCCCCAGGCGCTGCAGCTGGCTGCCCAGCACCGCCAGGTCGACAGGCTGCAGGCAGCACCCGCAGACGACAGCAAGAAGGCACAAGGAGTAAATGTGGCGGCGGCCACAGGATTTCACGTTACAGCTGCTGCCGAGCAGCTTGGTGCTCCTTGCCTCTTCGTCCGCACAACGAACTACCAGAGTAGCTACCTGTGTACAAATATGTTAGTGGCGAACGGATGCAGCGATGCTGGCAAGTTGTGCCAGAGACTTTCTGCTGTAGAACCCGCAACTCACCGGCTGGTACAATGGGGCACCAATGCTGGGTACCGCTGCTGTTTCTTGTGTGGGCGCTGGTGCTGCTGCTGGCACCTGGCATGACCCCACGTGTGTTGCACCTGGCAGTGGGTTGCCGGCCCGCACTTGACGCCCTGCAGGCAGCAACATCATGTTACTGTTGAGAGTTGAGAGTATCGTCAAATTTTCACTTCTTTCCGCCCCGGTGGGGCGCAGGGCCGATGGCGCTGATGCTATGGCTTGAATGGGTAATATGATGATGACTGTTGAGAGTTGCAGCTGATAGCGCACAGTCGGTATGCAGCTGGTCATGACTTTTGGCAGAGCATACTACAACATGGGCTGCCGCACCTGCGTCTTGTGCCAGCAGCCACATGGGTGCCAGGCTGGTGTTGAACTTGATGACTGGGCTGCCTGGCTCATGGCTGCTGCTGGCCTGCGCGGCTGACAGCAAGCCACAGGAACAGCGGCAGCAAGCAGACATTGGCATTGTACAGCAGGGCCGAACCGGAGACAGTAAGTACTCTGGTACTATTGGCTATCCTGCTCAAAGGTTTTCGAGTTGCAGGTTTCACATGTGAGCACAACAAGGCAGTTGGTGGCTGGCTGTGCACTGAGGGGGTTACTGAGGGGGTTACTTACCCATACTGTGCCAAACGGGCGCTGGGGGCACACTGGACTGCTTGCAGCCCTGCATATGCCGTACACATGTTTGTGAGTGATGAAAGTAGTGCACCATTGCTGCACTGCTAATGCGTCATCAGCAGTGCTGCAGCATACGTCTGTGGGGCCTGACAGCACAGGCGCATTGAGCAAGCAATAAACCATTTGCTTTTCATGTACGCAACAGAAAACCACCAACACACCTGGACGGGCTCCGCATATCCCTGTTAGACACGCAAGGGCTGGTAGCAGCAGCCCGGCAGTACCTCAGCTGTTGAAGATCCTCGCTCATGCCTGCGCCTGCTGCTGTCGCGGAACGGGATATTCTATATGACGGTCTAAAAATTGTCTGATACGTGTCTGATATGTAGAAGTTGAGTCAGCGAGTTACAGTTTTGCTGCCTGCCCGGGCGTGGGACAATTGCACGAAACGCTTGACGACAGCCAATGACACATACCACGTACGGAGCATGCACGCATGAAAATGAGAGCCAAGTGCGTGCAATCAACATTCTCAGCAATGCTGAAGTGATGGCTGCGGTCAAAGTCACAACCCTTGTACTGCAGTGATACAGGCTTGTTGGTATGGAAACCCTAACACAGTTGACGCCATCAGAGCTGCAGCCCTGTTGCACCTGAGGTGCAGAAGGGTCGAGCCCGTGTGCTATACAGTGGCTTACAGCATGTATATTCCAGTTTAAAATGTTGCCTGTGCATACGGGTGTGTGTCAGCAAGAACACAGGGGAGAGTTACACAACAGGAGAGAGCTTCAGAGCAGTGCAGTCACATGTGAACAACATGGCCTGTGCCTTCTGCACAGTTAACGAAAAGCTATAAAATTTGCTGTGCCAGCACACCTTGCACCGCTCGAAGCCTCGTGCTGCCATTGCAGTTTGTTATAGCCTTGCCCTACTTTCGATTTACTTTTTTGCCAGTTGGCTTGTTACCTGCATTCAAAAGAAACCTACAAATGCTACAAATGCCAATATTTCCCCGAAAGAAACGCAGCCAACTAACTCATTACGGGAAGGTTTTAAAAGGCTATTGACGCAAGTTTGAAGCAAGGTGCTCGCTGCAACCACCGTTTCAGTCAAGCCGCAGATGCTATTGACGCTCCTGCTGCTGCTGCTGCCGCCGACACATCTGTGGACAGCTGTGCTACTGCGGCAACACAACTCCGCTCATGGAGCCCATGACCATCTTGCCTATCATCCTGTACATCTCATCCCGCCGTGCCTCCTCACTATCGGCTCCTACTTCTACATCGTCCGCCTCTTCTGCATCACCAGCTGCCGCTGCTGCTCTGCTCTTTCTGCTGCCACTGTTGCCAGCACCCGTACTATGTCTGCTGCTGCTACTCCTGCTGCCTGCTGCTGCAAGTGCTGCCATTAGCTGCGCCATGCCTGCAAGCCCTGCTCCGCCGCTGCTGCTGCTTGCGTCAAAACTTGCGCTGCCATGCATGCCTTGGTTGTACTGCTGCGCCTTGCTGACACTGGGCTGCACGTCAGCCGCTGCCCGCAGCAGGTCTGCTGCTGTGAGCTGCCGCAGCCTGCTGCTGCTGCTGTTGCTGCTGCTGCTGCTGCTCCAGTACTCCACCAGCACATTCTGCGCCGCCTGCAGGCAAACAGCGGCAAGCACGGGTGGCTCAACTCAAGGGCTGAAAGCAAGGCGAGTATAAGGACTCCCGAAGCAGCAACTGCTGCATCTGATGCAATTGCTGAGCAGCCCTGCTCCCCCCAGGTGCGTCTGTGGTAGGGTGTCCGCCAGCTAACCGGTCTCTGCTCAGCCCGACGTGTTTAGGTTTCCTGAAGAAAAGCCGCTAGAACATGCTGAGCTGCTGCAGCCGCTGATGCTTGTGGCCACGGCCAACCCAGCGCCACCCTGCCTGCCAGCTGCTGTGTCGGCTGAATGACAGTTTCACAATGGTTGGTTGCAACTGGAGCAGCGCACATGGCTGCTCAGCTCGATGCGGTGACTGCAAAGTTTTCTGTTTGTTGAGCGGCTCTTACTTTACTGAAGTTGTTTGCCATGCAGATGCACTTGCTAGTGCTCTGTCGTGATTCGATAGTTTCCCTGCAGCAGGTTCCAGGGACAGCATACCGCATGTGCAAGACTGTCGCAACTGCGGCAAGTCTGCCGAGCGGAGCAGCCGCCCGCGCACCTGGCTGGCCAGCTCCATGAGGTCGCTGCCGCTGTAGCCCTGCGTGGCGCCCGCCACCACGTCCAGCGCGCCAGCCGCGCCAGCGGCAGCGCCGGCAGCAGGCCTGCAGCACGCGGCAGCGCCAGCAGGGCGGGGCGGCGGCGGGCAGCTCCAGCTTGCGAGGACGCACAGCGACGCCAGCTGGTGGGCGCACGTATGGATGTGGCATGCTCACACATGGAGCAGCCACCACCAACCGCCTCAGCCCAGAACCAAGGTTGCAGCGTTTTCAAGCCCACACGAGCAACCTTTGGCCTGAGCACAAAAAGCTGCAGGACCAGGCTGCAGGACACATGGCCGTACACTGCCGCCTGGACCCAGGTTGGGTGAGTGGGGAACCGGCCTGGTGCAACACAGCAGGCATAGGTCACGCCACGCCTACGCCGTGCCCCTCTTCACAGGCCCCAGGTCCACCCCTGACCTGATCCAGGTTGCTGCTGCTGCTGCTGCTGCGCTGGCGCGGCCCCACCTGTTGAGCAGCAGGTCCATGTCCACGCCAGCCTCGTCGTCCGCCAGCTGCGCCCCGGCCTGCCGCAGCGCGGCCATGTCCGCCTGGTGGCGCAGCAGGTAGCGCCGCAGGATGGCGGCGCGCTCCGACTGACTGGGCAGGCCGATCTCGTACTGCAGCGCAAAGCGCCTGGCGGTGCGGGGCGCCCAGCCAGCACACGACGCACGCGCGCGGGTGTGGTGACGGTGGCCAGCATGCGAGGCGGCAGTGTGCGGTGCTAGATGCGGCACAGCAGAGGCAGCCTTGTAGCAGCAAGCAGGTTCGATGCTCACGAGCCATGCAATCTCCTGATTGTCGTAGCTGCTTGCCTTGGCACGCTGCGTCTGCTGTGCCGCGCCAGCTGCAGGCGTCAGGAGCGGCAGCAGCGCCTTCACCACACCACCCCGCTACAACGTTTGACAGCGCATTGTGGTTTGGTCGCAGCTTCTGAACCCTCGTGCCTTTCCCACCCCCTGTTCCCCTCCTGCCCCCCCCCCCCCCACCTCAGCACCGCCTCGTCCACCATCCACGGCCTGTTGGTCGCGCCCATGACCAGCACGCGCGCGCCCCGGGCCCCCTCCATGCCATCCCACAGCTGCATGAACTCAGTCTTGGCCTGACGCAGCAGGGCCGGGCAGGCAGGCAGGCGGCCAGGCAGGGAGGCGGGTGCAGGTCAGGACAGGCAAACAGCCAAGACAGCAGAGGGTCTGGCATGATGTGCAGCAACGGAAGCAGGTATCAACAGCTGTGAGGTGCAGCCTGTCACAGGAGCAGCAGCTGTCTCTTGGGCGTGACCGTGATCTGCAAACTGTGCAAGCTGTTGCAGCACTCGCAACACCACCAGCCACGCACCTGCAGTGTTGCCTCATGCTCTGACTGGGCTCCTCTCTTGGTCAGGAAGGCGTCCACCTCATCTGCAGCGGGGGAGGGGGGGGAGCAGCGTGACGCACACGCAGACGCAGTATGATGTGTTGAATGGATGTAGCATTGTGACGGGATGGCAGGGGTTACGGACGAAACAGTCAAAGCAGCAAGGTCCAAACAGGCTGCGATGTGCATGCACCGTCAGCGCTCGGCAGGCTCCTGATGTATCAGGTGCCAGGACTTTCCAGCAGCACGCAAAGCACCAGGACTCAAGGAGAAGTCAGGCGTCGACACCTCCCCAAACCAGACCCCTGCTGCCTCCTGGCTCACCTATGAAGATGACTGCCGGCTGCAGCTTGGCCGCCAGCGTGAAGATGGCGCGGATGAACCTGTTGGCGTCGCCGTACCACTTGCTCATGATGGCCGAGGCGGTCACGTTGATGAAGAAGCAGCGCGACTCAGCGGCCAACGCCTTGGCCAGCATCGTCTTGCCTGCGCGGGCGTGACGCGGTGGCAGCGGAGGGCAGGGTGTTCAGCGCGACATTGACTTGCCCCAGCACATCATTCAACAAACACCCTACAGTGCTCATGCGCACTGTCGGTCCCTGGTTGCTGCTGCACCCCACCCCACCCTACCAAAACCCAAAGCCCCCCAAAGCAGCTGATGCATTAGTTCTCGCTGGCCGCATCTGCCGCGCGCCCACCTGTGCCTGGCGGCCCGTAGAACAGCACGCCCTTGACCGGCCGCCACAGCGTGGTGCAGAAGGTGTCGGGCTCGGACAGCGGGCGCAGCACCTTCAGCCGCTGCAGCAACGCGACGCCAGAGGCAGCGGCCATGCAGGCACAGACGCAGTCGTCAGTGCGGTGGCGTGCAGGGCAAGGGGGTGGGTGTGGCATGACTGATGCTGCTGCAACCCGGTCAGGAAAGCCTTGCCGGCCTGTACGCAGCAGCGCAGGAGCACTAACCAGCACACGATGCCTGGCATGCAAACACTGGCGCTCAGGGCAGCAACACATGGCAAGCCCAGAGCTCCACCCTCATCCCACTGCTCAGATGTCGGCCTGCTGCAGGGTGCGTGTGGCGGGGCACGTGCTGCAGCTGCCACAGCAATGCCCGGCACAGCGCCACGACACGCCGCAGTGCTGCCCTCAGCCCTCACCATGTCCTCCTTGACCTGCTCCAGCCCCCCGATGTCGTCCAGGCTCACGTCAATGGAGCGCGGGTTGAGCACCTGGCTGGCCAGCAGCTGCACGTGCAGACAAGGTTGGGGGGTGCGGGCGCAGTTGAGGTGACGGAGGGCAGCAGGGACGAGGAGCAACACCAGAAGATGGGCAGCAAAGCAGCTGCACAGGCCCTGAACCACAGTGTGTTGTATGCTAATGTCTCTGTCACGCTGCCGATGCGCAATATGCTGCTGCTGCTGCCGCCTTGCCTCAGTTGCTGCAGGAACGTGTAATGCATTCACGCACGCGCTGGCAAGGCTGCTTCTTGTGCAGTTCTTGCTCTTGCTTGCTGCTACCCCATCCACAACTCTCAACGCACAAGCCAACATACAAGCCTAGCCACTGGCTGCTGATAATAGTGCTATGGCTGCTGGCTGTTGGCTGCTGCTGCTGCTGCTGCTGCTGCAAGTACTGCCCAGTGCTGCTGCCAGGCACGCACCATCTCAAACTCATTCAGCTCAATGTTCCTGCCTAGGCGCTGCCGCAGAAATTGAGCCTGACGCTTTGCCTGCAGCCAAAGCAGCAGCAGCAGCAGCAGCAGCAGCAGCAGCAGCAACGGAACCAAGCACAATGTTTGTCGACAACGCATATGTAGTAGCAAGTTGTCCCTCCGTTGCTGCGATTGACAGCACACTGAACTGGGTGAGCCTGCAGCATTCAAAACTACACCACAAAGAGAGCCTGCAACATTCAACACAGCACGGCCTAACACTTGAAGGGCGGCACAGCCATGCTGTGCTGCTGCCACGGTGCACTGCCTCAGGCAGGCCTGACACAGCTGTGTGCGCATCTCCATGGCCTGCAAATGCCTCTGCGACTCGTGGTTGCTGCCATGCTTGTTGTTGTAGTCAATGTACTGCTGCTGCCCCCACAATCCCGCTGCACGATGCGTACACACCGAGACCTGTGCTGCTGCTATGTGCATGAGGCCTGGCAGCTGAGCCTGCCGCAGCTGGCCAGCTGCCCCATGCAGCCTCGCATCAACTGCGCACGCACACGTCCCGTGTCGCAGCCGGCCTGTGCCGCACCTCGCGGCGCTGCTCCCTGTAGGGGTCCATGTAGCTGAGCGTTATCTTGAGCCCCCACACCAGGAAGCCCGTGGCTATGGCGGCAGACAGCACCTGCAGGCAGGGGTGGCAGCAGGCGGGAGGGCATGCAGGTGGGCGGCGAGCCACAGGCCGGAGCAAACTGGTCCTGCGCGCAAGGTTATACCTGCATGTGCATGGTGCCGTTGGTTGTGGTTGAGCACAGCGCCAAGCTGTGTCTGCTTCACTGCGGGTCGCATGCAATTTGCACAGCGTGGCAGCGTCTGGCGGCGGCACGTACTGGTGGTGCCGTCTGCTGCCAGCCTTTGCTACCATTGCGATGTGCACCAAGGCTCATACCAAGCATCGGAAGGAGGAGGACAGTGGTAGTTTGATGGCTTTCATGATCCATAGTTTATGCTTCAAGTGTGTGCCGGACATGCAGCCTGCTTGCAGTGCTGCTGCTGCTGCTGCTGCTGCTGCTGCTGCTGCTGCCGTCACTGCTGCTGGCACTGTCTCTGCTGCTGCTACTGCACAACAACAGGCTGTAGCGTTAGCCCATTGCAACGTAACAGGTGAACAATCTCCATGCCCACCTCTCCCAGGATGGCCATGCCGTCCTTCCTAGGTCCAGGCTTGCCTCTGGCGGGCAAGGCGGGCACCGCAGCATGTTCACTGCCCTGTGCAGCGCTTAAAGCTTGACCCATGCCCCTGATTTGCGCTACACGACTCAACACCGCCCTGCGCAACGCCGCGGTGAGAGAGAAGAGCTGCAATCAAGCAGGGATAAGGTTGTGCTGGCTGGACAACAATGCCTCTGCTACACTACCTTGCATCGGCTGCCACGGCCTACCTGCAAGTGCAGCTTCGTTGACGTGATCGCTTACTCCTGGGGTCCCCGAATGACAGTCATTCGGTTGGCGATGTAGGTGCGATGTTCTTTCTGCGTGGTGTGAACGTGGAATCCTGGTGCAGCCTGACGCTGTTCGGACAAAGTCGATACAGGCGTAGTTAGGCGTAATCTTTACTCAGTCCTCAAGTGTCGAATCGACACGTTTTCATTTCGGGTGTCGTGTCTCATAAGCGCCAAATATGTCATCTGGTTGGTTTCTAAATAACTGAATACCTCACAGCTACCCAGTAGCACGTGCACAGAGCTAGATCGACACAGCAGTGCTCACACCCGACACCATGCAGATCTTTTGCGCTGCTATTTCGACCCGAGAATGATTTTATACGTCGTACATAGATTGACAGAGCACAGACTACGCTGCAGGACGCAATCAGCAAGGCACTGCCGTAACAGCCTTAGCCTGATTTCTGGCAGCAGTCGCTAGTGGGTGTTGAGCAGGGCTCCAGGCATGGCAGGGGCACTGCCTCACAGCAGGAGCGCGATATCCATAGCCAGCATCATCAGTGTGGTGGCCTCCGAGCCTCACGAGCACTACAGGCGCCACATCATCATTGGCATAGACAACTCACTGGTGGGCATGCCTGTGAGCTGGTGAACTTCTGCAGATGGCATACACCATGGTCAGTGCTGCCACATATGCAAGCAAAACATCAGCTGTATGCTGTCCATTTTGAACTCATATAACCAGTGTCCCATGCTCCAGTCACAGCAGTACCGCCTTGTTTCTACTGCCGAGCCAGCAGTTTGCAGGGCTGCAGCGGACAACAAAGTACACAAATGCTTGCAAGTGGGCCATTTTTGTTTTGCAAGACGGCCCCAGCATATGCAGGGCTTGGCAGAGTTGGCAGCATTTTACGCATATGTACAGTTCACTGCGGTGCTGTTGGTGGTATGCGTCCTGCTGCAGACCAGCAAAGCTGCTCTTGAATGGGCTGCCAAGCAGCTCTACAGGACAGGTGCGCGGCGGCAGCAGCAGCAGCAGCAGCAGCACCGCAAATCCCAGCTGCCAGCACCAGACTGTGCCTGCAGGCAGTCTTATGATTGACGAATCAGGTTGGGTGGGAGTGCGCGAACCAGGTCCTGCTGCACGGGCCCCTCTCAAGCAACCCAATGCTGCTGATGGTACCTCAGTCGAGCAACGCACCACAGGGTGGTACACAGGCGCAGCAGCACACCGCAACAGCCTGCACTCCAAGGTGGCACCTCAAAAAATATATGCACAGCAGGGCCCCAGCAGTCCCACCGCCCTGCACCCCTACCCCCCACTGGCAGGTGACAAGTTCCACCTGGTGCACATCATCCCCGAGCCGCCCACGCTGCATGCCTGGCCCGGCGTGTATGTGCCGCCAGACGACGCCCTGGAGCGGCAGGAGGTGGGCCGGCGCGGTGGCGAGGCCGCGGCCAGTGCTGTAACAAGTGTTTCAAGGGTACCCATGCGTCAGCACAGCCGTCGGCAGTGTACAGCCGCGCGTGTGTGCAAGGGTTCTGCATGCAATGTAACAGAGCAACACCAGCGATCGGCTGTCAACACGCGTGCACAACAACATGGGCTAGGTACTGCAGGAACAGTGGGCCGGAGCTCAAGGCACACACAGGATGGGCTGTGTTGCCTGCAGGGGTGATGCTTGCGCCAAGGAGTGACCTGCATACTCTTGTTGCGAAATTCCAACGCCAACATTGCCTGCCTGAATTCTAGCAAGCACGTTCACTGTTGAGCCAGCCTGCCTGGCTGCCTGGCTGCCTGCCTGCCTGCCTGCATGCCTGCCGTGCGCAGTTCCGTGAGGCCACGGCCATGGTGCGCACAGTGTTTGCACCAGTTGTCAACCAGCGCATGGTGAGCTGCACCGCACGGTTGACTCGCCTGCGCAGATATGCCCAGGATGCACGCGAGTACTCGTCAGCCGCCACATTCCAGTGCCCAGTGCACCAGGAAAGTACTCACTCCCAGTTTGCTGTTCATGGCTCATGTTGCGGACCTGCTGCTGTGTGCTGTGGTCTGTTCTGACACTGCTGCCTTTTTGTGCCGCTGCCGCCAGATCCCGACTGACGTGCACCTGATTGTTGCTGCTGACGGCCCCGACAGCATTGCTGGGCTGCTGCTGGAGAAGCAGCAGGAGCTAGAGGCAGCAGCACTGGTGGTAGCATCACACGGCAAGCAGGCACTGCAGGTGCGCGGTTCGATTGGGGTGCCCAACGGCAACGTGAGTTTTGCATGTCACATGTGCTATGCTTCAACCTGCACCTTATCAACAAGGCTCTTCCGTGTCGCTGTTTGCATGCGCAAGAGATGTTGTTCTGCCCACTCCAAGCAGTTGTAGATGTGAGCTGACGCCTGTTGACAGACAATGCCCCTGGCATCATAAGGTCGCAATGATGCTTCAGTCTGGCATGAGTCTGGAGCACGTCTAGCACGTATGTAAGAGGATGGTCCCAGCTGGGTGTTGCTGCATCATGATGGCGCTGTACAACGTGCGCTGCTGACGCGTGCAGTGCTGTGCCGTCCGTGCAGGAGTTTTGGACGGGGTCTGTCACTCGCAGCCTGCTGAAGCGCTGCCCAGCACCGCTGGTGGTGTACAGGCACTAGCAGCAGCTGCTCTGCATCAGCAGCAGCAGCAGCAGCGGCAGCGGCAGGCTCTTCAGCACTGGCACGGCGCCAGTGGCACCACGAGCCCATCCGGGCACACTAGTGTTGGTGTGCGGCTGCGCACCCATGAGACACTGTGGGCTACAATGGTCTACATGGCCCGTGTCCTTGTACTTGCTCTGCTTCAGCAGTACTACACGCATCAGTGTGAGCGAGTTGGTCGCCGCGGTATGCTGCAGCAGGCAGCTCATGAGGTGCCACAAAGCATCATATGATGCATGCATGCGCGAAATACTGTGCGGTAACTACCACCTACCCTGGTGTACTGGGACTTGCCACCTTGCATAAGCGTGACGTGCTGTCAGCACACGGCATGCTGCACACAGTGTGCTTGCGAGAAAGCATTACACGTGCAGCCCGGCTGTGCCCAAACTTGCTAAGGTCTGGAGTGGTGCATACGCATCCTCCAGGCTGCCCAGCATGACGAGCCTGTAGAGCTCTGGGCTATTAATGAATGATGGGTTTACATCTCATTAGATAGACGCTCTGAGCAGCCACGGATCTGCCTTGGAACCCAGGTCCTGGGCAACTGCGTACACTTGGTGGAGGCACTCCACTGCAGTGCCGTGATTCCGTGACGGCACGGCGTTCCGACTATCCGCGGCACTCCAAGTTACGCACATAGAGGAGCATCACATAGCATACTGTGACTAAAAAGCGTCGCCTAAGCTCCAGCTTTGCGTACGAGTCGCATTCAGGGTGCGTTGTGTGACACCACAACTTGTGTCTCGTTGCACGGCAAGTCATTGGCGTAAGTGGTTGTGCCCGCCACGATCTCATGGCGTGCGCTGCTGCCGGCTGATAAGCTGACCATGTATACAAAGCGACCGCTAAATTGTCACACGGCACCACTGCTGCACGGCCACAGTTATGCTCGCAGCACACTACCGTGAATAAATTAAGTTGATCGGCCTCCGTGATCGGCCTCCGTGAGATGTGATCAACATTGACGCGACTTTTGATGGCAGCTGCTGCGTACGCAGTCAAGGCACCTGCAGGGGGTCAAGTGCTACTACTGCTGCTGGTGCAGGTGCTTTTGGCCTGCTTGCTAGTGGGGTCTGCAGGTGTGCTGCCAATTAAGCACGCTGCAGTGCAGTTGTTCGTCAAAGCATTCACATACAAATGCTGAGTTCAACAGTGAACAGTGCGCTCGCACTGCACGTTTTACTGCGTGCCCAATGCGTTTTGAGGTAGTGCCACCTTGGAAGGCATTCAGCGCTTTGTGCCATGGTTCAACCAGCCCTGCAGCACAACTCACAGAAACGGTTTGAGCCCTTTTCGTTGGTGAGGGCAGTATGGACTGGCTGCAGCTACCCAGCACTACGTGTCAGCAACCACGCCTGCTGCTGCTGCTGCTGCTGCTGCCAGGCCAGGGCCTGGATGTGTCCAGTGACAGGTTGGGGGCAAGTGTGCGCCTGCAGGAAGTTTCCAAGGAGTATAGACAGGCAATAGGAAGAGCGGCAGAACTGCAGAAGCGCTGGGCCAGCAAGGGGAAGCCGTGCCAGGGTGCTGGCGCGAGCGCAAGCCTGTGTGGTGCAGACACCTCGTCGTATGCGGGCAAATCAGCGGCCCTGCTGGCCACGTCACCGGCTGTGTACGATGTGCGCAACGTATCTCACACACCTGACGGGCTGTTCCAGGGGCCGACCCCAATGGAGCAGGGTGACTGCAACGCGTGCGTGGCGTACGCAATTGGAGCTGCTGCGCAGTCAGCAGCAGCCACTGCACGCCGCGAAAGCACCAGTGACGTGCCGTTTGCAAGTGCGCGGCAGCTTTTTTTCTGCGCAGCTGGCCAAGATGTGGCCAATGACTGCAACTATGGTGCGCGGCTGTCGCCAGCGCTGCAGCAGCTGAGCAGCAAACGGGCCTTTCCTGACGGCTTGTTGGCGCACACCTGCCTGCCCATGGTGTCGACGAATCGCCTCAATCTCCTGGCACAGGACGGTGAGTCATATTCACTGCATCTGTACCCTGCTGTGCGATTTGGGCAGCAGTGCATTGTCAACCCTGCACAACGTCACACAGCTGGTGCAGCTGATCAGGTACCTGCCCTGCGGGAGCTGCGAACTTCACCCAGGTAGCTGCAGCAGCAAGGCCATTGTGAAGTAGGCATACTAACGACAGCTGCAGTCCAAGATCAAAACAATTGCATCTATGAAGCAACCAGATAATGCTGCCGGCCACGTCCTGCCTCTTCCGCAACTTGCGCAACTAGATCTCTGCAAGCCGCTGGACCAGTGCAGTGCCCAGTTTCCTAAGGGCCGCTTTGCCTACACACGGCTTGCCAACCTGATAGACATACCGCAGGTATGCTCGCAGCAGCAGCAGCAGCAGCAGCAGGAGCAGCAGCAGCAGGAGCACGAGCAGCAGCAAGCACAGCAGCAAGTTCTGTGTTGCGGCTTTCAGCCCTTGCAAGGGTATTCTTTCCAGAAGACGGCTGTGACTCAGCTGCTAACACAAGACTTTTCAAACTCTGTCAGCACTGAATGTGTGGTCGTCGCACCACAATTTACATTTGCTTCTAAAGCCGTTGCCATTCACAGCCTGTCCGGCAGGCTGGTGTCCACATGGCAGTTGGTGGCTGCAGCAATGAGGCCCATGTGCTGCACAGCTGCATGTTGCGTGTAAGGCAGCCCACCAGTCATGGTCTTTGTCTGCCCGCACGAACCGCCTGCAGATCCAACGACACATTCGACACCACGGCGCGTCAGTTGTGACACGCATGACGCTGCCAGCTGGCTTCAAGCAGTGGTTTGAGGTGCTCGCCAACCGCAGGGCCGTGTACGACAACCCCAAGGCCAGCAATGAGCTATTGACGGCTGGAGGAGCAGCAGTCAACCATGCAGTGGTGATTGCCGGCTACGACAATGTGCGGGAGTGCTGGCTGATTTGGAGCTCCTGGGGTGCACAGTGGGGCGAAGAAGGCTTCGCGAGAGTGAGCAGAACAAAGTGCATGCCTGGGGTGGTCCATGGTGTGCATGCAGCCTGAGGTGGTACATGGTGTGCATGCCTGAGGTGGTACATGGTGTGCATGCAGCCTGAGGTGGTACATGGTGTGCATGCAGCCTGAGGTGGTACATGGTGTGCATGCCTGAGGTGGTACGTGGTGTGCATGCCTGGGGTGGTACATGGTGTGCATGCCTGAGGTGGTACATGGTGTGCATGCAGCCTGAGGTGGTACATGGTGTGCATGCCTGAGGTGGTACATGGTGTGCATGCCTGAGGTGGTACATGGTGTGCATGCAGCCTGAGGTGGTACATGGTGTGCATGCCTGAGGTGGTACATGGTGTGCATGCCTGAGGTGGTACATGGTGTGCATGCAGCCTGAGGTGGTACATGGTGTGCATGCCTGAGGTGGTACATGGTGTGCATGCAGCCTGAGGTGGTCCATGGTGTGCATGCAGCCTGAGGTGGTCCATGGTGTGCATGCAGCCTGAGGTGGTACATGGTGTGCATGCAGCCTGAGGTGGTACATGGTGTGCATGCAGCCTGAGGTGGTACATGGTGTGCATGCCTGAGGTGGTACATGGTGTGCATGCAGCCTGAGGTGGTACATGGTGTGCATGCAGCCTGAGGTGGTACATGGTGTGCATGCAGCCTGAGGTGGTACATGGTGTGCATGCAGCCTGAGGTGGTACATGGTGTGCATGCAGCCTGAGGTGGTCCATGGTGTGCATGCAGCCTGAGGTGGTCCATGGTGTGCATGCAGCCTGAGGTGGTACGTGGTGTGCATGCCTGAGGTGGTACATGGTGTGCATGCCTGAGGTGGTACATGGTGTGCATGCCTGAGGTGGTACATGGTGTGCATGCCTGGGGTGGTACATGGTGTGCATGCAGCCTGAGGTGGTACGTGGTGTGCATGCCTGAGGTGGTACATGGTGTGCATGCCTGAGGTGGTACATGGTGTGCATGCCTGAGGTGGTACATGGTGTGCATGCAGCCTGAGGTGGTACATGGTGTGCATGCAGCCTGAGGTGGTACATGGTGTGCATGCAGCCTGAGGTGGTACATGGTGTGCATGCAGCCTGAGGTGGTACATGGTGTGCATGCAGCCTGAGGTGGTACATGGTGTGCATGCCTGAGGTGGTACGTGGTGTGCATGCCTGAGGTGGTACATGGTGTGCATGCCTGGGGTGGTACGTGGTGTGCATGCCTGAGGTGGTACATGGTGTGCATGCAGCCTGAGGTGGTCCATGGTGTGCATGCAGCCTGAGGTGGTCCATGGTGTGCATGCCTGAGGTGGTACATGGTGTGCATGCAGCCTGAGGTGGTACGTGGTGTGCATGCCTGAGGTGGTACATGGTGTGCATGCCTGAGGTGGTACATGGTGTGCATGCAGCCTGAGGTGGTACGTGGTGTGCATGCCTGAGGTGGTACATGGTGTGCATGCCTGAGGTGGTACATGGTGTGCATGCCTGAGGTGGTACATGGTGTGCATGCAGCCTGAGGTGGTCCATGGTGTGCATGCAGCCTGAGGTGGTACATGGTGTGCATGCAGCCTGAGGTGGTACATGGTGTGCATGCAGCCTGAGGTGGTACATGGTGTGCATGCCTGAGGTGGTACGTGGTGTGCATGCCTGAGGTGGTACATGGTGTGCATGCCTGGGGTGGTACGTGGTGTGCATGCCTGAGGTGGTACATGGTGTGCATGCAGCCTGAGGTGGTCCATGGTGTGCATGCCTGAGGTGGTCCATGGTGTGCATGCCTGAGGTGGTACATGGTGTGCATGCAGCCTGAGGTGGTACATGGTGTGCATGCAGCCTGAGGTGGTACATGGTGTGCATGCAGCCTGAGGTGGTACATGGTGTGCATGCAGCCTGAGGTGGTACATGGTGTGCATGCCTGAGGTGGTACGTGGTGTGCATGCCTGAGGTGGTACATGGTGTGCATGCCTGGGGTGGTACGTGGTGTGCATGCCTGAGGTGGTACATGGTGTGCATGCCTGAGGTGGTACATGGTGTGCATGCCTGAGGTGGTACATGGTGTGCATGCAGCCTGAGGTGGTACGTGGTGTGCATGCAGCCTGAGGTGGTCCATGGTGTGCATGCCTGAGGTGGTACATGGTGTGCATGCAGCCTGAGGTGGTACGTGGTGTGCATGCCTGAGGTGGTACGTGGTGTGCATGCCTGAGGTGGTACATGGTGTGCATGCCTGGGGTGGTACGTGGTGTGCATGCCTGAGGTGGTACATGGTGTGCATGCCTGAGGTGGTACATGGTGTGCATGCCTGAGGTGGTACATGGTGTGCATGCAGCCTGAGGTGGTACGTGGTGTGCATGCAGCCTGAGGTGGTCCATGGTGTGCATGCCTGGGGTGGTACATGGTGTGCATGCCTGGGGTGGTACATGGTGTGCATGCCTGAGGTGGTACATGGTGTGCATGCCTGAGGTGGTACATGGTGTGCATGCAGCCTGAGGTGGTCCATGGTGTGCATGCAGCCTGAGGTGGTCCATGGTGTGCATGCCTGAGGTGGTACATGGTGTGCATGCAGCCTGAGGTGGTACGTGGTGTGCATGCCTGAGGTGGTACATGGTGTGCATGCCTGAGGTGGTACATGGTGTGCATGCAGCCTGAGGTGGTACGTGGTGTGCATGCCTGAGGTGGTACATGGTGTGCATGCCTGAGGTGGTACATGGTGTGCATGCCTGAGGTGGTACATGGTGTGCATGCAGCCTGAGGTGGTCCATGGTGTGCATGCAGCCTGAGGTGGTCCATGGTGTGCATGCCTGAGGTGGTACATGGTGTGCATGCAGCCTGAGGTGGTACGTGGTGTGCATGCCTGAGGTGGTACATGGTGTGCATGCAGCCTGAGGTGGTCCATGGTGTGCATGCAGCCTGAGGTGGTCCATGGTGTGCATGCCTGAGGTGGTACATGGTGTGCATGCAGCCTGAGGTGGTACGTGGTGTGCATGCCTGAGGTGGTACATGGTGTGCATGCCTGAGGTGGTACATGGTGTGCATGCAGCCTGAGGTGGTACGTGGTGTGCATGCCTGAGGTGGTACATGGTGTGCATGCCTGAGGTGGTACATGGTGTGCATGCCTGAGGTGGTACATGGTGTGCATGCAGCCTGAGGTGGTCCATGGTGTGCATGCAGCCTGAGGTGGTCCATGGTGTGCATGCCTGAGGTGGTACATGGTGTGCATGCAGCCTGAGGTGGTACGTGGTGTGCATGCAGCCTGAGGTGGTACGTGGTGTGCATGCCTGAGGTGGTACATGGTGTGCATGCCTGAGGTGGTACATGGTGTGCATGCCTGAGGTGGTACATGGTGTGCATGCAGCCTGAGGTGGTCCATGGTGTGCATGCAGCCTGAGGTGGTCCATGGTGTGCATGCCTGAGGTGGTACATGGTGTGCATGCAGCCTGAGGTGGTACGTGGTGTGCATGCCTGAGGTGGTACATGGTGTGCATGCAGCCTGAGGTGGTCCATGGTGTGCATGCAGCCTGAGGTGGTCCATGGTGTGCATGCCTGAGGTGGTACATGGTGTGCATGCAGCCTGAGGTGGTACGTGGTGTGCATGCCTGAGGTGGTACATGGTGTGCATGCCTGAGGTGGTACATGGTGTGCATGCAGCCTGAGGTGGTACGTGGTGTGCATGCCTGAGGTGGTACATGGTGTGCATGCCTGAGGTGGTACATGGTGTGCATGCCTGAGGTGGTACATGGTGTGCATGCAGCCTGAGGTGGTCCATGGTGTGCATGCAGCCTGAGGTGGTCCATGGTGTGCATGCCTGAGGTGGTACATGGTGTGCATGCAGCCTGAGGTGGTACGTGGTGTGCATGCCTGAGGTGGTACATGGTGTGCATGCAGCCTGAGGTGGTACATGGTGTGCATGCAGCCTGAGGTGGTACATGGTGTGCATGCCTGAGGTGGTACGTGGTGTGCATGCCTGAGGTGGTCCATGGTGTGCATGCAGCAGCACTTGCCGGGGGGTTTGGGGTGCAGGCCGAATTGGCAGTGGCAACTGCGCACATCAACAGGGATGTTTGGTTGCGTGCGTGCGTGGTTAAGTGCGTGCTTTCAAGCACTGCCTGCGCAGTTGCCTGCTGTTTGGCGTGCACTTTTAATTGGCATGCAGAAATGGTTGCGGCAGTGAATGCTTGACAATAAAATCGATCACTTGGGTGTGTCAGTCAGGAGCATGCCCTCAGTTGAGGCAAACTTGCAGTAACCAGCAACCACATGCCTATGCAGGGAGATGTGTGTTGGTGGGTCTTGTCTTGTCTGAAGGGTTTCTTTCTTGTGCTGTGCACTGGCAGGTCAAGTACAACCAGCTGGGCATAGGTGACCCTATGTTCACCTATGGCGTCATGTTTGTGCCTGACAACCCTGTGGCGGTGCCACCGTGGCAGGACCGTGTGCCAGACAAGCAGCTGGGCAGGGGCTGCTACTGGTACCAGGTGAGTGCTGCTCGGCACGCAGGTTGCGGGACGCCAGCATGCTGGCATCAGAGACAACACGCTTTCAGTTGCTCCGCGCTGCTGCACGGCTTGGAGGCAGTATGGAGCCAATGTTCTCTTGACGCCTCTGTAAATGGGATTTCACGTGAGCTGACGCTACTGCGTATCGAGCCACGGAATTCAGCCCAAGTTGACCGGCACATGCTGCCGCCCCAATTTGTGTCAGAACACCACATGATGCTGCCATGCACTGCACTGCGTGAGTGAGAGCGTGCCCGCTGCTGCAGGTGCAGCCAGGAGACTACGTGTCCAGGGTGGCTGACAGGCTGGAGCTAGAGCTGGAGGAGCTGCTGCTGCCGAACGCTGGACGCATACCTCAGCTTGGCGAGTACCTGCCAACAGGCCAGACGCTGCTGGTGTGCGGCATCATGACCGGTGAGGTGCACAGCTGCAGCTGCGTGGGGTGTGCCTGCGTGGCGTCTCAAGTTGTCGAAGTTGATGACAGAGGAAGCTGGTGTGATGACAGAGGAGTAGTTGTGCAGTGTAAAGGCGTGCACAGATACATACACATGCCGCGTCAACGGAAAGTTCCCTATCAGGCGATGCGCATCCACAGACCGGTTGTTGCAAGGTCAGTGTGGTGGCCGCAGTGTCATTGTAACCTGCTGATTTGGGCTGCCATTGGTTCACAGCAAGTGGTTTCAGCAGGTTGGCATGAAGGTCAGTAAGTGCAGCTACAGCGTACGAGACTCCCGCGTGATTTACAGGTAGGATGCTGCAGCATCGTCAGTAAAGCTACTGCTGCTACTGCCCCGGCTGACGCTGCTGCAGATGAGCAGTGTGGCGCCTTTGAGAATTGCTATGAGTGCGAGGAGGTGGCTGGCTGCACCTGGTGCTTTGAGGGAGACTTGAAGGACCTGAAGCCAAGGTGCCTGTCCAGCAGGAACAAGGTGTGCAGCCGAGAGGTCAGGAGCACCAGCGAATGCCCAGTTGACAACGTCAAGGCGCTCGAAAAACTCAATGGCACCGACGACCAGAAGCTCAAGTCGAATCTGAGCTGCGCCAGCATGGGCAACTGCAGGGAGTGCCTGAGGTTCACCTACCAGTGCCGCTGGTGCCTCGATGGTGAGCAGCGCCCAGAGGGGCTATCTGGCACGGCAATCTGTCTTGCATGCACACATGCAACACGGCGCACACCCTGGATGGCGTAATCAGATGTACTAGCTGTGCAGGCTGCTGTCTTGCCTGGTCAGCTGCCATGGTACTGGCTTGACCGCTGTGCCACCGCCATTCTGCTGCCATGTGTGCGGGATGTTGCAGCCGCGACGACGGACCTCGTGCACTGCCAGCCAGGCACGCAGCAGTGCAACTCGTGGTACGGGCAAGGCCCCAAGGAGTGCCCCTTGTCGGGAGACGCGGCAGCCTTCAACTCCTGGGCTGGATGCAAAGCCTTGGACACATGTGACCGCTGCCTGATGTATGGCGGGGAGCAGCCGCAGTGTGTGTGGTGCGTGGCCTCAGGCAAGTGCGTGGGCGCGCAGACAGCTGACGCCATATCCTCGCAGTGCAGCAAGAAGCTGACGCGGGGGCCCAAGGTGTGCCCTAAGAGCGCAACGAACACAACAAAGCCTTGAACTCAAAGGCCTTGCCGAACACTAGTAACGTAGCGTCACGGGCACACTGTTCATGGATAGCGCTATTGGTGGAAAGACAGGTAGTCTACTGGAAAGGATGAGTCGGACACCGCTTGAAAACTATGGATTCAGTTCAGGGCAGCTCATTGATAGCACCGCCGCGTTCCTCAGCATGCCTCACAGAGCGGTCTGCACTCCTGGCGACTCGCCCTGAGTGCCGCTCTCACCTTTACCACCAGGCGTTTGTGACAGACACAGCGTCTGTTGCGCCGTGGGTGCCACCAGGCCGTGGCATATCATATGCATCGCGAGTGCGTCAGTGCGGCAGTGCAGAGACATATTACTCTGAACATGTGAAGGTTTTGCATGAGCTGGGTTCATTGTCTTCTCGGATGTTGTGGGACCCCATGAGCCTTGCTTGGCTCTTAGTGGGTGGGGACGGGGCCCCACTTTGGTGATCAGTACTTATCTGCAACACTGCGCTGCCGTGGCTGGAGGCGCACCGTCACTGGTACTGTTTCTGGCGGGAGGGCAGCAGGAATACACACCTTGCGAACCACAATGCACCAGGTGCAGCATGGGCGCCATGCTACCATGCATGGCTGCAACAGGTGTAGCGTGATGCCACGAGCAGAGCAGAGCAGAGCGGAGCAGAGCACAGCAGAGCAGACCAGCAGTGTGCTGGTATGCCACACTGTGGCTACCATAGTAGCTAGGTACTAATGGTGGTTGTACCACGAGTGTTATTGAGTCAAATGTCGCATGACATATGTCTTGGCACTACGTGCTCAAAGGCTTGCATGTGAGTTGTTGCGGCAACTTTCCTTAGCTCGGTGTTTGTTGCTCATGTGCATCCCACTCATGCTGATAATGTGCGTCTTAGGAGCCTCAGTTATATTTGCGCTTAAGGGCACCTTCACATGGTTTTGAGTCGCTCAAGTGTGTTCATGGGTTGTCGGTATGTGCATGAGTGGACTAGTCAGTATGGGGGTGGCGGAGCTAACGTTGCCACAACATGTCCTTGTGGTGCAGATGTTGATTCATTGTCACACCTGATGTTTGACTGTCCTGCCATGGCAGAGGTGGCCACCTCTGCCCAGCGCAGTAGTATGTTTGACGGTATCAGGTCCCTGCCAGGTTGCGAGGAACTCTGCAGTGTATTGCACATGTATACATCATCTATCAAGGTTATGCGATTTGTGTCTGGTCAAGTTTGGGGTGGTTCTGGAGCAGATCAGTTGGTTTCAAAGCATGTTGCTGGCTATATATCTTGTGCAGGCTTCAAATTTGTGTTTCTTACACATGATATGAGCAGATGATGATCTGTGCAGACACATTGAAGCTGTTCTACCTCTTCCTTCCGCTCCTGTGGGGCGCGGGGCCGACGACGTTCGAACATGAACGTTCATGCTATGGCTTGAATGGGTGTCATGAGAATGTTGAAGGCTTGTGTCTTGGCAAGCGTGACAGATGTAAAAGAATGCATTGTAGCGGATATTGGTCTCCAGGTCATCACAGCGGCTGCGCACCTCAAGCGATGATGGACCAGGACACCAAACACCTCATGCTTGGCACCGTGCGTGGACGGCGTCCCCAGCCGCACCAGGCCACTTGCTTGGGACAGCAAACCGAAGTCCAATCAAGTTGGCAGCCACCATGCCATGACTGCTTGGAGCAGTGCGCTGTTTTTGTTAACTACGGCTGCCTCTGCTGCTGCTGTCAGCAGCAGGTGGAGTCCGCCTGGCCGCCTCTGGACAGTGGCCACTCAGTGCCAAGGGCCTGCCTGCTGATTGCCAGCTCACTGAGCCAGTCGCTGCTGCGCTGCCAAGATAATGTCCTCCCCCTGCTAAGCCGACGAGTAACCCACAATAAGTGCTGTTGGCGTCCACCAGTGCACAGACAGGGTAACACACCTCAGGCTGAACAATTCCCAGCCTCGCTTGGCATGGCATTGCCAAGCCACCAAAGTACACTGATGAAGTGGCCACCGTGGTGACCTTGGTGGCTGCCTTGCTCACTTAACATGCGTCACCCATAACAGGTATGAGCACAAGAACCCCTGTCAGGAGCCAACAAAAAGCTCGCAAGGCAGGGAGGGAGGGGGAGGACCTCATGTAAACAACGTAGGCCTCAGCCCAGTGGCATCGCAGCGCTTTCCACAAACCTCGCCGATCTGTCAGGTGGAGCAACCGAGGGCAATAAATATCAGTGCTCAGACCTCAATTCTCATTGCAAGCAAGCCACAACCGCTGTCGGCGTTGGGCAGCGGCTGTGAAAAAATGCCAACTTTGCATTGCCTCAGCCGGTACAACCCAACCGACCATGATACTTATTGCCCGCATTTGACATTCAAGCAGTGGTGAGCCTGGCCTAGAAAGTGCACATCGTCATCAGAACTGCACCTTGTTAGTGCTGGTGAAGGCGCTGAAGGCCATTGCAGCGCTCAGGTTGAGCGCCGCAAACAGCACAAACACCGACGCATACGACCCGCTCGCCTCCACCATCACGCCAGTCACCAGGTTGCCCAGGATCCCGGTAGCTATGCTGCAGGTGTTGGTTATGCCATATACCACGCCCGCATTGCCTGCCGACACATCCTGCAGGTAGGAGTGGAAGCCTGAATGGCTGAAGCTGTACAGCGCCAGGCTGGCGGTCAGGCAAGCCACAGCCAGCACAACGCCAGGCTGTGGTACGACGGCCAGCGGCACCACAGACGCCGCACAGCCCAAGAAGCACACATTCTGCATCAGCCGCCGCACTGACAGCGTGGGCTTGCCGGAGCGTATGAGTCTGTCTGCTGCCTGGCCCGCTGCTGGCCCGACCAGGGTTGCCGCCAGCCAGGGGATGCTGCTGAGTCCGCCCGTCACTGCCAGTCCCTGGCCGCCCACCGATGCGAGGTACATGGGGATCCAGTTCTGCAGGATGAAGAAGCCGTACCTGCAGCGGCACCAGCAGCAAGCGGAGGGACGACAAGACAAGGGTGACCAGACGGAAAACAGCCTGCAGGAGTGGAGCAGGAGTGGGGGACGACCAGCCCCGTGACAGCTTGCTCCTTGAAGGATTAGCATGCTGCACACCACTTGCACTTGCATATAAGCAATAGCAGCGGCTGAGTTTCTCCTCGGCAACCATGGCATTGTGCTGCTTTGTGGTTGTGCCGGCATGATGGCCCGGCCGTGCCCAAGGCGGCGCTCACCCCATCACCGCATGTGCATAGCACAGCACTCCCAGCTGCTGCCAGCTTGCCGCTGACAGCTGAGGCAGCCCCCAGCCCTGCTGCTGCTGCTGCTGCTGCTGGTGCTGCTCGTCAGGTGCTGGTTGCTGCTGTTGAACTTTCTGCTGCGGCTGCTGCTGATTATTGCCTGCTGGTTTGTTTGAAAGTGTGGCAGCGCCATATGCCGCCCATGCCATGCCGGCAACACCCTAAGTCAGCAAACAGCACATGGTGCAGCATGCAGCAGACCCACAAGCAAATGAGCAAACAGCAATGACGCTGCTGCCTTCCCACCATGGGCATTACTCAATGTCAGCAATCAACAACGCATTGCACAGGAAGGCAAAACCAAGCCATGGGCCAAGCCCGTTGCATGCAGCGCTGCTGCTGCTGCTGCTGCTGCTCACTGTGGCTATGAACGCCCCAGGCAGTCCCAGCGCCATGGCAAGTGGGGGCACCAGGGCGAGGCCCAGCACACCACCTGAGGGGTCCAACGAGCGGCAGCGGCAGCAGCAGCAGCATGCATAAGTACAGCAGCAGGTCCACACGCTGCTGCTGTTTAGGGCAGCTGGATTCTTATTGGGGTTTTCAACACAAATGTGCAGGTCTTCAAGACATCTTGGTTGCGGTTGGTGCTGCTTCCTACACACGCCTTTGCATTGGCACTACCCAGCATGCTGCAGCTGGCCTGTTGGCCGTCTGTCACAGCACCTACCACAGCTGCAACCCTCACTGCTGGTGCTGCCTCTGCAGTGACACCTCCCACCCCACTCGTCCCTGCCAGCACCACACAGCCAGCAAGTGTGCTGCCCAGCTGCAGGCCTGCCCTAGGGCCGCTCACCCGCGTTGAAGCAGGCGTACACGAACGACACCGCGGAGCCCCTGTCGCTAGCGGGCACCAGCTGCGCGCTGACTGCCGTGACACACGGCATGGCGGCAGCAGAGGCCAGGCCCATCAGGCCCCGCGCACCCAGAAGCAGCAGCAGCGCCAGCTGGGCACCAGACGCTGCTGCTGGCTGGGTCCCTGGCGGGCTTGGCAGGCAGGCCAGTGCTGTGGCTGCGGTGGCTGCCGACCAGAGGAACAGCGCCGCTACCAGCACACTGCAGCAGCAGGGGTCGTGCAGGGAAAGACTCCTTGTTGAACACACAGCAGGTGTATGAAACAGCGACCTTGCACGTCCAAGCCCATGCCTCGGCAGTCCCCGCAAAGAGTGTACAAAAGTGCAGTGTCCTTGGCAATGATAGCGTGCAGCAAATCTCTTTGCAGCAACTCCTTCATGATCCTTGAAGGCGATTATGTTGTGGTGACTGCAGCAGCTGTCACTTGCTGCAGCAATCCGTCGTGTTGCTACATTCTTTCACCGGACAGTACATGAAACCACTGCCATTCAGGTAGCACTTGAACCCAAGTGTGTGATGTTCATGCCCTGCCTGCTGCTCACCGTGTGCCGGACAGTGTGTCAGCCAGCCGCCCACTGGGCAGCTGGCCCAGCAGGTACGCAAACAGGTTGCCAGCCTGCACAGCACCTGCTGCTGAGGGGCTGAGTGCCAGCTGCGCACTGATTTGCGGCAGCAGCACGCTGAAGGTGTTGCGGTGCACGTTGCACAGCAGCAGGCTGACGGCGGTGTAGTTGATTGCGGGGCGCCAGGAGGGCTGTGCACATGAGAGGGGGGGTTATACAAGGTGCAGCAGCATGTCCTCTCACAAAAGGGAATTTCCACAGGCTGCTACTCAAGGCTGCAACCTTCCAGCTAGTTGATGGCATGCAGCTTGCATGGGTGCTTGTGGGCAGCGGTTTCATCACATGTGTTCCTGTGCAAACTGATAATGCAAGGTCTCAGAAGAGCAGCTGGGAGGTCTTGCGACTTATGCAGAGTTTATTGTGCTTGCATACCCGTTGCAAATGTTTGTACGCGATGCAGTTCAGTGTGCCCCCAATGCCAGCATGCCAGAGGCGTGTCATGGAGCAAGCAGCTGGCTGTGTTGGGGTTGGCTGCCACCTAACTTGCCTTGAAAGATCCATCTGGGGAAGCCAACGCATCTAACTTGCTGAAAAGTTTAACACAACGTAGCCTGCGTGAAGCCCGTCTCTGCGGCCGCTGCCTGTGATTGCTGCTGCTCCCACGCTGTGCTACAGCAGCAGTAAGACAGCAGCCGGCGTGCTGCTGCAGAAGTCGTACCATCCTGAACTTCAACTTTCAAAGAAATAGAGCAGTAACTCTGTAGTAATCGGCATGGAGAAGGCAGCACCCGACAAGAAACTCAAGTGGTGGGCGAAGCAAAGCAGGCAACGAACAGGTGCGAGTAACAGCTATCAATCAATGACATCAGTTTACGACTACTATCAACAGTTCTAAAAACTTCGCAGAGGTGTAAGCGCTGGATACCCGCATTCAGAACCAACACCTTGTATTGGTATGGTCACATATGATAGTAAAACATGTTGCAGCAGCTTAAGATCACATTTATGCCCCTTGAGCCTCTGCTGTTGGATGCATCATGTACTTGATTGCAAGCGCTGGTCACATCTTTAGTCCCCGACCCCTAGGCATCCTTGACAAAATACCGAAAGTCAAGATGAACATATCCTGAAGATACCTGGGAGTCAGGAAAGTGCCGATGAGAGGAAAAATTGCCCAAAAACCTTGTAATTTCCCCGCACTTTACCGCCCTTTCCTCTACACGCAGGCCCACTAGGACCAGTGCCAGGATAACCTTCCAGGGATAATCATGCTCAGGGTAATCGCGGGTTATCTTGGGTGAAGATAACCAGGGATAACCGGGATTGTCAGGGATAACAGACGATAACCAGGGCAATACGGGTGTTTTGAGTTGGGCTGTGTCAGGATACCGTATGTGACAGAGCAAGTTGCCAAATTGCAAGTCACTGCAAGTTGTGGCAAGTGCAGCAGTGGCAGCAGCAGCATATAAGTGCCCAATGGTACTGGATGTCACTGCCAGTAACAGCAGTGCTGTTAACAGTCCGCAGTGCGGTTGTCGGCAACAGGTTGCTGTCAGCCGCATGACCTGCTGACAGATTCATTGTAGACTGTAAAACGGCAGTTGAGACAACTTTCAGCAAAGACGGCCTTTTATGAAACGCACGGTTGATTGAAACGGCTTGCCAAAGGGTGAGGCGCGTTTTTGAAATTTGCGCCTGCAGGAAACCTGATGAAAAAGGCCGGAAAGACAGGGGTCGAGTACAATTTCTCACCACGTACAGATCCCGGAAGTAGTGCCTGCACCAACGTTTAGCGCTACTGGCATCAAACGCCCATTCACTAGGGCACAGGCTGGCACTAAGGCCACAAATTAGCGCAGTAGCTGCCTAGCTTAGTTGAAGCATTAGAAGCACGTCGATACCTGAGTTCACACGCTGATTGCCGCTGGTTACAACCGATATAACTTGAGTTCTGCTGGGTAGTGCCGTGCTGGTCTTATAGGTGAGTTAGTAAGCGAGACTGGACAGCAGACAGCAGGCAGGCCACGACCTTGACCATGGTGGATGTCGCTTTATCCCAGTGTGCACAGATACATGCGTATACCCATACAAAATATTAAACATAGTGTTTGTATCTATTTTGAACAATAGATCGTGTCTTTAGCCACCCAGGCTGAGTCCATGTTCAGACGGCCGGAGCGTGCTGCTGCGACATGTTTGATACAAACGCAATACACGGATGCACCCAATATGATGTAGAAAACCAGGGTTCATGAAGTGCCTACGATCTATGCATCGTTTGAATGTGATTTTAAGGCACATTGGTTATGCGTCTTTCGCAGGTGACGAAACAGTGGAGTGACACAGTCGCAGCAAGCACTGCAGCGCGACAAAATATAATTATAAACAATATAAACGTATTGCAAAAAGGAGCGTGGGACGATCGGCCCTGACACGAAAGAAATTGCCAGAAATGAGGGACCGCTGAATAGCCTGTTAACACACGCCAAGCTAGACGCCTGCAGCCACCGTGAAAGGCCATCTAATACTAGAACAGCAGTAGAATGCGATCGTGTACCGATGATGTCAGATCAAGGCATCTGCTGGTACAGCAGCAGCAACTTGCTGTTGCGAATGCAGCTGCAGCAGCATACAGGACCATGCGCTGTGCAAAGCGGACAACATCTTCCTGACAATGCGCAGGTGAGCCATGGAACATATCAATGGCAGCGGAATAGCCACAGCAGTGACCAAAGGGTATCTACAGCAGCAGCGGCAGCAGCAGCAGCTGGAGGGTATCTACAGCTCACTCACAATGTGGGCCATCTCGCCTTTGCACAGGCAGTAGCTTACACAATTCTGCGTCACTGTGCTTGCTGTACACCACTTGGCTGGTTCATTATGATCTGTCCGTTTGATAAAAGCATGCGATCCATATAGCCACTGCGACAACACCATGTTTGAGGCTGTTGCAAACGCTGCAGATAAGTAGATCACATTGTGCTTGCACTTCAGGCACCACCAAAGCTGAATAAAAGTGTTTTGTGCAGGGTCCTGAACTGCGCAGTCCAGTGGCGTAGCAGTGCACAGTGCAGGCGTGCGGTGGCATTCCTTGCAGTGATTGTGGCTGCAAACAGGCTGCCGAAGGTGAACCTACCATTGTTTGCAGGTGCATGCAGCTGCGTGAAGGACGCAAGGCTATGATGCACTCCATTGGCTGCGTTTGCCAGTTGCACTTAAGCCAAGAAAGTTATCAAGGTGGTGCCCCATCGCGGTGATCTCTGCAGTTCAAAGGCTTAGTCCAGTGCAGTTTGACGTGCTTCGTTGGCCGTCCAGACACAAGAGACCAAGACGAGCGGTGCCGTGATGTTGCACTGTCTGAACCTGCACTGACTGACTTGCAATGCTGCTCTAACCTGCTGGCGCTGCTGCTGCTGCTGCTGCTGCTGTATTTGTTGCCTGCGTTGCAGTCCGCCACTGGAAGGCCAGAGCTAGCATGCATGCAGTTGTCTGCTGCATAGCAGTGTGCCTGCTCTGGGTGGTTGCAGCGGTAGCATATCCATAAGCAAATGAGACAGCAGCAACGTCAGCACAAGCAGCACTCATTGATTGTGTGAAGCAGCTGTGGTGTGCATTGGCTGTTGTGAGCTGTGCAGGTTGGGAGTTTGTCTTTGAGCAGCTGTGGACGAGGGCCAGCAGACAGGTACAGCAGGCAGCCAGACACGCGCCAACACAGCAACAGCGGCAATGGCAGGAGACGAAGAGGGGGGTATTCGTGAAGATCTCAGCCAGGACATGCAGGGGATGCCAGGTGATGGGGGCTGGGGTGATGAAGAGACAAGCAGCTGCGGCAACACCACGGACAATGACGGACAGAGCATCAGCAGTAGCAGCAGTGCTGACGAGGACGAGACTAGTGGGGAGTTGGATGAGGTGGAGCAGCTAAGCAAGTAGCGTGGTGTGGTGGGAGCATTCCGCAAGTTAGCTGTCAGTTGTGAGGTGGGCTGTTTTTGATGTAGTCATGTGGATGTTGCAGACCCAAGTAGGCCCACAACACTGCTGCACCCAGCATCGGTATCCTTGCATTGCATTGGTGTGTTGACAGGGTGTGCCCTGCAGGGCTGCAGCGTACCACAACTGTCAGAGTGCTGCTGCAGAATGGCAGAATGGGGTGTGAACCGTTGCATATGTGGCTTCATCAGAGGGCTTTGGAGTACTACAGGATTCAGCGTATGCAGGGCGTTCGGCTGCCAAATCAAGTGTTTACAGCTGAATGGAGGCGTCCTAGTGGTGCTGTGGCGGTGACACCGTGGCACAAGTATGTGCAGAGCCTGCTGTGCAAGTATGGTGTGAATGTTGTGACCGCGGAAGGCAGAGCCAGTGCGTGCAAGAGCCATGTCAACAAGCAGGTCAAGAACTTACATGCTGAAAGGATTGCATGTGAAACGTTGGAACACTCCACTCTGAGTCGGTATGTGGCTCATGTGCATCCCTCTCATGTTGATGCTATGGGTTTCAGGAGGCCTAGGCCGTACTTACGTTCAGTGGCAATTCCACGTGGTATTGAATTGCTGTTGCGTGTTCGTATGGGTTGTCTGTGTGTACATGAGCGTATAGTCAGTTTGGCGGGTCGCAGAGCTAACTCCACTTCAGGATGTCCTTGTTGTGGTGCAGAAGTTGAGTCTTTGTCACATTCATGTTTGATGCCCTGCTACTTCTGCTCAGAGGGATTATATGTTTGCTGAGATCAGATCCCTGCCTGGTTGCGCTGAAAAGTTGCGCAGCGTTTTGTCCATGGCTGATTCGTCAATCAAGGTGTTGCGTTTTGTATCTGATAATGTTTGGGGCAGTTCTGGAAGATGTCTGATGGTGTCACCGTGTATTGCTGCTTTTCTTGTCAAGTCTTGGGATGTGCGCAATGCATGCAAACATTCTGGAGCAGTGCTCCCTCCTCTTTTCGCCCCGGTGGGGCGCGGGGCCGATGGCGCTGATGCTATGGCTTGAATGGGTAATATGATGATGATGAGAGTGCTGCTGCTTCTTTACAACTTGCTAAGCAAGGATGTCTGCAGCTGTTCTGGCGATGTGAGCTTGTTCTACAGTGAACTATACCGTTTGTTACGTGTGTATTACTGAAACGCTATCTGATATGCTATAACGTTAGTGCTCGTTGTAGCGGCCGTTTAACTCGGCGCTATCGCCAGATAGTGCACTAAAGTGTCCGGTGGCGCCGCTATCCCCGGCGCTAAAAGGGGGCGCTATGCTAGTGCTATCTTCGTGAAGAATAGTGGAGCTCTAGTGCAGTCTTAATGCAGCCTTTAGCGCGCCGCTGTAGCCCTGGTGATTCAGCGGCTAGCAGGTGGCTAAGCTAAGCAACGGTTACCCATAGTGCTAACAACAGCTGCAGCAGCTGGCGGCTGAAACTCGGCAACCATGTAGTCCTGCTCGAGACCCCTCCTGAGAGTCCCAGCCGCCACCGTGTAGCACCTTCACTAAGTTGCTGCCACCCTCGACTTGAACTCCGTTGGGCCTCCTTGAGCAAGATTGGGTTCATAAAGGGATGGAGTTGTGGCTTTCCTCTTGTGGGTGATAACAGGCAACTCCACTTGACAATAAACGTATACCGAGCATGATGATGAGCAGCATGTAAATCAATGGAAGAATAAGCCTCATCAACAAGTGAACGTTCACACCTTGCTGATGTGAACCCGTACTGGGCAACAGAGACTGACGGCTATAGCCTAGCTAGGGCATTGCCAAAGCCCAACTACTGTTCTGCATTGTGACGAAGACCACATGTCTGTCTGTCTGCAACAAGCTCCTGCTGCACCAGCCCTCTGAAAGGCACATCCTGGAAGTACAGCGATCCGCAGCCACAGCACAAACAACCAACGACACAACAGGAATGCTCCACGCAGTGCTGTGTCCTATACATGGCAATAACAGACTGCGCAACAGTCCGCAAGCGGTGACAGGGGCTGGTGCACCGCCTCGGTGCCCAAACAGCCACCTGAGCACGCCCACTGTGCTCTGGCAGAGGGCAGCGCTCAAGACATCACACATCTGCACTGTCGTGTGACAGCTGAAACTGCGAAGCAACGCCATGTATACACACTACAGCCACAACTGAACCCATAAAAGGACTAGCAGAGGAGCCAGAGCATGTCTTTGTGTATTGGTTTTCTTGAGTACCCCAAAGCAACATGCCGCTGCGTGTGACAGGCTTGCATGCC
>JACERP010000713.1:0-41286 GCA_014080715.1 Scenedesmus sp. NREL 46B-D3 | reverse complement strand
ACTGAGGACCCCGGAGGTACACAGTGCCTGCCACAGAGAAGCGCCGTGCTGCGTCACCAAGCACTGAACAACATCCGCCACCGCCACACCCCAGCTGCTGCACTGCCGGCAGCGTCAGCTCACCAGCTTGTTGTTCTTGGGGCAGCGGTACTTGTTGTCGCCGTCCAGCACCTCTGCTGCTGTGAAGTGCTGCAGTGCGCGCGTGAGGCTGTGGGCCTTGGTGATCTCCAGGCTCAGGTCCAGGAAGGGGTCAAACGTGGATGAGGTGTAGTCGACGCCCTCGCACGTGATCTGCAGGCGCAGCAGCAGCCAGCCAGCCACAGCACCATGACAAGGACACGAACACAGCACCAGAGCCACAAGCTCAGCTTCTGCAATGCAGTGCTATGCAACAGTGGAACAACAACCTGTTTCAGATTGCTTCACATCACTGTTCATACATGGCGGTGCTGGCGGCACACAGCTCTACCTGCAGTCCCTGCTCCGCTGCCGGCACAAAAAACACAAACACCATCCCATGCCACCATGGCACACTGCAGGCATCCAACAGCTGCAGCTGCCAGGCCCTTTTGGCGCACCTGGCTGCGCAGCTTGCCGCCAAAGATGCGGTGCACAAACGTTGTGGCTGCCAGCTCAGGGGATGGCTTGGGCCTGATGTGCTTCAGGAACGCCTCATGCATGCGTCAAGCACGCAGCGCAGGTACTCATGGCATCCTCCTGCCGGCCCAAGCGGAACCTGCGGCCCCAGCAGTGGCAGCGGCAGTTGGTCTTGCACCACATACTACTGCTGGTATGGCTTGGTAGAAGGATAAAGATTGTATGTTGGTAGGCAGAGCAGGGCAGTCTGCATGCATACAATGCCACCACACCAGCTGACTGACACCAGCTGAGGTGATCGCAAATACTGCCACGTTGTCCAGATAAGGCAGCTGGGGGTCACAAGAAGTGTGTCAGTGTAACTATGACAAAATACGAAATCACGTTGCCGCGGCCCCTCAGAACGAAGGGTGGTTGCAGCTCAACGTAATTGGTATCATCATCCACACCTGATGTGCAAAACCCCCAGCTACTCATCTGCCAGCAACAAACAGCCAACTTGACAGCAGCCTCAGCTGCAAACCACAGGGCGCGTGACGATGCTGACCTCACTTGTTGCAAGTACAATGCAGCAAGCGCCTGCTGATGCTGCTGCAAGAGGCCTCACCTGCGGTTTGATCAGCTTCAAATGGCGCGCATGCCATTTCGGCTGCACAGCACCATTGGAGGTGAGTGCGCGTCTAATGTGTGCCTGCGTTGCTGCCACAGGATCTGTTAGACGCGCTGCTCTCCGCTGCTGCTGGCTAAAGCTCTGGCTGTTCAAGCACAGCTCTGCCAGCGGTGCTGTGTGCGTGAGGCACTGCAGCACGGAGTTCATGAAGCAGTGTTGCCCAGGTTGACCAGGCCAGAGCCCTGCAGGACGAACAGCAGTAGCATCAGAACTGAGTAAACTATGACAAGTTGTCAGCAGCAGAGATGCTGCGGCGGGGCAAAGACAACACAGGCTGGTAACAACAGCCACCCATGCTGGCTGCTGCAATGCAACATACACCCAGAATCGAAACCCTGCACATGCTGCACGTATGGCTGCCACTCACCGCTTTCCGTCCATCGCCCCACTGCAGCTGGATGCTCCTCTCATGGCAAAACTGCTTGACGGCCAGAGCCCCGTTGCGCTTGCCGGCCCGCCCTCTATGGGGGCAGCCACGGATGGCATCTGCAGACGGGGCAGAGTCAGCTTCAGCCGAATCTACATAAACTACCAGTAGAAGCACAGGACGCACCTCTGCACTGTTCAGAAGCACCAGGTTGGCATCGGCGCAGTGGTGTGCGCGTCAGCCCGCTGAGCTGGGACAAAGTTCAGCTCCTCAAGCTGAATCCGGTCGCAGAGTTATTCAGGCCAGAAGAGCCTGCACCCAGCAGCTCTTTCATCTCATTCGGCCAAGCCCCAAATCATGTCCAGAGCGGGGCTGCATGCAATATTATATGTTGTTCAGCGCTACATCGTCCTTGGGTAGCAAAGGCGCTTCAGAAGAATCTGACAAGGGCATAACTACAGCACCAGTGTCAACCGTGTGTGCCTGGCTCAAGGTTCAGTGGGTGTCGCGTTTTCAGCCATCGTCTTGGTGCTTGAATAGTTTGCACACATACCAACGACTTATATGTCGCGGTCAGGACTCTCTGGCAGCGATCTGCAGTGACTCCGGGTGCGCACGTTCACTGACATTTTAAAACGCATTTTTGAAGTATCGACGTGCGATTTGGTGGCTTCCTGCATCAGCACAACCTGTTTGGTGCTTGATCGATTTCGGAGGAGGGGGTTGAGGCCTCGAAACTTGGCGTGAAATGTACTGCGTTGCTTGCAGGGTGTTGTGATCGTCTACAAAGGAGACGCCATTCTGCACAATGTTGACACGGCAGCAGCTTCAAGGCAGTGCAACCAGTACACAACACCACCGCTGTCAGCACATCGACTAGTGCAGCCTGTATGCAGAAGCAGAGCCACACAGGTATGCAATTGATAACTTCCTACAGCTTCAGATCCTGCAAGCTGCTGCAGAAAGCAGCCAGCTGCAGGCTAACGCTGACATGTCCAGCTGCAGGCTTCTGCTGGATCAAGCCACGGTCGATTTGGCGTCATTGCCAGCGGTGCTCAGAGGCACGAGACGCAGCAGTCACCAGTGGTGGAGGATGAACAGCAGTCTCAGCAGACGAGTGGCCCCTTCGGCGCTCTGGTGGATTTCTTTCTCAACCGGGTAGGTGCGCAGCTGAAAGCGCCAGCGTGCATGCCACGCATTTGATAGTGTTAACCAATGCAGAAGCCCATGTCAGGGTCATAAAGCACTGCCGACACTGAGCAGAGACGGGTATGATCTGCTGCTGCAGCAGCTGCCTAACTGTGAGTACTGGCATGGTGTGGTGTGTGCAGGCGAGCTCGTCCCTCACCCGAGGCCCTGCAACGTGCCTCACCTGCAAGGGCGTGGGCGCATGCGAGTGCCCACTGTGCAAAGTGAGCAACAGATGAACGGTGGTGCCAGCATAAATCAACAGCATACCTGCTGCCCTGTTTCTGTTGGCAGATGCCAAGATTTCTGACCTTGCAACATCACTGCTGCACAGTTTCAGCTGCACAGTCATGGAAAAGGGTTGGTGTCCTTTTGTAGTGAAGCACCAGGTATAAACCAGTCACTGTAGCTTGCTGCACCGCACTGCAGTCTATGACTGTGGTATGATCATTATGTTGCCATCTTATGTGGGTTTCATTGGCTCTCGTGTGCGTCCCTGGTTTTGTGCAGGGTGCAGGCATCATGGACAAGGAGGCATCACGCATGAACACTGTGCGCCATGCTGCTCAGAAGATGAAGGAGGTGCTGCATGTGGACAGGGCCAACTACAACACAGAGTGGCTCATGACAAACAGGTGGGTGTGGCCTTGTCCCTTGCTCAGCTGTTTGTGGGCGACTCAGTGGTCAAGCTGTGTGAAAGTCATACATGTGCAATATGCTTGCATTTGAGTGCATGCCAGCCGCCATTGGCAGTGAACATGCCACCCAGCACCACTGCCTTGCCATGACAGGAAGCGGTACTGGCCAGCAACTGAGCGAGATCTTGCCTGTGTGTTGTCTGTGGCTGCAGGTGCCGCCGCTGCCGCGGATGTGGGCGCGTTGCATGCCCAACATGTGGAGGCTTGGGCGTGAGGTCGCCAGCTGTGAAGCCACCCAAGCACTGACCAGGGCGTGCTGATGCTGGGGCTGGTGGTCACTGCTGTTGATCTTCAACCTGCATGCTGCAGCGGCAATGAAATGTTGTATCATTATTCTGTAGCTATTGTTTTGCAGCCACATCCGTGTATGTAGTGTTGTATTGGCATGCAAGGTGTGTATACTGGGCTCTCACAAGCTTGTGAGTCTAGCGTGTCTTGCTGGTTGTGTCGTGGCGCCCTGCGTGGCCGTACTGTTGTGTGGCACTCTGTGGCGGTATGATACCGGTGGATTCCATATGGCCCGGCATGTTGTGTGTGTGCATGCAGCGGCACATGTGTGTTGCAAGAGCTGCTACACTATGTGTTGTGGTTCAGCAGTCAGCAAGACCTTGAGGGCTTTACACGCAGCGTACGTTTAAAAATATGTGTCGCAACCTAGGATTAGGTTGCGGCACTGCATTTTTACATGTGGCAGGTGGCACTGGTATTCTCAAGCACACCAGAGTGTGCATCGAATTTTGTTTTTGGTGTGACGTGCAGCTGGGTCTTGAGGGAGCCGTGCTGCTGGCTGTTGCTGTACACTTTCAAGTGCGGGTGTGCGCACTGTGACATGCGCCTGCTGGGACTCTAAGCACAGTAGTTGTGTGTGGCTGTTTTCAGTGACTGTTGTGTTCAGACAGTCAGCGTCTTGCTGTTGGCCTCCTGGCAGTCGTTTTTTGCACATAGCAGTCACTGCTACCACCTGTACCTGGCAGACAGCTTTGTTCGCATTTTTGCTAACGCAGCGACACCTGGGCAATCTGCGTGCATGTGATGTGTTGATTTGGCTTTGTTGGGACATCACCACGATAGCTGGTATTTGGTAGTACCAGAAAATGTGTTTGGCGAGCATTGGAGTGCATAGAGTATGACAACTTGTGTGCTATCTCCAGGATGTGCAGGAGTCATGGCCAAGTTGCAGCAAGGCCAGTGCGGTGCTGGTATATACCATGTATGGAGGCAGACGGGGGGGCGGAGATGTATGCCATGAGGCATTGTTGGCTATGCTCACCTTGGCAGCTGATTGCAGGGTTTCCGATGGCTTGCAGGCAGAACGGGCACATTTACCCATATTTGGGGCAGTTCTGGAAGATGTCGGACGGTGTCACCGTGTATTGCTGCTTTTCTTGTCAAGTCTTGGGATGTGAGCAATGCATGCAAACATTCTGGAGCAGTGCTCCCTCCTCTTTCCGCCCCGGTGGGGCGCAAGGCCGATGGCGCTGATGCTATGGCTTGAATGGGTAATATGATGATGATGATGATGAACGGGCACATTCACCAGTACTTTCGTGAGTTGCATTGCCTGGTTTTAAAATCCATGGCCAGCTTCTGTGTGCTGCATGCTCATCATGCGACATGTTTACTCATACGAGAACCACCAAGATTGTACAGGCTGGGAGACCTGAGCTGCATCGGCCCAGTAGCCTGGGCTCCAGCCTGTAGCCCGGCTGACTGCGGCTGCAGTAAAGGACTCTCTCTGTGTATAATCCAAATTACATGTGGATGGTGAAGCCGCCGTAGCTACCAATTGACAATTAGTTGTTACGGCACCTCGACCGACAAGAACATGCTAGCAGCCACGTCGCTAGGCACAGGAGTTCTGTCTGTAACCCAGAACAAAACCTCTGCCTGTGCTGCGCTGTCTGTGTTGCATTGTCCAGCTGTGGCTGTGGCCTCAGCCGAGGTGTGTCAGGGCTGAACAGCAACCTAAGACTGCCGTGGTGGTTGCTGCCATCTTATAGCAAGCACACCGCGTGCTCCCAGACTGCCAGCATATGATCAACCTTAGCAGCCTGCGGCGGCAGCAGGTACTGCTAGCTATAGACGCGTTCAGTGCAGCCCACCAGGAAGCTGTAAAGGCTTGTACAGTAAGCATAGCCGCGCCTACTTGTGCTGCCTTGCATGGTGAACACTAACACTGCGCAGCTCAACAAGCCTACGCTGTGCAACAACTTTAAGCATCTGAATGACTCAACGTTCATCACCCCCATGCACGTCCTTTTGACCACGCAACATCTGTACGGCAGCCCATTGTTGAGTGCAAAAGGCAGTTGATCTGGCCAGAACCTCACAGCTGAGCAACCCTGTCAGCAGTGGCCTGTTAGCCCGCAACTGGGTGTCAGTGCCCACTGCCGCTCCTATGCCAGCCGCTGGCTGCGTGGCACGCCTGCATGCCATCACTGTGCACGGGTAACACGGACACACAATCAAAGGTCGCCTCACCAGCCTCACCACACACACCCAGTCGCAAGCTCCGAGACCAACTATCGTAGTACGCACACCATCACCTGCTGCACTTCTGACAACCCCTTACTTCTGTTGATTATGTTGCTGGCGCCAGCCCAGCTATAACTTTGGCGGCATGAAAAAGTCATGTCCGATCACATCACTGCATGTGGCACACATATGTAGCCGCTACCAAGTCAAGTGCTTGAAGTTGTGTCATGCGCTGCAGCCTTGTGTGCACACGCAACCATGCAGCACTGTCACAGCACCACATGTATGTACACAGCGTGGTAGGCTGCAGGGCACTCCTTTGCATGCATGCAGTGCTGTGTTTCATCACACAGCTGTACAGAGCTTTTGCAACCAAGCAGGGTATGCTCAGCAGGTGTAACTGCCTGCCATACTATGCTTCTTGCAGATGCAGAACTTTACACAAACACAGCACTCAGCAGGCATATACAGCAGTGCCAGGAAAAACTCACATACTACCCATGCCAGCATAGCTTGTGCAACCCATGGATGAGAATGAGTCACCTGCACCCCTCAGGTGCAGCACAAAGCATAAGTGTGTGCGCAGGGACAGCAGTTGCAACAGTACCTCATCACCACAACACAGTCCCCGTTCCAGCCTAAAACACTGAAGCTGCCTGCAAGCTTGGGTGCTATCGAACACACAACATTGTGCCAGTCACTCTGCACTGCGCATGCTCCAAGCTGCCTGGGCTGCAGCTGCCAACAACCACAACAACCCCTGTACACTACGGGGGGTTTCCTCATGATTGATTGCACAGGTCCAGCGCCCAAGTCAGCCCAGCAGGCACATTGCACTGCCTGCAACATCTGCCATTCAGAGGACGGCAGAATCGCCTCCTGCCCCACTCTGCAAGTCCAGGAAGTCCACACCAAGGAGGGGCTTGGAGTGGAGGTGAAGAACGCACTACAGGATGTGCACAGAAGCCTGGCGCGCACAGCAGGGTAGCCTGCTCAAACCTGTGCGCTGAGGTGTGCAACTGCTACACGTGGTTTGTGACTCATCGATTTGCAGCTTCCCACACTTCATGACCGCAGCAAATCAGCCCAGCACCCAGCAACTTGCGTTGCCCATGTGCCGCACAGAGCACGACCACACCGTTCCCAAGGCAGACATTGCACTTCTCACGTCGGCACTCATGTGGTGAGAAAAAGCATGGTATGTTAGGCACGTTCCAAGCCACATCTACAAAAGCTGCACAAGAGCTTGAGCTGCACATAGTGGCGCAGCCTCGCCTGTACAACAAACCCTGCATCCCCTGTTCAGCAATCCACAACCTACACATATCTGCAGCACGGCTGTACACACAGGTGTGGCTGGTGCAAGCTCCAACCTCACTTGCCACTGCTGCCACAACAAGCGTGCCCAGCAGCAACAACGGCTAGCACAGCCCAAACACGTTTGCACAGGCAAGCAGGTGCATCAACCAACCCCGCAACTCAACCAAGCTACCGCACGTGGGCTCTTTAACTGTCACTCACAGCAGCCACCAACAACCCTGCCTGGCAGCACCCTGGAGCTTGCATCGTAGACAGCAGAGCTGCGGCTGGCACCCCAAAGACACAACGCACCGCAGCATGCCGCAGCTCAGCGCCTGCTGGCCTGCTTCAGCAGCCGGTGCTTGTAAAAACCAATGGAATGCTCCCTAAACGCCACCAGCAGCAACTCCTTGTGCCAGAACACGTCGTGAACATGCCTCGGGTACTGGCTGATCTCCTGCTGCTGCGGCACCAACCCGGTGGCCGACAGGATCCACTGCTGCCCCACTGGCTGATACATGGGTGGCTTCAGCGCCCTGATCAGCCCAACCTCCAGCACGTCCAGTGGCACGTTGAGAGCCTTCTCAGTGACGCAGGAAGCCGCCTTCACCACGGTGCGGCCAGCAGACACCACCTTGCGCATGCTAGGCAGCAGGCTGGACACCATAGACAGGCTGCCCCTGACGCCAGGTGCACGCAGCGGCTGCAGCAGCTTGCGGTGCCCCCGGTTGAAGATGATGAGGCTGGCAGACGATGTGCTGCGCACCATGCCGCCCTGCTGCTGCTGCTGCTGCTGCTTCCCGTCACTGTGCTGCTGGTCGCCCTGCTGCTGCGGCTGCTGCTGCTGCCCACCATCCTGCAGCCCGGCCATGCCAGTGAAGAACGTTGCAGCTGCCTCAAGGTCATCCATACCACAAAGGCTGCTGCTGCTGCCACTGCTGCTGCTGCTGCCATCGTCACTGAGGTTGAGCGCCTGTGTCAGGTCCATTGCGCTGCGAGCATGCCGCATGCCCCAGCTCGCAAACACGTCTTCTGCTGCCTGTGCCGTCATGCCTGAGTCGATTGAGTCACAGCTGCTGCTGCTGCTCCAGCTGCTGAAGCTGCGCGTGCTGAAGGAGCGCGCCAACATGTCTGGCAGGTATGCACGCAGCGTCCAGGAGCGAGTGGAACTCAGCGATCCCTCTGAGTAGAGGCTTGCTGATGACGGAGAGGATGGCTGCTGCTCGTCATTCTTGTCCTGCTGCTGTTGCTGCTGCTGGGCCCAGCTGCTGCCGGGAGCAGGCTTTATCTTGCACTGCAGGCTGCTTGCAACTCTGCTGGGCCGTGCTGCGCTGCTGCTTGCACATGCTGCTGCAACATACAGCAGCCCCTGAGGTGGCAGCCCATCACCGGGTGGCTCAGCTGCTGTGCTGGCGGCACCTGCCGCTGCATCATTGTCCAGTGTTTTATGCAGCGGGTGCGCGAAGCTCAGCTGCCGCTTGCCAGACCTGCTGCGTGCACCCTTGCCTGCCAGCGCGCTCGCCAGCGGCTGCTGCTGGCCCGTGTAGCTGTAGCGCTGACTGCTGCTGTCGGTGCTGCTGCGGCCACTTTCATCGCTGCCGCTTGTGTCAGCTGCTGTTGCAAGACCTGTTGGCAGGCTGTCTGCCATGTCTGACGCTGCAGCTGGCTCAAGCACCACACAGCCAATCGCTGCTGCTTCAACTGGCGCTGGCTGGTATGGCTCTGGGCACTCTTCCTCATACTCGCAGAGCAGCTGCTGGCTGCTGCTGCCCGTGAGGCTGTTCCTGCTGGTCGTTCTGCTGATGGTGCGTGCCTCTGGCTGAGCTGAGGTGAGCACATTGTTGAACAGCTTCAGGCAGTAGTCCTCTGCAGCAGGCAGCAGGCAGCAGACAGCAGCAGCATGCAGGCTGCAGTCAATGCAGCAGCCCATATGCAGGCGACAGGCAACATGCTACGGTTGATTGTTTGCTCAACAGTGTGATTGAAACCGCTGTGCGCCTGTTTGTGAACACACGGTTGCCAAGGAGGGACGTGCTGTGCTGGTGGCAGCAGAGCTGCACCGTGCAAAGGTGTGCATGCTACGTGCAGCTGCACTTGTCAAAGCTGCAACCCCTTGTTCAGCGGCGCTGTACTCTGTATTTGCTCTGCTGTTGGGTCAGGCAGCGCTGCCCCCTTCGCTCACCAGGCACCACCACATTCACAAAGCTCTCCTCCCAGCCGCTCTCCTCAATGTAAGCCACCAGCGCAGCGTTGGCAAACACAGGCGAGGCGAATGACACGCACAGCACCTCCACCAGGGCTGCCTGTGGCGACAGCACAAAGTCGCTGTTGCTGCTGCAGCAGCTGTGGTTGTTGGCGTTATTGGCTGCTGCACTGGCACGCGTGTCCAGGCGCGACTTGCGCCTGCGCCGCCTGCGTGATGCCCAGCTGCGCTGTGCCTCCGCTGCCGCCGCCGCTGCAGCTGCTGCCTTGTCCGCAGCTGCAGTTATGGCGCGCTGCTGCGCTGTCAGCACCGCTAGGGCACACATGTTTGCAACTGCTCCGCCCAAGCTGTGGCCAGTCAGCACCAGCCTGCAGTTACTGTCTGCAGCCTGCTGCAGCAGCTTGAGAACTGGCACTGTCTCTGCCCTGTAGAAAAAGCCTGCGTGGGCACATGGCACTTTCTCAAGCTGCTCCGGCGGCACATCGCTGCCGTCTGTGGGCTTGTAGTACACCCGCAGGTTGGATGACCAGTCCAGAGGGTGGGTGGTGCCAGGCAGTGCCACAAACATGTCCCCTCCACGTTCTGTGACCCAGTACCTGCAAGTTTAAGTGCATGGGGGGAATAAGAGGTGATCTGAGCATAGTTGCTGGCCTGTGCAGTGCGGTCAGGTGGTCTGGCTCCAATGCTGTGTCGGTACACTTACCGCTGCCTGCGGTCAGTACTACGGTGACCAGGTGGCAGCTCCCCTGTGAAGATGTCCAGCTCTTCTGGAGGCTTAGCATAAGCCTCAGAGACGATCTCGGCGCACTGCTCCATTGTCGCCTGCGACGAGAACAGGCGTGAGGCCGTTGCACGACAACTTGCCTACCCTTGACAGCACAGCTTGTACAGCTGCAATAAACATACACCATAAGTACGTTTTTTTATTGCTCCGCCTACCCTGAGGCTTGAAAATGATGATTGATACGCTTTGCGCTCCATGTGGGATGGGACGTCAGGTGAGTGCGTAGGCACCTTATGCACTGCGGCCACTAACATGCATGAGTAAAATAAATCATTTTTACCCTATTGCCGTAGCCTGCGCGGGTGCACGTTGTGGGCCAAGGCAGCTGGTGACTGCGTTCTGCTGCGTAGTAGCTGGTTTTCAGCTGAAGCCCTGCAATCCTTGGTAAAAATAAAGCTAATACATGAAACAAGACTTGTGCGGGAGCGTCTGTGTTCCACAACAGCTTTTCATTTGCGTGTACAAGATGTGCGATGGTTTTCTGCGTCTGCAGAAATGGGACAGCTGAGCAGATGTTGGAATATTTACAAAACCAGCAAGAGCTCTTGCTTGACTGCTTTCAAAGGCTCCATTCACGACACGGCGAGAAACCATGGCGCACTGTGGTTTGCGTAACTATTGTTACCTGCACTGAGTACATGATCTGATCAAAGTACTGTGCTTATGATACGTTACGTATTATCTGTTTACATCAACCAAAGTCTCGCAGCAGGGCACTGTTCCTTTATTTTGACAAGTTCAGTGTAGTGCTGAGCATCCCTGACTGCTCGCTATCCTTTGTATATTATGAACTGTAAAGGTTTGCTTAAGTCGTCGGCACTACGGCAAGGCCAATGTGTGGTGGGCCAGCTGTTCACAGCAGCACACAGGGCCAAGGTGCAGCCAGACGGCCGGCGTCTGAGGACTAGCCGAACTTCAATACACGCATATAGTTACCTAGCAACCTCAGATGTGGTGGCAGCTCGGCGGCATGCCTGCCAGGCAGCAGCAGCAGCAGCAGCTGCGGCACCGGTGGCAACAGCAGCAGATGCAAGCTTAGCACAAGAGGTAAGCATGCATGCAGTCATCAAATGCACCAAAAGGAGCCCTGTAATCTTTTATTTCAGAATGGCTTGCACACAAAAACGCAGCTGGGTGCCACGCTGCTGCACATGACTTCACACATGCAAAGGGCTCACAGCCTCAGGCACACCCAAAGAGCTTGTATGCTACAACACTTTTTAGAGGGTCATGCCATGCACCAAGCATCCATCTGACGCTGGCTCTGAAGTTGCTGGACAGCACAGCCCTGGCAAAAGAAATCTGCAAAGTTTGCAGTCAGATGGTTTGAGCAGCCACCAGCAGCAGCTTAGAGATTTTCCTTAAAAATCCTTCGACAGAAACGTAGTAGTAGTAATAGAATCACGAAGTTCTCGTTTTAGAATAGTAATAGTGTTTCATATAAGAGTTTTCATAGTAATAGAGAATCACGAAGTTCTCGCAGTCACATGATGGTGCGTGAAGCGGGCTGTTCTTGACTGCCGCCGTCCCGCCATACATGATACGTGATATGTGGCAAAAAGCGCCGGCATGACCATGCATGGCATCGCATGCAGGGTATGCTACATCACCCAGCTACCTTTTTGTACCAGCAGTGCGCATTCCGATGGCCAGCCTTCTGCCAGACACCTAACCCAGCAAGTAGGAGCATATATCTGCAAACGCCGAGCAGAACTCCACAGCAATTGCAAAATTTTGCAATGACGCTGTACTTGTCATGCTGCTGCTGCTGCTGTTCAGTATGAGGCAGTGATTGGCATTGAGACGCACGTGCAGCTGTTGACCCGCAGCAAAGCCTTCTGCAGCTGCCCCAACCAGTATGGAGATGAGCCAAACACAAACATCTGCCCAGTTTGCATGGGACACCCGGTGAGATGCAGCACGACAAGCTGAACAACAATAGCAGCAGCAGCAGCAGCAGCTAACACATGGCAGCATCTGGCCTCAGCTGAGAAGGTAGAGCTGACATGCGGCAGCAGCCGACAGGGGCAACAATGCATTGGGTTGCATCGTATGCACTGCAAGAGTGCAGCATTGCAGCAGCTGTGAGCATGCAGTGCACAGACGCAGCGTTTCAGAGAGGTGGTCGGGTGAGGTGGCAGACCATCCTGGGCAGCAATCGCAAACACCAGCAGTGCATAGTAGCTGTCGCTCCTTGTTCATGGATGTCCTCCTGTCACGTCAATGCACTGCACCATCCGGCAGGGCTCCCTGCCTATGCTCAACCAGGAGGCAGTCAACCTGGCGATACGCGCAGGCATAGCACTCAATGCAAACATCGCCCGACGGTCAAAGTTTGACCGCAAGCAGTACTTCTACGCAGACCTGCCAAAGGGCTACCAAATCAGGTGCGCCTGCAGGGGGCAGTCTCCAGTGCAGCGCATCGGCAGCACAGCTGAGCGCATCAGGTCCAGTAACGCGCACTACTCTGCTGGAGCGGTGTAGCTGCTGTTGATGCTCTGGCAACTGGTGTGCATGCTGCAGCAACCCGCCGCACCACCAACACAAGTGACGCACAGCCATCCCTGTGGGCAGCAGCGGCTGCCTCGAGTACGACACCCTTCAGCGCGACATACAGTTGGGCACTGCAGCCTTGCGGCTGTCCCTGCAGCAGTTGCTTGCCGTCGTCCCGACCCTGTGCAATGCCGCCCCCACACACTGACACCAGCCACCTGTCACCCTGATGCAAGCCACCTCCCTCGGCGATGCGCCGCACCACTGGTCTGTCCCTGGCGCTGCTGCTGTGCTGCGCTGTGTCGCTGCAGCCAGTATGACGTCCCGGTCTGCAGCGGCGGCTTCCTCGAGGTGGACACGCCCGAGGGCTTGAGGCGCTTTGGCGTCACGCGCGCCCACCTGGAGGAGGACGCGGGAAAGAACGTGCACGGCGGCGCCGACAGCCTCAGCGGCAGCTCGCACACGCTGGTGGACTTCAACAGGGCAGGTGCGGAGCGGGCGCGGGGGTCAACAGGGCGGTGAGCACGCGCCGTGGGGCGGCCGGACAGCGGCGGGCGCGCGGGTGAGGCGGCGCATGCTGCTGCCGGCTGGCACACCTGGCTCGAAGCTCGCAGCTGGGCAAAGGGCGAGTCACATCACATGGCAGCTCAGCATGGTGCGACCAACGTTGCAACATAACTGGCGGTGGGTTGAGGTGTGTGTGGTGCCTGGTCTGCTCAGCCTGGTTCCAATGCAGCAGCTGCGAGCGCCGTGCAAGTCATGTGTGACCGCGCGCGCTGCAGGTGTGCCGCTGCTGGAGATCGTCAGCGAGCCGGACATGCGCAGCGCGCGCGACGCGGCGGCATACGGCGCCGAGCTGCGCCGCATCTGCCGCTTCCTGGGCATCAGCGACGGCAACATGGCCGAGGGCAGCATGCGCTGCGACGTCAACGTCAGCGTGCGGCCCAAGGGCCAGCGGCAGTTCGGCACCAAGGTCGAGGTGAAGAACATGAACAGCTTCAGCAACATGCAGAAGGCGATCGACTTCGAAGTTGAGCGCCAGGTGCGTGTGTGGCCGGATGCGGGGGACGGGGCGGCGGGGAGGTGCGTGCTGCTGGGTTGCATACGCTGTGCAGGCGGCAGCACTCGCAGCACTGTTCTCTTGCTGTGCAGTGCTCCAGCATTGCAGGCGGTATGACTGCCTGACGCAACAGAATGACACAGTAACAAACCACGCGAAGCACCTCTGCAGCCAAACTGGCATGTTGGCATGATCAGTGGTCCACGCGCGCGTCGAGCTGGTGTGCAACAGGCCACCGCTGCTCTGCTGGTGGTGTGTTTGCTGCGCTGCCATGGCACATGCAGGGCTGATCACACACCTTGTTTTCTGCGTGGTTGCATCGTCGACGCAACCATGGCACCTGCTCAGCAGCAAGCCGATGTAACTGTCGGCCCACCAGACAGGGTCCATCACCATCCATGCTGCCCGGCTGGCTGCTGTGCCGCTGCCTGCTGCTGTGCGCGATGTGCAGGTGTCGCTGCTGCGGACTGGCCGTGGGTGTGAGGTGGTGCAGGAGACGCGGCTGTGGGACGAGGGCAGGCAGGAGACCACCAGCATGCGCACCAAGGAGGGGCTGGCAGACTACAGGTGGGGGGGGGGAGCAGCAGCAGCAGCAGCAGCAGCAGCAGTGTAGCGTAGGATAGTGCTGTGTAGAACTTGTAGTGGCTGTCCAAGGCGAGCTGTGCGTGTCGCGTGGCTTGCATGTGAGCGGCGGGCGGGCAGCTGTGTTATTGGAGCGGTTGGCGTGCCAGTTTGTGTTGTTGCCTGATGACGCGCTGCGTGAGCAAGCGGCTGCCTGTGTGTGCTGTGTTGGCATTTCACGTGTGCCTGTGTGCCCTGCGATGCGCGCTGTGTCTCATAACATGGCAGTTTCATGTTTGCCGGCATGCAGTTCCAGGCCGCTCAACAACTTCCACACGCGTCACTGCTCGCCCCCCCCTACCAGTGTCGACACGCATGAGCAGTGCCTCAAACCTTGGCGCTGCTGCTCCCCCTGCATCCATTGCTGCCTTTCCAGTACGATGTGTGCCATGCTGCTTACAGTCGTGCTGCCCCGTGCTTGCTGCAGGTACTTTCCAGAGCCCGACCTGCCAGAGCTGGAGATCACGGAGCAGCAGATAGAGCAAGTCAAGGTAGGCTGCGCACACCACAGCTTCCAGCACTGTCCTGTTGCCTTGGTTGCCAGCCTGATGAGAAGTGCAGCAGCTAGCAACAGGTGCGAGAACACATGGCTTGTTGCATGATACTTATCATGTTACATGAGTAATAACAGTATCATACAAGTTACCAAGTTACCAAGTTACCAGAGTAGGGCCACTGGCCCACCCACTAAGGAGCCAAACAAGGGTCACGGGGTCCAAATGTCTTACAACAACCAAAGGGGGAAGGGAGGCAGAGCATGCACAAGCAGCCAACATACAGTAAGGCCTAGCTATGAACTCATGCGAACGGGCGAAGTATGTGGTAGCAGCACAGGTGGCACGGTGAACCACGCAACAAACCATGGTGGGGGTTGTGGCCCTTCACTGGGGGGAAGCATACTCCTCAAACAGTATCACAACCGGTTACAAACGTGTGTGTCAGCATGGCCCAGGTGACATCAAAATGCAACTTTATGCGCAAACTCTGCAAGGTCCATGGGCAACCTTTCCTCAAGTGACAAACTGCTAGAATCTCAACCAGACTCAAGATGATAAAAGCAGCACTGCAAGCACACAGGCAAGATGATTGCTGTCATAACGATGCTATGACATCACATGGAAGTCACGCTCGTCAGGGCAGCAACAAGCGTTAGTGCACTACTGCAGCCAGACTTTATACATCAATAAACATGCATGTGTTCAGATGACCCAAGCATGCTGTGCAGGTGCACACACCCGGCGTTACCTGCCCAAGAGAATGACTGAACATGCAGTGTTGAGCAGCCAATGTTTACAATCCAGGTCGGCAATGCAAGTGCCTCATAATCAGTCTGTGAAAGGGGTGGTGACCCCACCACCAGCAGCATGCATGTGGGTGTAACCTGATAGCCATATCAATCAAACCTTCATTCCCAAGGAAAGTGTATGAAAGTGTACTGTGGCATTTTGGCGCCATTACTGGCCTCGTCGTTGCCCTTGCTGCTGCTGTTGCTCCTGCTGCTCCCCCTGATGCTGCTGCCGCTGCTGATAGTGCCGCATGGTGGTTCTGCTGCAACTTGCACCACCCAAAGGTTTTGTATGAAGCCTACTCTAAGTCCCGGAAGGGGCTAGCAGGGCAAGCCTGCTGCCATCATGCCACGTTTTTGAGTCCAGCTTGTGTGAACTGGTCCGAGCAGTGCTGTGGTATGCTGGCGCGCGCCCCGGCGGGCAGGATGCAGCCCACCACAGCACTGCTCAGACCAGTTCACACAAGCTGGACTCAAAAACGTGGCGAATTCGACAACAGTGCTTTAACAGAGTGAATCACAGCTCCCCACAGCCCTTCTGCCACCATCGTTGCTCACCTGGCATGCCAGTCTCTGTAGACGTCTGTGGCTGTGCGCCCTGTAGCCAAGCACTCGAGCGCTGTGGTTTACCCATCACGCCTCTGCTGCCTTCACCCCACGCACTTCTCACCTGTGCCGTTCACACTTTGTACTCCGTCCCGCCTCCATGTTCCAGGCGAGTATGGCTGAGCTGCCTGTCGCCAAGCGCGAGCGCTACCTGGCGCTGGGCTTGCCCAAGGCTGACGTGCTCATCCTGGCTGATGAGCTGGCCACGGCCGAGTTCTTTGACGCGGCGATGGCGGCCGGCGCGCCCGCCAAGGCAGCGGCCAACTGGGTCATGGGCGACATCATGGCGGCATGCAAGGTGCAGCGCGCGCGGCGTAGCATGACGGGCTGCAAGCTCGAGGAGACAGCTCGTGGCAACGCCACGCAGCAGATTGGGTCGCCTGATGCGTTCAACCCATGTGTGTGTGTGTGTGTGTGTGTGTTTCAATGCAGCCTTACCTTAATTTAGCAATGAGAGTGGATGCTTTGTGCCGCTTGCAAGAGCTGTTTCAACATACGCCAGCAGACGTGTCAGCACGGGACCCTGTGCGCGTTGACACCTGCACGCACAGCTTGTCGAGGGAGGCTGATACGACTGCACGCAGGAGCGCAAGGTCGGCATGGACGGCCTGGCCATCACGCCTGCTGCGCTGGGCGAGATGATTCGCCTCATCGAGGGCGGCACCATCAGCGGCAAGATCGCCAAGGATGTGCTGCCACGGCTGCTGGACGGCGAGGGCAACAGCGGCGTGAAGGCGTTTGTTGAAAAGGAGGGTCTGGTGCAGATCTCAGGTGGGCGGGGCGCCTGCAGGGCAGGGATCAGGTGTGGCAGTGTTGTGCCTCTGCGTGAGTTCTGCATTGGGCCGGCAGCGCAGGCATGCATGTCATGCGTCTGATGTGCAGTTATAAACTGCTTGCAGCAAAGGACGACGGAGAAGCTTTGGTGCCGCACATGTGTAATGTCCATCACAGCTCCTCCACGTCACCTGCTACTGCTGCTGCTGCTGCTGCTGCTGCTGCTGCTGCTGCCGTTGCTGCTGGTGCTTGGTGCAGACGAGTCTGCTGTACAGGCGATGGTTGATGCCGTGCTTGCTGCCAACCCCACGCAGCTGGCACAGTACTGCTCAGGCAAGACAAAGCTTGCTGGGTTTTTCACTGGCCAGGTCATGAAGGAGAGTGCAGGCAGGGTCAACCCGGGGCTGATGAACAAGATATTGATGAAGAAGCTGGCAGCAGCAGCAGCAGCAGCAGCTAAGGCAGCTTAATCATTGGCATCAACCTTGGGGGCCTGAATTCGTGGTCGTTTGGTGGTACAGGCTGCTGCAGCCTCAGGCGCTGGCACTACCAGTGGGTGGGCTGCCAGTGAACTGCATGCTAGTGCCGTGTCCTCTCACTACCAGCCAGCATGCTGGCGGTCCGCAAGTCTGTTGTGCAGTTGCTGCTTGACCCAGCTTGTTACGGTGTAAAAGTTTCAGTAGAAATTCGTGCGCATTGCTGGAGTGTTGCATGTATGCAGCATGCCACGCACAGCGAGTCCATCTGCATACCTTGGAACGCCACTTGCATTTGCCAACCTACACCTCAGCAGAGCGGCCCTGCGGTAAGTTTGACCGCAGCAGATCAGCACATCCTCTGGGTGTGTCAGCATGCCCTTCACACCTGGTGATGAGCACACCGGGCTGTGTAGGCCAGTGAGCTGTGCTGCATGAGCTGTTGCTGTCCCTAACCCTGGTGTGCTTTCCGGCAACCTTTTCTGCAACGTTGCAGAAGTGTTAACACTTCACAAGAGTTAACACTGCACACAAGCCGTGGAGAATGCGTGCTGATCGCCAGCCACGGGCAATCTTTCAGTACGTCCATTGGTGCCAATAGAAACAGGTGTCACGCAGAACTGGTCGATGCCAGGTTGCATAAACGTTTGATACCGCGGTGCTGTGGTTGAGTGCAGCAGCTGCCGTCCTTGGCTTAAACCAGGACCAGAGGAAGGTCACGACTTGCCAAGTCAGACATGGCTGCCGAGCAGACACGTTCGTATGCTTTTATCACCTTCAACCATAAGACCAGGAGCTGACAGCACCAACAAACATTCGGCACACTTGGGCCCAGCTCTCACTCACGGTGCCATCTGCATCATACCTGATGTCAGCACCGTTTCCCGACACCACTGTTTATACTGTATTGTAGCTCTGACTGTATTAGCATCTTCTAGAAGGCTATCAGCCGGCAGCAGTGCTCAATTTCTGAAACGGAAGCAGCACGCACCTAGTCTCGAAAGAATGGCTGGAGGAGCGTGTTGGGCAGTTTGCATTATGCTGCTGCTATATGTTGGCGTAAGCAGGTGCGAAGACAGTAAAGCCCACAGCTTGGCTTGAGGGAGAGCACCCGCTAGAGTGCCTGCTCAGCAGCAGTACAGTAGGACAGTGTTGTAGCAGCCCGCCACAATGAGAATATGCAGCGCACCGTAATCCTGCAATGATGCCAGGAGCTCCAAGTGACAGCCGCTGTCCGCTCTTCAATGCTTTGCTACAGCTGAGCTTGTCCAGTGCTGCTTCTAATACTGGCATGCTGTCTACTGTGCTGCAGCAGTGTCCAGGGTGCCTCAGCATCAATACAACACATGCGCGGACGCCGGCGATTGCAGGCAGCTGTTGTTGATGGCCAACCCAGGTCAGTGCTGCTGCACCCCTGCGCGCCAGCATACGCTGCCGGCCTAGCACTTCACGCTCCTGCTGGTTCGCCAGCTGGCTTGGCAGCACTTCAGCAGCAATGGGAGACGTGCTGCAGTGGTTGCAGCGGACACTGCACAGAGTGCGGTCCAAGCAGTGCTCAAAGCAGGCATTGGCCTGCAGCAGCTGTCTGGCAATATTGACCCTCCCCTAAAAGTAATAAGCTGAGCCTGGGCAGTCACATTTGTTGTACTTGCTACGTGGCATCATGCACAGCTACATGCACAGCACTTGAACTGCTGCTGCACTTGCCCACCACGCATTGCTTGCTGCAGGGTGGTTCTTAATGGGCAGGAGGTTCCAGTGTGCAGCTCGCTGAAGCGACCGGGAGGTGCCTGGCTGCACGGTGATGCTGCGGCAATGCTGGCATGGGACCTCATCCAAGGTAGGTGACGGCTTGTGTCACTACTCCGGAAGCAGAATCAAGCAGCAGCTGTCGCCTGGATGTGCTCGCGCGGTTACAGTAGTATGCTTTCATTTGCCTGGAAGCTGAACCAGCGCCACATGTGCAGTTGTACAGAGACATCTTGCCTGCCTGCTTTTGCAGAGTCCAAGGGCAACAGGAATGCCAACAGCGTGGCGTACGATTTTGACTACTGCAAAGGCACTTTCAGCTCCAACACAATGGCCTGCTTTGCTGGAGAAGGATTGATGCAGCAAAACAAGACTGCTTTCACCACCATCTACTGCGCCACCAAGCCAACCTGCCGCACAGATTCCGAGGGAAGGACTGTTTGTGTTGGCAAGAAGTAGGTACCATCAAGGGACTGGGTGTCACTCAGTTGCAGCCAAGGCTGCTTAACACTGCTGCTGTGTAGCCGTGTACCCAGCCTTGCAGTATGATGGCCCCATACATGGTAGTGTTAAGAGGGATCGTCCAGATTGGCAGCGCTGTCAGTTACGAATGTACAAACACAGTATGTTACTGAAGTGATTGTTATTGGTTGTAGCGGCTTGCACACCCATTGTTTCGCAGCTCTCTACCATACTTTGTCTGGCATCAAATATGGGTTTCTAGGCACTGGAGCACAGCACTCAAGAGTGAATATCAAAATTGGTTTGTGAGCAACAGCATGTGTTGCCAGCACTTGAGCCACAACAAGAGCCTGTCATGTGACGCTGCAAGTTTTGGGCACTGCCCGAGCTGTTGCTGGCAGCACACCACGCAGCACCGTGCTGCAAGATGCACGTGTTGGCATTATGTGCGGGTGATCCTCTGCTGCCTTGAAGCACTACTTGCAACATCCTGAGCAGCAGTTCGCTGCTGTCTGCACCCACACCACGCATCACTCAACTGGCTGCAGGTATCTGTAACTGTCCAACACCATACTGTCTACTGCGTGCATCACCTGCCTAGTCCTTTGAGAATGTGCTGTTGCATTACATACTATGCAGTAGTTCATTGTTTGTTGGCAACGGCCACCATTGCTTGCCAAGCAGGTAACTTGTCATACTCTGCTCAAAGGCCGGCGTGAAGAGCAAAGAAAAATGTGAGCGCATTAAATATCGTATATCAAAGCATCATGTGCAGGGACATGGCACTGCCATTCATGCGGCCGATGAAGCAATGGAACACAAGTTGAGTTCTGGCAGTGAGCATATGCATGTGTGCGCCACCAGGACATGTGTCCATTCATGCACGCATACAAGCTTCTAGGGCAATTCGCCGTTTGACCTAAAATTCGCTTATGTGCAACACGGTTGTTAGCATCAGGACTTGCAACCACTAGTTGGCGATTGTGACCTTCCATCATCATCATCATCATATTACCCATTCAAGCCATAGCATCAGCGCCATCGGCCCCGCGCCCCACCGGGGCGGAAAGAGGAGGGAGCACTGCTCCAGAATGTTTGCATGCATTGCGCACATCCCAAGACTTGACAAGAAATGTGACCTTCCAGTGGAAAGTTCTTGGACGATATTGACCCGGTGGCCCTCAGTAAGTCTGTTCTGGGGCGGCAGGTGCATATTGGCGGGAAACTGGTCGAAACTATTCCTGTTAGCGATCGAAATTTCTACCAATCGTTCGAAGCCCATCCCACAATTTAGAGGACGAAGCCATCAGCTCCTGGATTGCGACCTGCAATGTACCATGCATTATGCATGCCGTACCATCGCAGTACAACTTCGGAGTACCACAACAGCTGTTGTCAGCAACTGAAGCTCAGCTTGTATGTAATAGACAGCAGCAAAAGCTTCAGGACAGGGCCTGCGGTACTTCCATCATCATGTGGCGCTGCCGTGATCAGCTGCAGAGCAGGTACCCGGTGCTGCCACTTGTGTATGTCAATTGCTGGCCCAGCGTGTCACTGCGAGCGATACTCACACATAACGTACATTGCCACGCTTGTAATAGAACGAGTTGTCAACGGCTCCCGGGCTTGTGCTGGAACGAATGACTGAGCCATGCAGCCACAGCAGCTGCTGATGTAATTTTAAAGCATTTGAAGGGCTCGTGATGTACCACTGAACTCAATCAAGGCATACACTTTCCAAGCTAGCCAATTCACCACCATTTTCAGCCAATTTGTCTAGCTGAAACCATTCACCACATAGCCATTCAGCGGCGCGCAGCATGTACGGCAGTCAGGCTTGCCCCAACAGCCAGCTGCCATAGCTGTGTCAGCTGCATTGCAGCAGCTCCAGCTTGTGGCGAGGCCCTGCCACCATAAGCTGGCCAGCAGCATGGCGGAGGCACTAACAGTCGCGACACAGGCTTGATGAATCACTAGTTGTGGTTGTCCCCTGGGCGTGTGCACTGAGGCGGATGGTCAATGAATCTGCACTACACAGCCCTGGTGGCAGCAACAACTGCTGTAGCACCGCAATGGCAGAACAACATCAATGTCGGCTGATGCACAGCACCCAATGCCATCAAGCTGAACTCTAATCAAGTGCACAGATGCTGCATGCAAACTGACAACGGGGAGTAGCTCTTCATGTACGTGCTGCCTACCAGTGCCACTGCATCCCATGCCCTCCTGCTGTTGCAGCTGGCATGCACCGCACGTCACGGGCCGGCCCGCTCGCGCCGGCACATTCATCTGCTTTGCGAGGTTCAGGAAGGACAGGCTGCACTCCGCACACATGATGCTGCCCATGCGCACATCACCAGCCAGGGACCTGCCAGTAGCTTGCAGGTAGTGCTGGCGCCAGGCATCCAGGTATGACCCCAGCCAGCGCGTCCTGACTGAAAGGTCTGGCACGTCACTGAATATGCCGCACTCCAGCCTCTCTGAACCCCTCGGCTCCAGCACACCATTCACCAGGCCCGTGCTAGAATGGGGAACAGCACCAAAGACCTGCCGACGTGATAGAACCTGTATGTGGCTGTGATGTTGCGGAGCGGGCAGATCTGCACTGGCAGCGGTAGCCTGGCTGCGAAGTCCGCATAGTTGCTCATACGCAGGGTTTCGTTCATCAGCTGGCTGTTGTACAGCATCTGCCATCCAGCATTGCCTACCCGGGGGGCAGCCAAACAGCCACACGCCCGCAACCTGGTTGGCTGAGCCGGAGCTGTCCCAGCGATGGTGTGAGCGCAGAGCACCAATGGCGGCAAGCGCCCGCCTAGGCTGTGGCCAATGAAGTAGACACGCTTGTTCTCATCAACTTGCAAGGCCAGAACAACAGAGGCTTGTACCAGATTATGGGGCGCACTAGGATTGTGACCAAACTGTGGCATCACAGAGTCTTTGTACCCTTCCTAGCGCTGCTCAAATGGCGACAACCCAAGAGGATGGAACACTTCCAGCTCAACTTCAAACGCGCTGCACACAACCAGGTTGCCTTGCACGCCCCAACAGGCGCTGAACAAGGCACAGCAGGCACACAATCAGCCCACCTTCACCGAATTACCGAATTACCAAAGTAGGGCCACTGGCCCACCCGCAAAGGAGCCAAACAAGGCTCATGGGGTCCACAAAACTCAAAAGAAGACCATCAACCGGAAGAAACCGCAACCTCAACAAGCTCAGAGAGCTCAGAACTCAGAGAATCAGTAACTTCAGAAGCACTACTAGTAATGCCATCACTGGGAAGCAACAAATGTGCCAACTCTGGATCGCTACGTACCAGTAAGCAACTGTGTATGAAAGCAGCAACCTTACTTTGTCTTTGCCGCATAAAGTCTGCCAGACATCGCCCGCTTGGGTTTGCTAATGCACTTCAGCAGCTGCCTGTTGATTGCAGCCGTCACCTGCCCCTCCAGGGCCTGCCATGCCTTGAAGAAGCCGCTGTGCAGCCGCACATCATCCCTGCCGCTGGCTGTGAACATGTTGCGTACGTTGTGCGTGTGTCCACAGTCTGCGTCCACTAAGAAGTCCCCAGGATCCTCAAAGTCAGTGCCCTGCACACAGGTAGCACGGCATGCAGCAGTTCATGCACAACACAGGAGTTGCAGATGGTTTACAGCGCGTCTTGCTGCTTTGTAGATGCAAAACGATCACTTGCTGTTTGCAGGTGCAGCTCAAGCATGCTGCTAGAAGCTTGTAGCCTGACTTAATCTCAAGTCGACCCACCTTGAAAGCCACTAGACGCCATTGTTCCCAGCACGCATCACCAACGCATTCATTGTGCCTCCGTACGGTTGCACTCTGGCACTGAGGGCTTGTATGCTGGCCACATTGATACCCATACCTTTGAGACAGCCGCCCAGCTGCTGCTGGACATCAGCTACCCAGCTTGAATAAGCCAGCTGTATGACAGTGGAGTTGAAAGGATGGAGAGCCTGCTCTGTAGGGCTCAGGTCAGCGTAGTTGGATAGTATACCTAGTTCTGATGACAATACTTGCGTTGCTGGGCAGCTGGGTATTGATGCCAAGCTGGAAATGCTTTGGTTGGGCTGCTCCTGCTGTTGGTAGGCGTGTCGCTGCTCTTTCTTTGAAGGGCCTGTCAAATCGGTCATACAGGGCTGCATCCAGCACCTGCTGGGCAAACTGTGCATTGGCCTGGTAGAAGAGCAACAGCTGTGCCACCAACACTACACAGGCAGCAGTATTGCGTAAATTCCATCAGTTTTGTATGGTGTGGTGTATGCGCTGCACACCACTGAGCTAATCAAAGCAGCACAGCAGCGCTGCTGCAACTCCACTGCTGCTAGGAGCTGGTGCTTCAATCAGCTGCTGCTGCATGCTGGGCGCAGAAAACCTTTACATGTATTGTTCAATGGCGCATTACTGGCGACTAGTGTTGTCTATTATAGCAAACGCTTACCAAGCAGCACTAGGGCTACAGCGGCGCGCGGTCTTACCGGATGTTTGGCAGTACTGGTGTATGCTGAATCATTTTGAGCTGGAGCTCGTATGGATCCTATTATGCTGCTATATATGTACAATGGATACTCGCAACACAACTTGCATATGGGAGGGTGGTAGAATGTGGGGCACTACGGGCATGCAGTGCTGTGTTTGTGGGTCCTTCGGCATGCAGTGCTGTGTTTTTAATCACCTAGGCTGCACACAAACCTGGGTGGAGGATGCAGGCGCATTGTGCATGCATGCACCTCATTTGATGCATCCTGCTGTGGGGTGGCAAGCCAAGCCTGCAGCAACTTGCTCCTGATCATTGTTTGCCGATGCTGACCATGCCCCTGCGGGAGTAGGGCTCGACCGGTAGCAGCTCATGTGCACTGCTTGTCGTGCTGCGGGTGGGATGGTCACCTTGGCACTGCATAGCCGATGCAACTGGGGTACTTCTTAAAAGTATGGATGTCTTGATAGCTGTGGTGTGTTGCCCAGTCCCAACCGCTCATCATAGTTGGGTTTTCGCAACCAAATTTGGGCCCAAGCCATGTGCATCAGAGCACCTGGCATTATGCTGGTCTCTTGTGGTGTGACCGTCACACACTTGTTATGACGATGGTGGTTGTGTGCTGGTGTCCAGAGGACGGGGCAGCTGGAGTGCTGTGTGCCGATCCCTGGTGGACAGTGCTTGGGTGTGGACTAGGGCTGTGCCCGATTGCCATGTCTACGTACCCTTTGCTAATCTGTTGTACTGCTTTGAGAAGATGCATCTGAAACCTACTTCCATGCCTGCAGTAGTTCCTGTGCTTTGAGCTGGAGAAGTTATAAACAACGTTGTAAAGAATGACAAACTGCAAGAATCGCAGCGCAGGAGCTAGCAGATGATACAGCACGCCAGAATGTAGAAGGCGCGATTGATGGAGGAAAGCATCGATGCTGAGTTGGCATGGGGTCTGCAAAATTTCTATGAACTATGGCTTGCTCTCTGCAGCCGGAGAGGTGCAGCTCTGCTGTCTGCACTGGCTTGATGCCAACAGGAGCCTGTGAGTACTGCAGCACACCAGGCATATCACTCAAGGAAAGCAGCAGCGGGTGCTTGCCTTCATACCATACACCACGTTTCATTTAGCGTGTCTAAATGCGACAGGTGCATGCCTGGGCGCTTTGAAGCTACAGCCAGCGGGACTCCTAGAGCACAGCAGCACAGTTCCCACCATGGTGCTGTAATCGTTGCTGCCCTGCATCGTGCAGTTCACTGCTGGTGCTATCCTCCATGGCACCCTTGTCTTCTACCAGCCTCCAAAGGAAGCAGAGATGGCGCCTACCCAGTGCACTCCGCCACTGGGCATGATGGAACAGGCGCGATCAAGGTGATCAGCGGCCAGTTGCACCAGAAACAGTACATGTCTGCGTGCTGTTCCTGCAGATGCATGGACAATGCTGCTGCTGCTGCTGCAGTGCTGTGCATGTCATTCAGCTGCAGCTTTCTGAGTTGTGTGCAGCTACAGTTCATTTGATTTGCTGAGCTGTGCTGGCATCCCAGCAAGCATGCTGCAACTCGCAGCAAGCAACCATAAGCTGAGCCAGTCACAGACTGCATTGGACATCAACAACAGCAGCAGCAGCAAAAGCAGCAGGTGCACGCTGGCTTGTGACACTGGCTCATCCACTAGTTGCCTGCTGCCTGAACCTAGCAGCAGCAGCAACAGCAGCAGCAGCAGCAGCAGCAGCAGCAGCGCTCGCAAACCCCTCGTGTGTTGCTGCTTCAATGGCTGTTTGTGCGCGTTGCCATGTGCAGAGATTGAGGCTGTTTGGTGTTGACAGCGCGGGGGCCATGACAAGTAGAAAGAGGCCACTTCAGCACCTGGTTGGCGAAGCACAGCGTACACCAGAGTAAGTTCCTGCAAGTCCTGCAAGTTCCTGCAAGCGGGCAATGAGCTCCTGGTGGCCAGCAGGCCCTTGCCGCTGATCTACAGCTGCAAGGGCTTGCTGCGAGGGGTCCTGCAAGCGTGCAGCATGGTGCAGGAAGTGCCCAAGCTGGTGGCAGCTGCACATTTTTCCTGCAGTTGCCCAGCAGTACAACAGGACGGTTGTGTCACCAACAGCAGCCAGCAAAGCAAATGTTCTGCTTCAGCTGCTACTCTCTTCAGCTGTCCGCCAAATAGTGTTGATGCGGCCTGGGGAATGCCTGCAAGCACAGTTAGCGCTAGGTCCTGCCAGCTGCAGCTGCTTCTAGGGAGCTGGTTGGCTGATATCATTGCCAGTTGCTTCTCCACGTCCATGTTGCCACGCGCAGCAGACATCCAGCGTAGATGGTGTTGTCCTCGAGAAGTTGTCAGCCTGTGTTGCCACTTGCTGGCATGATTTTTCCTGGACAGTCACTGCCTGCTGCTGCTGACGGTGATGATGCAGGCTAGACCAAGCGGCACTGGAGCAGGCTGACCCATTGCACTTGACTGCGCAGCAGCGGCAGCAGGCACGACTAAGGTAGGCGAGGGCTTCATGCATGCATGCATGCCATGTGCGCTGAGATGATCAGCCAGCTGACTGGCCTTGATCATTACTGGAATCGCCGCTGTTGCCGCTGCGGGGTATTCTACAATGCTCACGCATTGAGCAGCCAACCACATGTTGTCATCATTGCGGCTTGAACTGGCGTCGCGCACCTGTGCCACAGCGTCTTCTGCAAGGCATTATTGCTGCTTGCACAGCAGCTTTCCTGCAAGCTGCCTGCACCCCGCTTGGGATGTGCCTTGAGCAGGTGCTTACCCCGCTCAGCGTGGCTGCCAACAACCCCAACCTACCTCACCACCGCTGAAGTCCATCATGCCTGCCTTGCTGCTGCTCAGGCTGAAGGCGCTGCGCGCTCTGGTCAAGGTGTGCAACCTGGAGAGGCGCATCGGCCAGAGCCCCAACAGCCGGTGAGTCATCACGCTGCATGCCGCTGCGCAGCTGCATGGCATGCATGATGCTGGCCTCAGCACTCTGTGCGTGAGAGGACCATTTGGCATGGATGCAGCTACTCAAGCACAGGCAGGCACAGCTATATAAGGCGGGGAGTCAAGCGGCGCTGCTGAAATGCGTTTGCTGTAGGTTCTTTCACCACACTGAAGTTGCAAATGCAACTGCAGAAGTTTGTGGAGCCACTCCATTGCTATTTGAACCCCTCACGCTTCTGGCATGCATGTCAAGCTAATCTGCAGCAGTAGAACAGCAGTACATGACGTAGCGCCAGCATCGACGCCCGCAACGTCCTCCCGGAGTCACGGTTGCTTGGTGCGGCATGAGTTGTGTGCTGCGTGCCTGCAGGGAGGATGCGGAGCTGCGGGATGAGCTGGAATGGGACAAGCTGGACCTGACAGAGGCGCTGGACAACTGCTTCACAGCAGCAGCAGCAGCAGCAGCAGCGGGGTCTGCAGGCACAGCAGCTCCGCGGCTTGCACTGGATGAGCTGGTGGCAGCTGTGGTGGACCCTGAGCAAGCCAGGGGTGCAGTGGGACACTAGTGCGCCAACAGCCACAGGTGGAGCAACGACAGCGTATGTGAGGGAGCGAGATCCGCGCGTACGGCAGCTTGGTCAGCACCAGGGGTACCCATCATCCTTGGGTAATCCAGCAGCAGCCGGCAGTGTTCTGCAGCAGCAGCAGCAGCAGCAGCAGCAGCAGCAGCAGCAGCAGCAGCAGCAGCAGCAGCAGCAGCAGCAGCAGGAGCAGCACCAAACTGGTGTGCTGGCCGCTTCGGGCTCCAGCCCGCCTGCCCCTCCTGCATTCAGGTGCGCAGCAGCCACAGCAGGCGCCACACAGACCGCGTCGGCGCCATGAAGCCCGGGGAGCTGCAGCTGCTCAACCTCAGGCTGCAGCAGCAGCAGCTGCTGGGGCGGCCGCTGCGGCAGCCGGGCCTCGGCCCCGAGTGCCAGCTGTGCTGGGAGCACGCCGGCTCCCTGGTGTGGTCCGGGGAGGTGCGGTGGCAGACAGCTGACGGGCTGCTGCGAGGCAGCTTTAAGGCGTGCGGGCACCTGTTCACGCCACCGGCTTGCGCGGCTGCTGCGGGTGGCAGCAGCAGCAGTGAGGCGTACTGGCTGCGCTACTGCCGGCTGCCTCCCGTGCTGGAGTTTGTGGTGGGGTAGCGTGCGGGGAGCTTCGAGGAAGCGGTGTGGCAGGCGCCTGCAGCAGCAGGCAGCACATCGTGAGTGGCGCGGTGTCATGCCGTTTATGTAGTGCTTGCCGAACTCTGTGTACATATATTGACAACGGCGGTGTTTGTGTCTGTGAGCGTCTCCTGGACCAGCGGTGCAACAGCGGCAGGCAGTAGCCAGGCTGCAAGAAAGCTCAGCCATCTGCGCGATGTGCACGCCTCCGTTGTACTGCTTCTGGTGTCTGTCTCTGCGTTGTGTGGGCGCACTTGTTGTTGCTGCTGCTGCTGCTGCTGCTGCTGCTGCTGCTGCTGCTGCTGCTGCTGCTGCTGCTGGGCATGTGTGTGTGTGTGTGTGTGTGTGTGTGTGGGGTGGGGGGGTGAGGCCATGCAGCATCTGTTCTTTTACTGTGTCTTGCTGCAACTGCTGCTGGCTGTGGATGGGGACCTGCGCCTCAACACCACTGGCACGTCTACCTCCCTGGAGGCTACCTGGAGACAGGACCTGGTGAGCAGCTGCCTTCACCAATGTTTTACTTGTGCTGTCTGTGCAGCTGCTGACGCCGCGTGCTGCTCGTTTGTGCGTTTGTTTTCTGCACTTGTACCGCAGGCGGATGCGTGAGGGCTGGGACCTGGCTCCCCTGGCGCTTGTGCCGCACAGCAGCGGGCACCTGAAGCAGCTGCAGGCACTGATGGCGGTGCTGAGGGATGAAGTGGAGGCGTGCAAGCAGGTGAGCAACATGCAGCAGCAGCAGCAGCAGCAGCAGCAGCAGCAGCAGCAGCAGCAGATGCTACAGCAGGCGTCAGCATGCTCAACAGCAGGCGCATGCACAGCATGGGAATGCTTTATAACTGTGACAAGTCATGACACAGCTGCCAGCAGCTCGGCAGCAGCAGCCACAGCCTAGGCACCTGCTCTACACCCATAACTATCTCTGACCATTTCACCATCTCGTGCATCTTGCGCAGCCGCATGTTACACGCAGGTGCACACGTAGCTATTGAGTTGCTGCCATCAATATGCTGCTTGACCAATGACCTCACTCCATGTGCTGGCTGCTGCCTCTGCTGCTGTCGCTGTGCTGCCCCAACAAGCAGGGTGACTACCAGATTGCCTGCGGAGAGGTCCAGCTCCCCACGGCAGCAGCAGCAGGGTCGCAGCTGACCGGGCGCTGCTTCATCTTCCACAACCCTGATGGCGGCAGCAACAAGCAGCAGGCCTTCCTGGAGACGCAGCTGCCACCTCAGCACCGGCTGCATTGGTGTGCGATGGCCCAGCAAAGCAGCACATCGCGCACGCAGCAGCACTACACACGGCAGGGGTTGCTGTGGGACGGGGTGACGCCGGTCTGCCTGATGACCACGTGCTGGTTCGTACAGCAGGCAACTGGCGCTGCTGCTGCTGCTGCTGCTGCTGCTGCTGGTGGTGGAAGTGGCTGGGCTGCTGGTGGGGGCAGGGGCCAGGTGGCGCTGCTGATCTGCCACCGGGGCAGGGCCAGGCCTTGCAGGAAGCGCAGAGGGTGCACGGCGCGCTTGTGAGTGCCTCCGAGGCGCAGCATGTGCAGCTGCGGGCATGGAAGCGGCACGTGGAGGCGTGGCAGCAGCAGCAGCAGCCGCCACGGCTGCAAGCGATGCAGCAAGCACACGTGCAGCCGCACCAGCAGCAGCCGCTGATGCTGCAGGCAGTGCAGCAAGGCCAAGTTCAGCAGCACCAGCAGCAGCCTGCACGTCAACCAGCAGTGCAGCTGTCCGTGCTGCAACAGCAGCAGCAGCAGCAGCAGCAATGGTCAACACTGCAGGCGATGCAGCAAGTGCAGCTGCAGCAGCAGCAGCGGCTGCAGCATCAGCAGCCAGTGTTGCTTCCACAACAGCAGCAGAGCATTGTCGTACAGTCGGCGCCGCTTGTAGTGCAGCCGCTAACACTGCCACCCCAGGTCCAACAGCTGATGCCGCCTGCACCAATGGTGCTGCAGCAGCTATCACTGCAGGCGCCGCCGCCGCAGCAGCAGCATTGGCAGCCATTGCAGCACGTTGCAGCGCACCCACCACACACCACTACTGTATCACAGCCGCCGCCGCCGCCGCCGCCGCCGCCGCAGCAGCAGCAGCAGCAGCAGCAGCAGGAGCAGCAGCCACAGCAGCTGCTAATGGGCCAGCCAGGTGGTCAGGAGTTGGTACAGCAGCAGATGCCTCAATCACTGCCGCTGCCAGCTGCATCAGCACCTGCATACACACCACAGCAGCAGCAGCAGCAGCAGCAGCAGCAGCAGCAGCAGCAGCTACTGCATTTTATGTGGGTTGCAGGACGGCAGCAGCAGCAGCTGCCTCTGGCAACAGGTAGTCATCCGCAGCAGCAGCAGCCTCCTGGGCTGTTGGCCAGGACTGCTGGGCAGGCAGGCTTGAAGGTCGCCAGCAGCATTCCTGGCCTGCAGCCTGCACCCCAGCAGCAGCGGCAGCAGCAGCAGCAAGCTGTGGCGCCGCTTCAGCCTCGGCATGCGCAGTCGGTGGCAGACCCCGACACAGGTACTGGTCCTGTTGCTTCTGCTAATGCTGCTGCTTCTTACGCGCCCGCTGCTGTCACCGCCCCTGTTGACCAGAGTGTTGCCATCACCAAGCTACAGCAGCAGCAGCAGCAGCAGCAGCGGCAGCAGCAGGGTGAAGGCCCGCTCAAGCACGGCTGGTCATTACCTGGCTTGTCAGCAGCCATACCTGGCCTGCAACCGCAGCAGCATGCAAAGCGGGCAGCAGCAGCAGCAGCAGCAGCAGCAGCAGCCTCTCCAGGTGCTTCACCAGCAGCAGGAGCAGCAGCAGCAGCAGACCTGGCCGCCTTCAGTGCTGCAGCCCACTTGCAGGCGCAGCTGGATGACCCGCTTGCGAGTGAAGTGGCGTCCAGGCTCACGCCCCAGCAGATCAATGCTGCGGCTGCTGTGGTTGGAGGTAGTGTGGAGCAGCTGCAGCAGCTGCTGCTGCTGGCTCGCGACATCTGCGACCCCCAGGACCCCCAGGATGAGCCTGGGGGCTCTGGCTCGTACTCAAATGAGCAACTCAGGATTGCTTTGAAGGCTGCAATCAGGATGCAGCAGAAGATTGCGAGTTTGCAGGGTTCAGGGCTTGGCAGCGGGGCCAGCAAGGCTGCAGGAGCTGCTGGCCGGTCTGGTGGGAGTCAGCAAGTGTTGCAGCAGCAGCAGCAGCAGCAGTCCGAGCTGTCACAGTCGCAGCCACCACAGCAGCAACGACACCAGCAGCAACAGATGCTGGGGAGCAGCCACCAGGGGGTATCTGTAGCAGGGAACAAGCCGCAACAGCAGCAGCACCTGCAGATCCTAGAGCAGGTCTCTTGCATGCACGAGGAACAACTGCAGCAGCAGGAGCGATCTGGCCAGGCAGAACACAGCGCAGCTCAAGTGGTGACAGTCAAGGCAGAGCAGCACAGTGGCAGTCAAGACGAGCAGCAGCAGCAGCAGCAGCAGGGGCACGGCAGAAGCAGCATCACTATGTACAACAGCAGGCAGCGCAGCAAGCACAGCCAAGATGTTGGCAAGAGAGACAACAGCAGCAGCAGCAGCAGCATGAACAACAGATTCAGGTGGATGCAGCACAGATGTGTGCAGAGGCAGCAGCAGCAGCAGCAGGAGGGTCCCAGATTTTGTATGACACTTGGAGTTCCACCTATGTCCCACCAAACTCCCCTATATCAGAACAGCCGGCATCACCACCACCAGCAGATGTGGTAGCAGCTGCAGCAGAAGCGGCGGCGGTGGTACAGGAGCCACCAGCAGCATGCCACAGCCGTACGCCCCAGCAGCAGCAGCAGGAGCACCCCCTATGTCAGCGGCTGCTGCAGCACTGACCCTTCCACAGGACGCTACGGCTGATTCTGCAGCTCGCACCGCAGCCAGTGCTGCAGCTCACACTGCTGCGGCTGCAGCAGCAAGCGCTGACGCCATTACGGCTGTACCTGTAGCTGCCACCCAGGCAGGAGTTTGCTTTCACAGCTGGTGGGACCTTGGCAACTTGTTGGAACCTGGCGCTGGTGCTGCTGCTGGGCAAAGTCCCGTGCTGAGCTCAAGCAGTGTGCAGAGCACTGCAAGCCTGCAACTGCTCAGTGGGCAGCCTAGAAGCACGGATGCAGCAGTGCAGCAGGCGTGGCAGGCACTGTCACGGCAGCAGCAGCAGCGGCAGCAGGAAGGACAGAAAGAGCAGCAGGGTCCTGCCGAACAGCAGCAGCAGCCTGCACAGAGCAGCAAGGTGCGCATGTTGACTTGGCGGCAGCACTTGCCAGCGCTGCAGCGAGAATCGTGTAAAGTGGTGCAGCAGCAGCAGCAGAAGCAGCAGCAGCAGCAGCAGCAGGAGGGTGCCGGGAATGATGTCCCTTTGGTGACACCTCCAGCAGCAGCAGACAGCATGCCAGCTGCTGACAGTGCAGCGGCCACAGCAGCAGATGCACCACAGGTGGCACCTGAAGCAACAACAGCAGCACGTGTGGACCCTGGCACAGGTGCCACCTCTGCTGCTGCTGCTGCTGCTGCTGCTGCTGCTGCTGCTGCTGCTGGTGGTGGTGTGCAGGCGGCTGGCAGCCCTGTGAACAACCCAGCAGCAGCAGCAGCAGGTGCAGCGACAAGGCAACTGCGGAGAGGCCGAACGAGGGATGAACCAGACAGCAGCAGTAGCAGTAGCATCAGCAGTGGCAGCAGCCACAGACGCAGCAGAAGCAGAGGGCATGGCAGCAGGCTCAGCAGTGGAAGTAGGCCAAAGCGCCGACACAGCTGCAGCAGGTAGGGCAAGCTGGAAAGCAGCAAAGCAAGCAGTGACCGGCATGACAAGCGGGTGCGCAGCAGCAGCAGGGGCAGGCAGCCGCTGCGGTGCCATGGCAGTGCAGCCAGGAATGACAGGGGGGACGAAGCAGCAGCAGCAGCAGCAGCAGCAGCAGCAGCAGCAAGGCCGGGTCATTCTGAGCTGCGCGTCAGCAGCCAGCTGTCGGGCTTGCTTGCTGAGTTCAGCGCGGACGTGATGAGCAGCCTGGCGCAGGTGGAGCGGGACGAGCTGCGGGCCGTGGCGCTGCTGCTGCTGGTTGCTGGCACGGACCCCTCACTGCCAGGTGAGGGTGGCCATGCATGTTGGGCAAATGCTGCTGCTGCTGCTGCTGCTGCTGCTGCTGCTGCTGCTGCTGCCAGGTTCCGGCTGCCACGCATGTGCAGCATGGCTGTACTGGCACTGCAACATAATACGGAGTTACGCCCACGCATACGCAGCATGATTGGTGCTGGTAGTTCATGCGCTTGCACTGGCAGGTGGAAGTGGCTGGTATTTGTCCACGTGCACATGCACGTGCAGCAGCAGGGTATGTTCAGGCCTCCTTGGGGTTCCGACAGTCCCTGCCTGCTGCTGCATGGCAATTTTGGCGGCTAAGTCGGAGCCTGTAAAGCTGGACGCCGCATGCTGCCAATTGCGCATTCTCTGGGGCTTTCATGCGTACCTGATAAAATTCGCAGAGCCCACAGCAAGTGCGTCTTGTTCAGTCGCCTGCACAGCTGCTGCGTTGGAGTTGTCCTGATAAAAGCCATCGTGTGTTTCCAATGCCACTGCCGTGCTGCTCAGCTGCTGACTCACTGTGTTGCTGCTGCTGCTGCTGCTGCCGCTGCTCTTCCTGCTGCCAGAGTTGGCGTGCGAGCCGTCAGCTGCGTTCATGGTGAGCACGGCTGCTCTTGATGTGCCAGGCAGTCTGCTTGTGTGATGGCACAAAGACTTGCAGCGCATGCTCTGCACCTGTGCCCCATACACACCCGCCGTTCTGCGTTGTCAGTACAACGAACAATGTCGTATGTGATACGCGAGCTGCCTGATGCTGTGAGCGCCTGACGCTATCCTACTGTTGGTCATCCAGTCAGCAACTGCTTCGCCACACGCGCCATTGTGCTGGCTGCCGGGGCACCTGCAGCGTGCAGCCTGCTTCCACGGCAGCTGATGAATGCGTGAACGACTGGCCAATCTGCTGCGCTGCCGCAGACCAAGGTGCCGCTGGCCTGGCTGGGCGGTGTGCTGCCGCGCGCGCTGCACCCCAGCAGCTGCAGCGTGGCGCAGTTTGCGGTGAGCAGCACGCGCTGCGGGCTGCTGCAGCCAGCTGACCAGGGCTGCGTGAAGGTGAGCAGCGTCCTCCTCTTCTTGTTGTGTAGTCATGCTTTTCTGCTTGGGGTGGCTTGCGCCCTCGCTCAAGTAGCCTCCCGCTCATGCCTTAACGACTGTGTTAGGGTTGGAGGCCGCTGCATGTGGTGGTTGGCAGTTCGTATCAGGCTTTGGGTTTGGGCCGCTTAGGTTTAACTCATGTTTGACCTTCCGCTCCGCCCCAGGTTTGTTTGTTTGACCTTCCGCCCCAGGTTTGTTTGTTTGACCTTCCGCTCCGCCCCAGGTTTGTTTGCATGTATGGTTGAGGGGGGCATGCGCAGGCACGTGCATGCACTATTCATGGCTGTGCAGGCGCGTTGAGGCATGCATTGCGTGTTGAGGCATGCATTGTTGCGCTGTAAAACACATGCAACTGATGTCCTTCTTGTCGATGCTACTTCAGTTGCTGCCGCCGTTGCTGTTAGTGCTGTGCTCCTGCTGCTGACAAACGCAACTGTTGCTGCACCCGCTGCCCTGCAGCTGCGGCCAGGCTACATGCACAGGCTGCGGAGCCACAGCCTGTGCCGCCGGCTGTTTCAGGAGCTGCTGCAGTACGCCCGCGGCTACTGCCACCAGTTGGAGATGAACGTCAGCATGCTGAGTGACAGCCTGACTCGCGTGCGGGGGCTGCGGTCGCTGCGGCTGTACCGCCTGGTGAGCATGCGCCGGCCTCGGCGCTGCCATGGACATGGGTCCTGCGTGAAGGGCCAGCCCCGAGCTGGTGCTGGTAGCGCCCGCAGCCGCAACTGAGGTCATGAGTCACAGCGACTCAGCCGCCGGCCCAGCACCCCTCCCCCACTTGCCGATGCGCTTCTTGTGCAGCCAAGGCGCTGAATGCTGCGGGGTGGACCATGGAAGTTCCCTGTCGATCAGCAAGCATACGATTGTGTGGGCCTGTGCCGCCCGTCGCGTGTGGATTCAGTGGGTTGCAGCCGCCACTGCGCGTCCTACAACTGCTGCGCTGTGGGCGCAATTGTGTGTTATCTTGTGGGCACACTTGCGCGTCATCTTGACTTGTGCTCCTGCTGCTGCTGCTGCTGCTGCTGCTGCTGCTGCTGCTGCTGCTGCTGCTGCTGTGCAGCTGTACAGCCGGCTGGTTGGCTTTGTCGCCGACATGGTGTCAGGTGGGGATGAGGTGCTGGTGGGTGGGGGCCAGGGCGCGCAGCAGGTGCTGCTGCCTGCTGCAGCATTGCGGCGCGGCCCACTTGCGGGCGCGCCCAGCAGGCTCGGCACCAGGGCCACGCCGAGGGTGCGGCGCTGGTGACGCGGGGCGTCGCCAAGGACGCGGGCTGGGTGGGGGAGGCGGCAGGCAGCCAGGCAGCGGCCGTGTGTGCGGTTGAGCGCTGCGGCTGCAGCAGCGCGGTGACTGGCCTGGAGGGTGCGCCTGGCCGATGCAGCTGCTGCTGCAGATGCTGGAAGATGGCGCGTGCAGGACGCACATTGCTGGGCGACACACAGTGGGTGGAGCCAGCCTTGCTTGCAGATGCCTATGCAGCTTTGCATGTATGGGGACTGGGTGGGCTCTGCCTGTTTTTGCTTCGCTCTTCTGGCTGGGTGAGAGGCTGCTGCGCATTGCTGGGCAGCTGCTGGGCATGGCCTGCATGGCAGCTGTCATTCCTGCCAAGGTCACGCGCACCCTGTGGTTGCCTCACAGGGGCAGTGCCTCTTGGCGTGCCAGCCGGCGATTGACAGGAGAGCGCACAGCATGCCAAGCAGCAGACCGCCCCACTGGCTGTTGCAACAGCCCACCCGCCCAAATGCAGTGGCAGCTTTCCAAGTGGCGGCGTGTCGCTGACAGCATTGACGTTGCAGCTGCTGCACTGCAGACATACTGTGGGCAGTGATGTGTCCTTGATGTGGTGATTGACCACTAAATTAGTACCAGGCTTCTTGACTGGAGCTGCTGGCCACGCCACTGCTGCTGCTGCTGCTGCTGCTGCTGCCGGCTTGCAAGCCAGTTTGCATGTAATTGTAGCATGTGTGCATGTCATGCACTTCTGCCTCGACTTCTGCCTCTGTTGCAGTTGCTGCTACTGTTGCCATCAGTGCGGAGGGTGTCTTGCCGAGCAGCTGCACACAGTTTGATGCAGCTTGCTGCAAGGGGAGGGGATATCCTGCTCCATCACACCCGCAGTTCCAAGATGCATGGAGCTTGCATTGCCAGCTCTTGCCAGCAAGGCTTTGGTACAACAATGTCGAGTTTGCTTCTTTGCATAAATCTATGCTGAATGTAGAGCCATCAATACCACATCAGGCAGGAGTCGCTGGTGGGGGTGCCAAGGCAACCCAGCCTTGCGGATTCAGCCTAGTAAAGTGATTGAACAGAATTGGTACAAGGGTCACTCGTTGGCACATGAGGTGACTGGATTGTGAGATCACCTGGTTTGAACCGACTGACAACCAAACCCGCAGCCGCTAGGGGGCCCGTTCAGCCCCTCAAATAGCAGACTGGCTCCTGAATACAAGGTCTGTGAACTTTATGACTCCAAATACAATTGCTCCATCGTCTGAAAGCACGCAGGTGCAACAAACACCGTGGAAGTAAGCGCACAGCGTGCCTTGCTTCCACTGGCAGCTACAACACCCACCAGAGAATCCACAAGCAGAAATCAGTTGGGTTGAACGGGGAAACCAAGATGGTGCTCGGCCGAACCTTCCTTGCGAAGGCGATCTTGGCCCTTTTCTTGTTGGGCTGGTTGTTGGATTTGCACCCTCGCTACCAGGCCCACTTTGCACCGGAGGTCATTGAGGTGAGTAGTATGCTTTGGTTCCGGCAGCTACAGGAAGAGCAGGCCATCAACAGCAGTGCAGATTGCAAAGGACAGGAGCTGGCTGAATACAGCTGCTGCTGGCGGTGACAGCCAGGCCTTCCGCAGCTGTGCTTCTCTACGATACGGCGCAATCATTTGCACTTTCAAATTATCTCAGCAATTGCAGCGCTTGTGCGATGTCACCGGGCGGTGTCACCGAGCGGACACACAGAGTATCACCGCAGCGTACCTGATTTGTGCTTGCCATAGTCACAAGCTATCGCAGACATTAATTTTATTTTGTATTTTGCAAACCTTTCCGTTTCTATGCAGGTGGCTCCCAGTCCGGCAGCCATCAGGACGGTTTCCTGTACCACTCCCAAGGACTTCAATGTCACGGAGATGGCCCAGGAAGATCACACATGGGCACCCTGCTATTTGCTGCCTCCGGACTGGGCGCAGAAGCTGCCGCCCACGGTGCTCAACCCCGCCAAGCAGCATCTGGGTGCCATAGTCCAGTGCCAAGCTGCCAATGCATCCGACGTCGGGCAGGTGCAGCAGATGCCTGCTGACACGCCATCCTCTGCCAGCCTAAGCTGCAGTGCCTGCCGCGCCATGATGTGCGACACGAGCCATGCGCTGCTCAACTTCACCTGCAGCATCGCCTACAGCAGTACTGCACAGCGCCTGCTGCAGCCAGCTGCCGGTCCTGCAGCAGTGCAGACGACGTCATGCGCCACCCCCAAGCACTTCAACGTGACGGAGATGGCCCTGGCGGATCACACGTGGGCACCCTGCCTCGTGCTGCCACCGGTCTGGGCGCAGCAGGTGCCGCCTACAGTGCCCAATCCCTTGAAGAAGCACCTGGGGGCCACCGTGCTGTGCCAAGCTGTCAACACCGTGCTGCGCGACACGCACCAGGCTGCCAACTTGTCTGCCCTTGCACCGACGCAGCAGATGCCTGCTACAGCGGAAGCACCATCCGCTGCCAGCCTGAGCTGCGATGGCTGCCGCTATCTGGCCTGTGACACGTGCCATGACCCACGCCAGTCCACCTCCATCGGCTACAGCAGCCATGTGCGCCGCCTGCAGGACAAGCAGGCCCCCACCACCCACGCCATGTCCCTGTGGAGGCTGCTGCAGCTGCTGCCAACAGCGCTGGCAGCGCCCGTCCACCCCAACGCCCAGCCCATCTGGCCGCAAGGCGTGTTCCTGACACCCAGGAGTGCCAAGCTGGTCAGCGAGCGTGGTGAGTGCCAGCGGACGCTGCCTGCTGTGTTACACTTCTCACCAGGTTGGCGCAGCAGCATGTCATTGTAGCTGTGTCACATTTGTTATTTAACAGCATAACCGCCGCGAGAGCAGCAGCCACATTGTGCTGATGTTGGCGTTCATTTGCATGCAATTAGTTGTGCAGCCAGCTTCAATGGTTGCCTGCCTGCTTGCGCCTCCTGCGACTGCGCGTCAACGCTGCGCATCTTGCTGCCGCCTCTGCCACTGTGCTGCTGCCACACCGCCTGCTGCTGCTGCGCGCAGGCCTCTGGCTCCTGGCTTACGGGCTTGCGGCGGCCTGCCTGGCGTACACCGTGTTCATGCTGGCGCACTCCCTGGCAAGCAAGGTGAGACGAGGCGTGGGTCTGAGCAGCTGCTTGAACTGCTGGGCATGGCAGGCGGCTGTGTGGGGCAGCACAGCAAGCGTGCAAAAGCAGGACAGGCGCGCAAAAGCTATGCAGGCAGCATGTCTTGCTTCGTTCGCATCACAGCAAAACAGCTTCCCACCCTGCAGTGAAGGAGCGCTGGTGTGCATTGTCATCCTGCATCTGTGGTGCTCGCAGCAGCAACAGCAGCATGCAACGCACAGGCCAGGGGCCAGCCTGCAAACTGAATGCCGTGCTGCTCATACAATTATGACTAGTGGCTGACGTGCCTGACCATCTGCGCTGCACTGTGCTGCTGTCGCCTGCAGGCTCGCAAGGTCAAGGCTTCGGTGCAGTCCTGCTGCTCCCAGCTGGCCGTGGCGGCGCAAAATGGTGCAGGCAACCGACAACACGAAGCGGGCAGCGGACTCGCTGTTGCAGGCTGGCCAAGACTTCACAAAGCACCAGCAGGCGACCAACGAGGTAGGCAGCTGCTGTGGCTGTTGGTTTATGGTGATTGATTTGGTACATGCGCCCAGAGCAGCGTCCGTAGCATTTTTTGTAGAGTGTTTGCACTTGAACAGTGTGTCAGTCACGTGTCCATGCCATCGAGCTTTCAGCGGTCGCTGTGCAGACGCGGATGTGTGCCTGCCATGATGCTGTTGCCAGTCGCTTGCCTCATCGTCTTACACACTGCTGTATGCCCCTCTCTTTCACAGGAGCTTGCAGAAGTGACAGGCCAGCGCAACGCGCTGTTGTTGGTGGTTGTCTTTGCCCATTGCGTCTTCAAAGTGGCTGCGACAACGGGATACAGATGATGGCTGAGGTGAAGTGAGTGTTGTTTGGTGGCAGCGCAGTGTCAAAGCCACAGGCACCAGCATGCAGTGCACCTGTGTCTGTCACACATGGCTGTCGGCAGCAGCGGCTGGCGACAGCGTCATGCGCCCCATGCTGTGATCCATTTTTCAAACAGCAGGGTGTGCAGCAGCAGGAGCGGTTCATGCACCAGTGATTGGTGCCGCATATGCGCATCAAGCAGAGCACGTGTCACTGCTGATGGACTGCTGGTGGTAGACCAGTTTCATGGACACTCTGTTGCACCCAGGCCAGCTGTCTCACCACACATCCATGGATGTGCACATGTCCTGCTGCCTTGGAGTCGTCGCCCTTGCCTCATGCCTCCCTCCCGCTGCGCTGCCCCCCACCCCTCCCGCCACAGGCACTGAGAGCAGACAACCTGCAGGTGAAGGCGCAGCGCGACGCCGCCAACAACCAGCGCGACGCCGCCAACGCCCGCGCTGACAGAGTCGACGCCGCCAACACCCAGCTCAGAGCAGACAACGCCCGCGCCACCGTGCTGCTGCCGTGGGCCCTGGCAATGATTCTGCAGCTGCGCGCTGAGCTCACTGCCGCCAACACCCGCGCCAAAGTCTCCGAGGCCAGGGAGGAGCAGAGCAACAGCGAGATGGTGTCGATGCAAGTCAGGCTGGATGAGGCGAACACACTCCAACAGGTCGCTGGCAGCAGAAAACAAGGTGAGCTGCTGCTCCTGGCGGTGCGTTGTGAAACAACAGGCAGCAGTGTGCAGTGCACTTGGAGGCTCCTGCCCCACCCAACATCCCTTTTCCAGCCAGCACATGTGCTGTACAGCTGGCTGCGGCAGGCCTTTTTTAAAGAAAGACAGAGAGATATATAGTTACACGTGTGTCCAGTCACCATCTTGAATGGTTTGAGCCAGCCCCAAATGAGCACGGTGTCAACACTTGACAGAGAACAGTTGAGCGCACAGTACAACAGATCGTGTCCAACCAGACACCTTTCCTTTGCAGCAGCACTGCCGGCAGGTGCATCGGCAGGGGCAAGCCGTTGCACCCCAGCCTGGTGGCAACTTGTACACAGCCCTTTTCAGCATTGCCCTGCAGGTGGCCTTCTCACTCCTGCCAGGTTTTGAGTTACCCTGCAACCAGCATGCCGCACACCCTTGCCTGCTGCCTGCTGCCGCTTATCCCTCCTGCCGCAGTGCAGCAGTAACCAGCTACTGCTGTCACTGCCTAGAGCTTGCACTTGCTGCTCGCCAGCCCTAGCAATCTAGACTCGGGTAGAGCACATAGGCCTATGTTTAGCTGACTGATTGACCCCTGCTCAACAGAATTCAATTGCTTGTTGCAGGACGGCAGCATTTGTATTCTCAGTACCTGCAACCAGCATGCCGCACACCCTTGCCTGACCCTGGCCAACACTGATGTGTACCCTGCTTGTTGCAGGGCTGCACCAGCTCACCAGCAGCTGACAGCAGCATCGGCACGAGCGACGG
>JACERP010000712.1:0-41345 GCA_014080715.1 Scenedesmus sp. NREL 46B-D3 | reverse complement strand
GCAAATGACAGGGGTTGTTGAAACATTGTTGCACCAAGCACGAGAGCCAGAAGGGGGTTGGGTGCCGCAGTAGTTGCAACCAGTACCATTAACCACAGCATCAGGCTTGCAGGACAGAGAGTGATTGCAATCCTGAATGAAGCTAAATTCCTAATATTTTGAGTTGAAGCAGGAGCAAACCCCAACGCAGTGTCTGGCAGGGTTGCTGCTGGAGGTTGCTTGCTTGCTGCTGCGGCAGGCAGGGTTTCAACCGGATCCTGAGATCAGGTGCTGGATCGAACCAAATAGCAAATCATATACATGTAAGACGTCACGCACCTGCTTGGCGCTGGTAGGCATGAACATGGCGAGGAATCGACCATCTTGCCTCGCCCAGACTGCACGTCCGTCCTACGGAAGCGGCACTCAGCACTTCACGCTTACAATAGTTGCAGCACAGGTACAAGGTATCAGCTGGTGATAATCGGGACAAGTACGTGTGCGCAACCCCTGCTTGCAAAAGGGGGCGCTAGGTCAGACACAGGTAGCACATACACGCAACGACTCATTCAGGTGCAGCAACCAATGCTCATGATCATGCGCACAGCAGTCACTTGTTGCAAAACTTGCACGCCTTGCAGAACCATAACAACCCTTGTTCAGTGCAGCCCACAGAACAGCCTTCCACCGCAAACGAATGGCTTCCTGCACTGATGGATACTACTTGAGTCAAGCTGCGCACACTGTCCACCAGCAGCAGTAACTACGTGCTCACCAATGCGATTACTGGTTTCTATGGGCCTCGTATGTCTGCCCCTGCAACGTTTTATCACGAAATTTGCAGATCATGCTCCTACAGCATCACGTGCTCGGGGCATGGAGTGCTACCAGGCGAGGCAGACCTGCTCAGCAGGGGCTTCAGTCAGAATCAGCACACTGACACCTGGCGTAGAACTCCAGCAGACAGAGCTAGTGTACCCTTTTCATACACACACGCATGTGTTAACACGCACGGCAGCGGCATGCATGCAAGCTGGCACATAGCCTGCTGCATGATGAGCCCAGTCACAGCAGAACTTGGACGTGGAGGGCTGGTGCCCCTGAAGCTCCTTGCTTGGATCTGGTGCTTGCTCCGTGTCTACTGTGCGTTCAGCATCATTCACAGTGGGTGCACGCAGCAGAAATTGCATGCGGGAGGGTGGTAGGATGTGGGGCACTGTTTGCATGCATGCAGTGCTGTAACAAGCAGCAGCACTCTAACCCCAAACGCTAAGCAGAGTCACCCGCGCTGTGTCTCCTAACAGCAGAATACAGGCATGTGCGCAAGCGGCAGCATCATGGTGTTGCTGACAGACGCCACAGCGATTCACGTTCCGAATGGCGTTCTGCTGCAGAAGCTTGCCGCCGTCAAAGGCGCCACCCCGCCTGCACAAACTGACATGACGTTTGTAAGCCTTGAGCGCTTGGAGCGCTGCTCGTCAATCAGAGAGCAGCGATGGATTGGCGGCGCTACCTCTCACCAGGCCATAAAGTGCAGCCGACTTCTGCAAAAACCGGCTGCAGTCCGGCAACCCAGCTGGGCTGATGCAGTAGCAAAGTCCTCATTGACGGTTACTGTGGCACATGTATGTCAGTCCAGGAGCCATATAATCTGTCTCTATCTTTCTAATCAGCATGCCTCTCCAGTCAACAAAATGCAGCGTGGTGTTCATCCAAGCAAGCAGTTGGGAGCTGCCAACGCATACAGGAAGCAAGTGCTCAAACCAAGATGCACTTGCATCTAAACCATACTATCTGCAGCTTGGCAGCTGTCAAATGTACTCAGTGGCCAGTACTGAGAGTCAACAAGATTGCCTGCCAGCGCCGACAGAACAAAGGATCATGACCGTACAACACCAAAAGGAGCTCCTCCACACTCCAAATTAGCCCTGACACCACTCGGCAGTCGGCTGTGAGCTACCATGGACAGCTGGTGTGAGTTGAAACCACCAAACAGCACAAGCAATTCTGTTGTGCCCCTACTTAAGAAATAGTTCAGTGCAGCATAGCTATCACACTGCAATGCCAGCAAGAATGTCACGAACAATGATAGCAAGAAACCACAACTACACCACAACCGGTGGCAGCAACTTGCAGCCTGTACGTATTGCGGTCCTGGGGTGTGACGTGTGGCTCAACGGATTGTGTCCTTGTCACTACCCAACCAGTGAGCGAGGTACCTATTCCTGCTAGCTAATTCCAAAACTGCTCCTGCTACATACCAACATGCATACACAGAGACAAACAGACACCTCAAGAGCAGCTTGAAGCCCCAATGGTAGCTCAACATACGCCGAACAAACAGCAAGCAAGGCAAGATCACCTACATGACAACGACAACCACATGATACAGGATCTGTTGGCGCTTGGTAACGCGCCAAGTTTCTGTTGCCTGCACTTAAACACAGCATACCGACTGTGCAGTGCATGTAAGCCGACCTGTCCTATGCAACAAGGCAATGCGGGCACACTGCAAGTGCCCTTGTTGCTGCTCAGGATGCAGAGCGAATGACGGGGCTCGGCACTATACGTCACCTCCCCCAGTGGCGCAGACAGGTTAAAGCTATGATGATATGTAACGAGTAAATGGCACCCAAACCAGGCCCCAACAGCCGTCTGTGGTGAGTGAACCCACATGGTTCACGCATTACTGCATGCAATCCTCGGTGAATGTCAACAGCTCTGGCAGATAAGCTCTGCGTGCCACCTGTCAGCCCATACATAACACAGTGCGTAAATTATATGCAGCATGACAGCAACTACATTGACATGCTTCTAGGTGCTGCCTCTGCCATTTGCTGGTGACGTGTAGGCTCTTTTGGGGCGCTGTGCTGCTGACAAACAATGTTATGCCATCGCAAGACACCCAGTCAACGCTGTCAGAGCTGGTGCTTTGAAGCTGCATGTGTTCTGTACATCAGCCCCCGCAATGCCTTCAGCTGCACTCAGCTAGCTGTCACACAATTTGCATGTCGTCAAGTCATACCATGTGCTGTTAGTGCGCAGTGAGCCGCAACAAGCAATAAAAAGCAACAAGACCCTGCAGCAGCTGCAGTACAGAGCCACACGCTGCCAGCGCATGTTAACTTGCAGCAATCAGGTGCCACCCAGCCACCTGTAACATTACGCTGCTGGAGACCAGCTACTGCATCTCAGAACAGTGGGCACATGCCAGGGTACTGCTTGCTGCCTTACACCATGTGCTTTGCACCAGCTGCAGACAGCTTGGCGGCTGCCGTGGCGTAGTACGCATCGCAGTCCTTCTTGCGCTCGTTGTAACAGTCGTAGTCGTAGCAGTCCTTGTGGCAGCTGTCGTAGCTGACAGGCGTGCACTGCCCGCTGCGCGTTGCCGGGTGCTTCTTCCCCTTCTTGCCCTTGCCCTTCACCTTCAGGGGCAGGGAGCTGCAGCGCGAGCCGTAGCAGCAATCGCGGTCGTCTCCGCACTGGTCGCCATCCTTGCCGCATGCGTCGGGGTTGGGCTCTGGGTGGCAGCTGCCCTTGTGCTGCTTGTAGTTCCAGTAGCAGGCATTACCTGAGTGTGGGTGAGATGTTTGGGGGATGTAGAGGGTGACTTTTAGCGAAGGCCAGGTACGGGTGCCAAGTGAGTGTGATCAGTGCGGGTGATGATGTGCAGTCGTTTCATGAAGGCTGGTCCTGGACGCAGAGCAGGCTGAGCGCTGCTGTGCGCAGCAAAACCATCACAGCTGGAATTGAACTGAAGAGTTGCAGCTGCTTGCCAACTCAGCGACGAGCATGACCGCGCTTCACAGGGACACCCCCACGCCTGCATCATCCAAGCTATGGGGTGCTGTTGCTGCTGTTGGTGTGTAGAGCTGCGCACACCAACACACTGCGCGATCTCTTTCTGCCTCACAACCCTTTCCAGCGCCCCTGCAGGCTGGTGCAGCCCCCTCTGACACTGCCGCTGTTCTCTCTACATGTTCAGGTGCAGATGTTGTGCTGCTGTTCTATGCACCTCTCCTCATCCAACCCCCGACTCACCCTCGCAGCAGACGGCGCCAGACTTGCCGCCGCAAGGGAAGCCCTCCTCTCCGCAGCTTGGCGTGAACTTGGGCTGGCACACGTACTTGCCCACCTTGCAGCCCTTGGGTGCCTGCTGGCACTCGTAGCCGGGGCAGCACTCGTCCTTCCTGCCCCACAGCTTGGGGTTGCACTTGTACCAGTTGGGAGTGCAGGTGTCACCCTGCGCACAGCAGCCACAGACACAGAGTTGGCAGCAGATGTTGCTAGCGTGAAGCTTCAGCCCTTTCAGCAATCTGCTGCACTGCCCGCTGTCATGCTCCCTGCAAGCGCGGGTGTGTCTGCATTGCCCCTTCTCAGCAGGCCCCGGCGCAACTCACGCTGGGGCACTTCAGTGGGTCGCACTGGCCGTAGATGGTCCACAGCTGCGACGCGGCAGCGCAGTCTGCCTTCTTGGACTGGTAGCAGTTGCCGTTGGCGGCGTCGCAGCAGGAGCCGGAGCAGTAGCCGTCACTGGTACAGCTGCCGTCCTTCCACCAGGTGCTCCACTTCAGGTCGCACTGCGTGATGGTGTTGTCCTCGGAGCACTCGCCGCTGCGCACGTTGCAGCAGGCGCCGCGCGGCTGCCTGCAGATGCCCTGCTGCCGCAGCTCGCTGCACAGCTTGCCCTCGGACCAGCTGCCGCCAGCCCGGCTGCACGCCGACTCAAAGGTGCGCTCGATGCACTGACCCAGCAGCTCCAGGCAGCAGGCGCCGCCAGGGATGGGCCCGCACGGCACTTCGTTGCAGTTCCTGTCGTTGTAGAAGGCGTTGGGCTGGGGGCAGGCATCTCTGGACGGCACCTCCGTGCAGCTGGGAGGGGTTACGCGGCTGTTGCAGCATGCGCCCTGCCACCATGTGCAGACAGTTCAGGGCAGCGTCGAAGACACGGACATGAGGATGCTGTAAGCGAGGCGGCAGCAGAGTGTTCATTTGAATGCCACCATGGGATTGGGTGGAGGAGTGCTCAGGTCGTCTGTTAGTCCCACGAGGTAGCGGTGTTCATTGCCAAACCAAGGTTGAGCACACGTTGATGCACGGGAGCAGTTACTGGAGCTTGCCCGGCATGTTATGTCACATGCTCGCTTCAAGCACACACAGACACAGATTCTCAGCTGCTAACAGGTCTTAGCTGAATCTTTGGCCTTCTCACCGTGGCTTGCAGTGTGTCCGAGTCTTGGTTGTTGTTGTTGTTCGTGTCAGTGGAGGTGGTCTGCACGAATGCCGTGTTGGTGAAGTTGCCGGCCACCTGGGCGGTCACCGTCACCTGCACTGTACGCACGTCCTGGAACAACAGCACGGGCCAGGTGCAGCGCAACTTGCGCGCAGTCACCAGCTGGCAGGCTGCAGCGGCAAGGCAGCGCAGCGGACGGAGGACAGGCAGGCGGGCGTTGCGTCCTTGGCCCAGCGAGGCAGCTCGTCACAGGTGCAGAAGACGGTGTCACCAGTGTCAAGGGGTGGCAGTCGCGCGGGCGAGGCAGGTGTGCAGCAACGGCTTCTGCTGCAGACGTCAAAGTCACCGCTGTTGTTGTGCATGTGCTTGCCACGTGTGTGGGCGCAACCCTCACACACACCCAGCTGGTAGGTGAAGCGCGCGCACCCACCCCCTGCCCGCCCTGTCCAGTGATGCCCATGCACGGAGCGGGACGTTCCCTGTCCCTGCCTCCTCACCTTTCTCGCCAGGCTGTGTGATCTCCTGAGCCGAGTCCAGCAGCAGTCCTGCGGGCACCTCATCCTCGAGCACCACGTTGCGCGCGACAGCGGTGGACAGGCCCCTCACGCCGACCTCGATGCTGAAGGTGAACTGGCTGCCCACGGGCTGGCTCTTGGGCGCGACGGTTTGCTTGACGACATACACGTCGGGCGCGGACGCGGGAGGCGACTTCTTGGTCTGCATGCATGACACAGTTGCAGGGATGATGTCAGCCTCCAGCAGCGGGGGGACGCTGGTGCGGTCAACTGCATGCCACTCAACACCAGCATCCCGTGTACGTGCTTCATCAGTTGCTGTGCGCAAGCGTATTTGGCCAGCAGCTGTGTGCATTGCTGTAACAACATGCTGTCGTGGCGACAGGCAAGTGCGCGCTCAACAACAGCACTGCATGTGGCAGCTGCAACTTCAGGACCGCGCCTCAGAGCCGGGCAGCACTATCACTCTTTACGAAAGCACCCTGCAGCAACATCGCTGCAGTTACTCACACAGCAGATGGGGACAAACTCCTGCGGGTCCTTGTTGGGGTTGCCTGCGTGAATGCGCTCAGCTGCGTTCCTGGGGTCGTATGCCCAGCAGTTGGTGTCGAAGGGAGCCGCGTCGCAGCCGCCAACAGCAAGGCAGGGGAAGGGCTGCTTGTCTGGCAGGGGGCTGACGTCGCCGCAGGTGTAGTCGAACTGCAGCAAAGGGTGGACATGGTTCAGCATGCAAGAGGCATGCCTGACTGGCTTTCAACGCGCAAAGAGCAAATGAAGGCACCAAGTTCATACATGTTGGTTGGCAAGCAAACATGAACGATATTGTGCAGGCATCGCTGCCAGCCATTCAACGCATCTTGCAGGTTGCAAAACAGCACGCCGCACTCACCGTGCAGCAGCCTGAGTCGCTGACATCTGTCTGGCTATCTGCATCCATGCTGTACGTGAAGCCGGCTGGGCAGGGGTACTGCTGGTTGCCGGGCTTGGACAGGTCAGTGTCCCCACAGGTGGGCTGTCGAAGGAGCCAGCACAGCAGGCAGGCAGGAGGCAGCACCAGATGTAAGCAGCAGCTGCGAGCAAACAGGCACGTTGCGCAGGTCCAGCAGCGTCCACCAGCAGAGCGTGCATGCGCACTGGCAACCGGGGATCGCAGCACTAGTTTAAGGCCTCTGACTCTGCACTGTGCATACATACATCACGGACGCTGCACAGCGAACGGCTTTCCGGCATGTTCATGTTTGTTATCTTACCGGCGTGTGTCATGTGCTAAGAGCAGCACCACACCACCACATTGTACCGGCAGTACACAGCCGCGTCCACCCACCTGCACACAGGCGTAGGTCATGCCCGTCCAGTACGATCCGTCAAGGTCAAAGCAGGACTTGCCGCAGCGAGGCGCACCGTACAGCTGGCTCAGCTCAAAAGATGAGTAGCCGCTGCCCGCGCGCGCCTGCAGCTGCATGTCCTTGATGCCCTGGTTCATGGCGCAGCTGGCGCAGGCGTCACAGTCTCCGGCGCCGTTGACGGGCCCAGGCGGCATGGTTCACCCGTGCTCCACCTTATCGTTTGCGATGCTGGACCCTGCGGGGTACTTGCCCACCAGCTTGGCGCCGCCGGTGCCGACATCATACACACTCCAGGCCACGTACGTCATGAACAAGCCGGGCGCCATGGTGAAGGCGAGCGGGTTGTCAGGGTGGATGAGCAGCGGCGCCTGGCCGGGCTGCTCGCCGAACGTTATGGGACCAGCCAGGCCGTTTGTGTCCGTGAACGGCTTGCAGACGATGGACGACTGGGCAGCGCAGGAGCCGCCGTTGGGGCGCCCGCAGGAGATGCCGTTTGGCAGGCCGTAGGGGTCCACTGTGGTAGGGAGGATGATGCTGCGCTCTGTGCCATCGCATGTGAGGACGGGCGACTGCAGGAGGCTGCGTGCTGAGGCGGCCTGCTGCAAGGCGCGGCGTGCCAGCGGCGGTTCTTCACGGGCTGACACGAGCACTGCATCGGCATTGCGGATGCCCTTGCCGGCTGCGACGTTGATGAAACAGCAGTGTGGCGCAGAGCGGGGCGATGCACACTTGAACAAGCATGTCTGGGCATACAGCTGTGTGCTAGGGCTCGACGGCTCTCAGCTTGAACACACTCCCAAGTGACACGCTGTGGCACACAGTTCAGCTGTCACTGCACCTACATCGCTGCCAGCTGCCTCTGCAAAGAAAGCATGCAGGATGTACTGCTGCGAATGATTGCAGCTTCCAGTATCTTGTTGCAGCACTCACCTGAGCCCAATACATCTGGCTGGGCAACACACTGGCTGCCTGGGCAACCAGCACACTGCTCGCAGCCTGCACATGATCCAGCCTGGCACACGCAGGTGTTTGGGAAGGCAGTGCGGCAGGGGTGGCTGGCCTCTGGCTGCGCAGCTGCCGGGGCCGTTGTTTCATCTGCTGCACTGCACAGGAGCGCGCTTGACACTGCCAGCGTCGCCACCAGCAAAACGCAGCGCTGCAACCTCCTGGTACCCATGGCTGGCCTGCAAGCACAAGAGACAACCCCATGTCAGTAGGTCTGGCTGTAGCAGGTGGGCAGCAGGTGGTATGGAAGTGTGGAGCATGTTCGTGACGGAGGCACATGCGTTGGCACCTGTGGCTAGTGTGCCTGCAAGCAGCAGCAGTGACAACGGGAGCAGCAGCAGCAGCAGCAGCAGCAGCAGCAGCAGCAGCAGCATCAGTGGCACGCCAAAGCAAGCACTTGAGTCACAGGCTGAATTGTAATGGTGATTGGCCAGCCTGCACCACAACTTGATCCAGGAGAGCTGGCAGGACCAGCAGCAGAGGCACTTCTGCTGTTGCCTCGACATCATCTTATTCCTGCGACATTCTAACTTGAACAGGAGAACTACATAGATGCTACCACTGAAGTTCCAACTTATGATGTGGCCGGTTGCAGCTGCTGCTGCCGAGGTGGTGATTGTTGACTGGTGGTTACGATCAGGTGAACGGCAAGTGATGCTGCGGTGGGCTAAACAGCACGCTTTCGCACAAACAGGTCTAAAATAATCTCAATGAGGCTATTGCACTGCCCTCGATAGCTGGTGCTCTCAACAACTCAGCTCGTAGCCAGACTAGCAGGGGTGATTATTGTGCTCACTGAGCCGTGCTGATTGGAACAAAAGGCGCACCTTAATGTTTGGCTGGATATTTCTTATCAAGCCGCGAACGATGATCACAACTAGCCAGTGCACGATTCCTGCTGCAAGGTAGGTGAAAGTACACCGCACACAAAGGCTGGCAGCAGATGAGACCAGGCTACTGATGCGCGAAATATCTAACGAAACCCATGATCTGTGCGAACGGGACCTAAGGAGCGGCATAATTCAAGACCAAGTAACTGTGTTACAAACCTGTAACTGCTCTGGGTGACCCAGACTGGGTCCTAACTGAACAGCTGGTCTCAAAAATGACTGACGGTCACCCTTTGATCGCCCATACATATGTAGGCCGCAAGTGCTGCAAATGTTTCTGTAGCATACTCCATTCGAGTGTGGTCCACCCAGACCTGATTGGTTGACTGGGACAGTTGCCAAATTTGGCATTTCAAGATGAAGGGACAGCGTGCTGTGAAGCTTTTGGGCAAGGGTGTTGTTTGTAGATTATCACTCTCAAAGTAACAGATTGCAAGATTAGCCGTTGCCAAAGGCGTCGATGCGTGCTTACAGAGGGTAGGGGGTCCCCTAAAGGTCCCCAACAAACAGATCACCCAGGGGAGTGACACAGTGCTCAAGGTGCGTATTATGGTTGGGCATATATGCAGCAATTTGGTGTAATCCTATACTCGGGCTCCGAGCTAGTTTGGTTTGCTGTACTGGTGCCCCTGCTGTACAGCCTGTTTCCAACCAAATACCAAATACCAACTTGTTGAAGGGGGTTGGTTGATCATGAGGTGCCAAGCTTGCCAAGCTTAAGCCGAAAGCTGCGAATTCCCCTGCCCAGGGCACTGCTGGGCACAGACACACAGGTTCAGGCTGGAATGAGGGCTCCAGCACAGCAGGTCTTGCGTTCTGCTGCAGCTCTCAAGAAGTTGAGTAGTATTGCAAGCACTGGTGGTGATGCAGCAGGAGCCCGAGCAGTAGCCGCCATGGTGCCGCTCCCTTCGCTCCACCAGGTGCCACCTTCAGTCACACATGTCACAGTGCGCTATGGTGTGCTTCTCAAAAGCGCTCCAAACCTTGTCACTGCATGCGTGCAAAAGATGTGCTGCACAATGCACTAATTACTTCTTACAGTACTGCGGGAACAGCCTTAGGAGCAGGCTGCTGAGGGAGCGCTTGTCATGCTAGCAGACGCTGTCGGCGTAGGCATGTGTCCCAGGCCGGCTTCCCTGGTACAGAGTGTCAAGCCATCCAGTATGCGTGCAAGGCGATGCGGTGTGGTCAGCATCTTGTAGCGGCTGCAACACGCCTGCACAATGGCTGCACTACTTCAAAGACCTCCAGAAGCTTGCAAGTGGCTTGCACACAACACGTGCCATGGCATGCATAAAGTATGGCATCAAAAACCCACCATGGCATGCAATGCATTGAAAAACGCAACTGTTTGTGCTTGTCAAGGTGCAAAACATGGCATGAAGCGCACATTAAACAGCCCTGAGATCCAGAAAGTCGTTCAAAGTTGCCAAACAGTGCTACACAGCAACGGTATAGCACTTGGAATGCATGCTTTGCATGCAGGCAGTGCTTCATGGGCCACATTCTGGATGTGATAGCATGGGTAACCACTGAGCTGCCATACCTGCTTGTCTCCTGTGTCAAAGGGGCAAGCGTTATGCATTTACATGCATGCCATTTTTCAAACATGATGTTGCAAAGCCAGGGTTGCCAGGCATTCACATGATATGCACACATTGCTTTCACACTGCTGTGCATCGTTCTGCACTGCTTATTCCTGTGAAATAGCATTGTTACGCGCGCACACACACACACACACAGCAGCTGCAGGTGCTAATTCAGGAGCCCACCAAGACTCCTCTGCATCCATACCAAGTTGTATGGCTTGCTAGGTGATGATACCACTGGCCACACACAAAAGCTAATGCCTCTGTCAACCCACTCCTAGTGGTATGAACGGTGATGTCGCAGCATGCAAAGTGCGCATGACGCGCAAATACACAATGACACCGTGACATGGTCGTCATTCACCTGAGTGAGCTGGCACCAGCCACCAGGCACCAGGCATCAGGCACATGGCACCGTCAACAAGGTGCAGCAAGCATCACGTAACACAGCGCCAGCAAGCTGTCATTCACTCAGCCCCAAGGATTATGCTGCCAGCCCGTTACCCTACGGCACCATTACTCCCATCTGGGAAAGCGTGGCATGGCTCATGTGAAGAAGAAGCAGCACTCTAGCATGAAAAGGCAAGCAAGAAAGCAGAGTCACCATGGTGTGCATGTGCCCCCACTCGCAGGGTCAACATAGCAGCGACCGTCGCCTGCAATGACCAACAACATCAAGCATGGTGACACATACACACATGCATCCACACCTAGTCCCCACACTCACATGCCCCTTCTGAACAAGGATCCTGCAACAGTGGGGCGTGTGTGGGGCGCACCTGAGACGATATTTCTGGTGACCACACTGCTCTGGCCCAGGCGAGCAGCGGTAAGAGCCACACCTGCACCTTATAACCGATTCTGGGCATGTTTTGGCATAAAAAAAGGGTGCAGCTGAAGGTGCCCAGCACGTCTGGGAGCCTGCCTGCAGTTGCCGCCAATTGCGATATGCATACGCACACCATGCATGCTGAGGTGTAGTGCTAGTGCTGTTCTGTGCCTGTGCGTGCACCACTCATCCGCCAACGCAACCACTTCACGCACGGTAAAGCCCAAAATGACTCTCAAGACCATGGACATGCATGTCAGCAGCATCAGCGTGACGTGCATGACAAAATCATACGGCAAAACTGGATAAGCTAGGGTTCATGCTGCAGCAATTGGCTGCCTATGCTTGCATTCATGCATAAAAATGCTAGACAAGGGCTATAGGGAAGCCACATGCAACCTGCAAACCCATAATGCTGCTGGATACTTAAACTGGTACACATCTGCTGAACCCGTGCTCAGCATGTGGCAGCTTCCGCCAACCATGTGTTGACTGATAAACTTTCAACTCGCTCCCACCTGACACAGCACCCATCGTGCTGCCACTGCTGGGCAATGGGCTAGCCACGTGGTGTTGTGCACACACTCAGCCACGCCTGTCTCAGCATGCATCACTACAGAGCTGCTGCATCAAATGCGCGCCTCACAGGGACATCCAGCAACCATGCTGCAAGGTCAGGACAGCTGCTGCTGTGCTCCTGCGTAGCTCAGAGCCAGCAGCACTCCCTACCTGCCATCGTCTCTTACTCAGATGAAACACAACACCAATCACACATGCAGGTTGTTCCAGCAGTTCCAGCTGCACAAAGCCCCACTCACATAGCATGCATGCATGTTCTCCCTTGCTCCAACCGTACTCAAGCTGCCCAGGTCCATACATCCTGAGCATGCCACATGAAGACATCACAGATATGAAATGCTAGTGTTCCAAGCTACCTTGCACTGTGCATCCAACCTGCCATGAAGGATTCGATTGGTTATTGCCCACCAACAATGACAGCGTCGCCTCGTGCTCAGCAAGCCCTGCAGCACCATGTGGTGTCGTGCGGTGCAGTCGCGCGTCCTCGCCTTGTGCTCAGTTAGACTATGCGTTGTATATCCCCGCGCCCCGCCTTGTACCCCTTGGTGTCCAACTAGGCGAGCACCAATCAGTTGCATGCAGCCACAGCGGCAAACATGCCGCCACAGCCGCAAACATGCAGCCACAGCCACGCTGCACATGCTGTTGCAGCATGTGCTGCTGCTGCCCGCCCGGTGCTGCTCAAGGCACTGCCAGCCTGCTGTTGGATGCTGCAGCAGCATACAGGCAGTTACAGTCGCGCTGCCTGTCCTGGAAGCAGGCGTAGCTCTTGCACTTGCGGGTGCAGCGCGCCTTGGTCACCTTCTGGCAGGCGCCGTTCATGCATCGGTGGCCGACGCAGCAGTTTGTGTCAGCGGTGCACTGCGCCCCTGGCCTGCCGCACTTGCTGCTGCTGTGCTTCCAGCAGCTGCCCTTCTTCTTCTTGTGATCCCAGAAGCATCCGCGGCCTTGGGGCGCAGTCAAGGTGGCGGAACAGAGGCAGGAAAGACGCAGCTGTAGTGAGGTGCATGTACATGAGAGTGGTGGGCAGGCACTTGAGCACCATGGCACCCCCTCCACCCTCCGAGATTGCATGCACAACCGGCCACGTCGAATAGTAGCACGTAGGGAGCTGTCGAGAGACAGTACAATGCCGTTGGGTGAGCATCGTACCGCACACTGCGCTGAGTGGCAGCACTGCTACTCACGCAGCGACCATGGAAGCAGGTGGCTTCCTTCACACTGGTTCGCCCCACACCCAGGCGCTGCGGGCTTGCAGGTATCTGCAGCGGTGCACACATCATGCGCTGTGAACTTCTGCGTCAACAGACACATCAGCACGAAGCCGGATCCGCACCGGAGCAGCAGGTGCCGTGCTTCCCTCCGCATTGGTTGGACTCGCACACCGGCGCCTTGGGCTTGCACACGTAGGGACCAACCTCACACCCGGTGTAGGTGGGCAGGCAGGCGTAGCCGGGGCAGCAGGGGTCCTTGTCTGACGGCTTGCAGCTCCACCAAGAAGGCACGCACGGCGGCTGCAGGTGACAAGGGCGTGTAACAAAGAGCAGCAGTGTTGACTGATGTTTGAGCACGGCCAGTTTTACAAATGTTGTCCAGGGCGTCACAGGTTGCACCTTTGCCAAAGCAGCAGGCTTGGCAATGCGATATGCATGGTGGATGAGTATGTAAGCAGGCAGATGATTGTGAAGTACACGTGATGTTTGCCCCAGGGCTTGCGCCTCTGCCCTAGGCGCTCGCTGTGCACAGCGGTGCAATGGCACGCAGGCAGCCACAGTGAAGCATGCAGTCAAGGGATTGGCCACACGTGCTGAGCAAGCCCAGTCCTTGGATGAACACATCCCTGATGAGCCTGAGACGCCAAAGGCATTGCAAGTACTGCCCACTGGTAACTTTTGCGTCATTATGCGAAGCTGCACCCCTTGCCTGCACACACTGCATGCATGCATAGCATGCCGACACCGGCAAATGGCCCAAGTCTGGCTGTTCGCCCTCACCTCAACAGGGCAGTACTCCTTGTCGCACTTGCTGTACAAGCTCCACTTCCCGGGGGAGCGGCACCTGGCAGCTGTCATCTCTGTGCAGTTGCTCGCGGCCTCATTGCAGCAGCCGCCAACACACCATCCGTTCCTGCCGCATCGCCCGTTCCGCATCCAGCTGTGGCGGTTGGGGCACTGCGAGCGAGTCAAGCCGTCGGTGCATCTGCCGCTGGGCACTTCGCAGCACGCACCAGTCGGTGACCTGCAGGTTGTGTTTGTGCAGGACGCGCCGTTGCTCCATGTGCCTGTGCAGGCTGACTGCGGCACCCTGTCAATGCAGGTCGCCACGTCATTCGTGGAGATACAACAGGCGCCTGCAGCACGCGCAGCAGCAGCAGCAGCAGCAGCAGGAGGAGCAGCAGCAGCAGCACTTGGCTCAAGGCGTCTTGTGTGAGTCTGGTTGTTTGCAGCAACTGCGTGCGCATCGGCTTTGTGTGCATGCACGGGCTGGTTGCTGCCTGCATGTTGTCACAAGGGTTGGCTGCGTCAGCTGCGGTGATGCGGGCTGCATAATAAACCAGCACAGCAGCAGCTGGATCTGCAACACCCATAACCTTTGGAAGCTGGGAGAGACGCGAGACAACTTGGAAAATGACGCTATTCTTTGACAAGGCGTGTTCCTACCACTGCTGGCTCTGTTCGTGTTTGTGTGAGATGATTTTGTAGGCTGAGACCACTGCACAAGTGCTACTGTTGCTAGCCTGCTGGCCCCAGCGCTCCGCAGCGGACTCACCAACGACACCCTCTATGGGGCTGCGGCCGCACGTTGTGATGGTGGTGGCGCAGCCATTGGCCAGGTCCACTTCGCTTGGCTGTGGGCAGGCTGCGGGCAGCACCTCAGTGCAAACGCCCCTGCGGCAGCACGCTCCCTGCAGCAGCAGACACATGCGCGCAGAAACCGGGCAGAGCTAGGGGTCATGTGGATGAACAGAGTGGCCGCCTGCTTGGGGCTTTGAAACACAAACTCAGAATTCAAGCTGTGCTGTTGTGTAGTGACGCTAGTATGTGTTCGGTTACAGGCCAACACGTCTTGCTGAAAAGGACGGCACAGACGGTGCTGGTTGGCAAAGTTGGGGCCACCCTAGTGCAGGCGCCTCAGAAGCACCACGCTGCACGCAGCAGACATTTGAAATAGAACAGCGCAGCATGTTCAACCAAGATCAGAACAGCATGCAGCAGTAGATGGTCAGCAGCGCTGGTGGGAGCTCACTGCAGGCACACCTCCGAAGCAGGCCGCAGCACTCCGAAAACGGATGTGTGCAGGACAGCGCCGCATACAATGTACGACACTGCACTCAATGTGGAGAGCGCGGTTGCCGTCACTTCAGTGCAGGCACTCGCTACGGCCGCACCCCTCCTGCAGCCCAATCCATGCTTGCTGGCAAATCCAAGTAATCATCCGCTGCTAGGAACCAGTACATCAACATCGTGAGGGCAGGAGGTCGCTGGGCCAATGCCCAAAATCAAGTTGCAGCCCTGACAGCGATGTGTCCACAAAAGGCAATAATGCATGTGCAAGCAACACCTCCTTAACACCTGCGTACAACCATTGCCGCACACCTTGACGTTTGCTGTCGACGTGTCAAAATTGTTGTCTGGGTTCACGTCCTGGGTGATTGTAGTGACTTGTGCAGGGTTCACATGAACCCCTGCCACCAGCGCCTTTGTAATAATTGTAATGATCTTGATGTTATTCTCAAGGCCATTGATGCGGTCCCATCTGCAGGTGATCATTTTTCCTGCAACCGTGCAGGCTGCACGCCATAACAACCACACACCAGAAGTGTGCATGAGATTCATGCATGCACACTAATGATGCAGGTGGTGGTGCTTTTGGAAAGCATACCATACATGCACATCAAGCAATGTTCCTGATTGCCTTAGTGGGAGCCTGCAGCATGATGGTGCATTAGACCGTGGTGAGGGTGAGAAGTGACTGCCTTGCTCAACTGCCCTCACAGAACGACCATATGCATTGCAGAGGTGGTTTCTCACTCAGGACAGGCTTGTAGGCTCCACAGCGCAAATCACTCAGTTGCACCCTTGTACTGCAATATAGTGCACAAGTATGACGTTGCTGCAACGGCGCAGCTCATGACAGCATGATTCCCAGCCGCTGGCTTGCTGCGCAGCTCACCTTGGTCGTTTGGCTGTTCACGGAGAGACACAAACTGCAGCCCGGGCGGCAGGTTGTCCGTCATGACAACATTCTCTGCAAAGCTGTTTCTTTCACCCTGAACTTCAACCCGGATGCGGAATCTGAACCGTGAGCCCACGAGCAGCGTGCTGCTGTTCTGGTTGTTGCCCTCAAAGGCGGGAGACACAGTCTTGTTGAGGGAGATGTCGGCCTTGTTTTGAGGGCTGATAAGCCGGTCAGTCTGCAGGAACAAACAAGCCCACAACATCAGCACAAGGTAAACACAAATATGCATGGTGACAATGGTCAACCCAGATTACTACAGGAGGCCAGAGCGTCACTGCATGGTTGCTGCAGCAGCGTTTGTTGGCAAAGCACTTGTAAAAAATATGTGGCAACTTTTTGTCGCCAATTTGCAGCAGTCAAGGGTCGTGATGATCAGGTATGCCACTGCTTCGTTGACTGTCAGAAAGAACATGGCAAACAATTCTGCAAATGCAGGCATCTGCCAAGCTGCCGCGACTGCCGCAAGGTAGCGTCCCACTCACGCAGCAGTTGTCCTCTGAGGCGGGCAGATCGGCACTCGACATGTTGTAGAACATGCCGAACTGCAGGCAGTCGAAGGGCTGGCCTGGTGTTCGTGGGTTGCTGTCTCCACAGGTAGCCGGCTGCAAGGGAGGAAAGCGCCAAGCAAGATGGCGGCTCAGATGTAACTGACTTGTCAGGGCTGCCGCACCGCTGATACTTTGTGCTGTGTGTGCCGCCTTGAGGCATGGAGCGTCACACTATGGCACCATCATGGCAGCCAGCACTGCTTGCAGTAAACCAAAATGTGAAAGAATAACTCCTGTTGGCCTGCTCACCTTGCAGCAGGCATCGACGGAGGGAGGTGTCACCATGACTGCGTCGGAATCAAACACCAGATCTCCTGCAGGTGTGACGCAGCTGAACCTCACGTTGTTGGGGTTGGTGACAGGCTGCATGTTGCCGCATGTCCTTTGCTGCAAGCACAGCAATAAACCAGGCATGAGCCAACCGTGCTGGTCAACCTTCAAGGCGGCATGGGAGCCACCCCTGCAGCAGCAGCTTGAGTTGCACTCAAGCTGCACTGCTGCAGCTGTGAAAAGGCGCAAATGCATAGCTGACAACAATGCGAGCTGCTGGGCTTTTTACTCGAAGCAAAAGTGTGGCTATGGCACGCGGCATGCGCGCTGCACTTTGACTGCACATACAGGTTGCAGATCCGGTAGTTTTGCAGATTATCAACTGCCTTCAGCAAGTAGCAGGGACAGACGCATTCAGGCCTTTGTCCGTGCAACCCCTCAAAGCAACTTCATGCCTTTGTCCTCAGCAGCCTTTGAACTTGAAAGCCTGTCAGGGTGCTGCCTCACCTTGCAGCAGGTACGCACACTGCAGGGATTGGCCACATAGGACATGACACAGAACACAAGCAGTGTGTGGCTTAGTTGCGCCGGGATGAATGTGACATTTCATGCTGTTGATTACATACATTACATTACATTACATCGTTGAACATCTGCCTTGTATGGCTGGGCTGTTTACGTCTGAATGGGTATGGAGGCAAGTTGGAAGCATGCGGGCCTGCAGCACTTGTCATTTTGTTTTCACGATTAGCCATACGGTTCCCAGCTGAACACTGTATTGCACAGCAAGCCTAAATCACCAACAGCTTGGTGTTGAAGTAGCCGCCATTGCCAACAAACGAGTGCACAGGTACCAAACATGCATGAAGCATGAGAGTGCACAGAAGACAACAGCATTGCTGGCGTGGCAGTCACCTGGGCGGGGTGACTTGACCCATAGTTGGATTGTACTCTGTCACGTCAGGGCAGCTGAAGGGCGTGTTGGGCTTGCTCACTGGGAACTGGTTGCCACAGGTGCGGGGCTGCAGGCCAGGCAGCAAGGGCGGCACATAGCATGCACAGTGAGTGCTACCACCGGCACCTGTTTGCTGTGATTGCTGCAGCAGCTTCTGCTGTTGCAGCTTGCAGCAACGGCGCGTCGAGTGGTGCTGCTCACCCTGCAGCAGGCATTTTGACTTGGAGGTGATGTCTGGATGCTCCCAGGGTTGAACTCGGAGAAGGGGGCGCACACAAAGCCCTGGTCGGGGGCGTTGATGGGGTCTGGTGAGCCGCATGTCCGTCGCTGCAGGGTTCGGCAAACAGGGCAAGCGTCGTGAAAGTTTCCGGTGCAAGCAGCCAGCATGTGTTGCGATGGGGTGTAGGGAGCCACACGACCATTGCTGCAGGCACGCCCAGCGTTACATGTGGACAGGTGTCACAGCTGGCTTAGTGTGGCTCAGGCGCGATGGAAAGGTTGTGATGGCGCCAACACAGAATGCTGCTCCATGTGCTGTCGCAGCAGGTCGACAGGTGGCCGTGGAAGGCTTTGGCCATTTCACATGGCGGCAAGCACTCCAAGACTCACCAAGCAACAGGTTGCCTGACTGGGAGGGGAAGCTGTCAGTGCATCAGGATTTGGCACCGTGCCAAACTCGCAGGGGAAACGAGTGTTGGGGGCCGAACCAGGCCTGCTGTCAGCACACGTTGCCAGCTGCAGCAGGGGGCGCACAAGGGCAGCCGTGTGTTTTCATCAGCACTCGGTGTCGCTGAATTGCTGCCCCTACAGTGGCATGGTGTGAGTCGCCTTGGCAGCACTGCTGCACCGGAAGCACACGCACATGACCGTGGCGTGCGGCGTTGCGCTGCATGTGATACAACCAGACATCAGGACACGTCCACAGTGACCCATGGCACGAGTTTCCACGGCGACACAGACACCAGACGCTCACCTTGCAGCAGGTGGTGATGCTTGGCGGCCACCCAACCGGCGCGTACTCGTAGCCGCTGGGACAGGGGAACCTGCTGCCGGGCGCTGTCACTGGCGTAATGTTGTCACAGGTGGTCCTCTGCAGCGGCAGGCAAGCACGCTGCTCCTCAGCTTGTTGCATCATTGCTGGATGAGCAAACATGCAGCGCGTGTCCCTGTCTCTACCATCCCTGGCTGTCGGGGTGCCTGCTGAAATGGGCCTGCCATACTTCCAATGCAATGCACAGCGATGCACCAGGCAGCGCCAGCTGCCAAGGCATGCTATCAGCACTGACTAGACAGCTGTCAGAGGGCCTGCTAACTGCAGCTCCGACGTATGTGATGCAAGGTGCTACGCTTGCGGCAGGCATGAGCCACATCGAGCCGCACGCAGTATGCACACTAGAGCGTGTTGCTGCCATCAAGCAGGAGCGCCAGCGACCGCTGCAAACAGCTGGAGCAGTTGCTGCTGCGTCAACCAGGCGTACCACACAGCAGGCTTCAGTGCTGGGTGGTGAGACGCTGTTCTTCCTGTTGTCATACTGGAAGCCGGGAGGGCAGCCAAAGGGCTCTCCGGGCGCCACAGCCCCACAGATAGCACTAGGGGGCGCCTGTAGCATGCAGCATGCGCGAACCATCGACACCAGTCATTGCACAGTGCGGCAGCCTAGACTGAGCGTGCACAGCCCATGCAAGTGCCAAAACAGGCAGTGGGGCACGCCGATCGTCCGCTGACGCAAACCAACCACAGCACAGCAGCTGCGGCTGCCTGTGACATGCATCAGGGGCACAGCAGGGGAACAGGTTGCACCTACGGCTGCGTGTGGCGTGCAGTTACAGCAGAGCAGGATATAGCAGTGCACCATGCATATGAAGTCTGCCAGTGGAGCACCCATAGCGGGCAGCTTTCAAGCTACGAGGGCAGGCAAAACCTCCGCTGGCACTGCAGCACTACAAACTGCGGATGCGTGACGTTTGCCTGCGCTCTCCTGGGCATGCAGCATGTGCGGTGGATGTGCGCTGTTGTTGAGCTGGCCTGACCTGCACGCAGCAGGTGTTGACACTGGGCGGGCTGGCAGCGGCCTTGCTGGTGTCGAAGAAGAAGGGCGCGACACAGCCGGTGAACTGCTGGGCGCCCTCCCTGTCCAAGTCAACGTCGCCACAGGTGGGCTGCAGGCAGGTTGTGCAAGTCAGGCAGCAACAGAAAGTTTGCATTGGTGAATGCATGGGTTGAGGTGGACCAAAAGGTGCTGGGTGGCTGCACAGCTGCTGGATTGCCAGGCCCCTGCTCAGAGTCGCATTACCACATGCATGCTGGCAGAAGCGGTTGCCTGTTCGCAAGTTCCTCGTGCTTGAGTTGGTCATCCTGCACCTGCCCAAGCTGCAAGGGCCAAAGCTTGTATGGCTGCAGCAGGAGGCAAACATAACAGGTGCACAACTGCATTGCCAGCACCTGCACATCAGCGGCTCTACATCGACACTACAAGCTGCACCCAAGCCCACCTTTGCACATCTGTAGCGCATGATGCCGTCCCACAGCAGCCCGTCGTTGTTGACGCCGGAACCCTCACACCTGGTGTCCATGAAGAGCTGCGACAGCTCAAATGCCCTGAACCCTGCACCAGGCATAGCCGCAACCTGCAAATCTTCAACCCCAAACCCTACCCTGCAATCTCCGCAGGCGTCAAACACCACTGTACCGCCTGGCAGCTGCACTGGGCCGTTTTTTGCCCATGCATAGTCATTGGTAGCAGGCTGCAGTGGGGAGCTCTGGGAGTACAGGCCACGCAGGCGGGCACCAGCAGTACCAATACCGCCCGCACGGAACTGCACATACGTCAGGTATGCCGGCGACTCCGGCCTGATCGCAAACTGCAGGGGGTTGTCGGGAGGGATGATGCCGGGTGTGCTGCCGGATGATTGAAGCACGGGGCCAAAGCGCAGCGCTTCACACGTGTCTGCTGCCGTGGCGCCGCACTGCCTGCTGGTGCCTGGAAGAGGCCGCCTGCACGTGAATGCGTCGGCTGTGCGGATGGGTGTCCACGGCGGGGAGACAGGAAAAGGATTTTGCGCCATTGCCAGGGTTCGAATCTGGCCATCGCAGATCAACCCTGCCTGCGCTGGCTCTACCACGTCATGCTGCTGTGGATCAGATGCTGCTGCCGGCGCAGCTAACTCCAGTTGCTGGGCATTGCCTGGTTGGGCTGCGCCAGGTACGGCTGCAGCACTCAAGCAGAGCAGCAGCGTGGCCACAAGGAGCGGCAGCTTCCGCATGTTGAAGCGAGCGCTCGGCTGCATCCCTCACAGGGCTGCTGCTGCTGCTGCTGCTGCTGCTGCTCCTGCTGCCCAGTCGGTTTGGCCACGGGCGCGCGCCTCAGGCACACACAACCAGCAAGCACCTGCAGATGGTACAGACACGCCAAGCACTTAGGTGGCTTGAACTCAAGCAATCAAGTTGTCAGAGTGCAGAAGATAGCTGCTCCAAACTGCGGGAGCTGGTAGCCATGCCATCCGTTGTGTCACCATCAATGTCATTTGTGATGCAACACGTTTCATGATGCAACTCGTCCAGCTCCATTCAAGCATCTGTTTTCAGCTGTTTGTTTGTTTGTTGGTGCTCGTAGTACTCGTCATGGCAGCATTGCTCCTCAACCCCAATAGCAACAGGGTTAGAATGTGTTTCAGCGGCCCAGCGGCTCACCTGGATCTGTGCCACCTCCAACTACGGCTGCGGCGGTCCAATTGTTTGAATCACAATGTGTAGCTTTTGCCAAGCTGTTCCTTGCCCGATGCCTTGAGTTCAAACCGCAAGCCTGAAAGGATTATCAGCAGCAGCAGCAGTAGCAGTAGCACGAATGTGAGCATGCATCAGCCGACAGGCTCGCTCTCCCGCACGACAGAAGTCTTGACACTGCCGATGAGAATGGTATGCATTAAAGCACACCTGACACACTCGAGCTTTGGCTGGCAGTGAGTTTGGGCACTGCAACTGGTTAGAAAAGAACGACAGCTGAAGCCACTGACATATTGCTACATTGCTGATATGTGTATGTCGATTCGATGAACTGCTGATTGGGCATTGCAGGAAGCTTGAGCACGCATGCTTGGCGCCCAACGACGATGAAGGCGCGCGGATAGTTGCATAAGCTGTCTGCCCCGTCTAAATGTGATGTATTTTAGAATTCTATACCACATTCACAGCGCCAAAGACTATGCGTTCCACTCAGGACGGTTGGCCACCGCACGCAGGTGACGCCACGGCCGTCTTGACATCTGCGGCGAATCAATAGCATGCCTTTAATTGAGCAAGGCCAACACACCCTTGAATCTGCTTGAAGTATGATCTTGACTTACGCCACAAGACTGATAGGCCTATACTTATACGCGGGCTGCTGTGAATCGCCACCCAACATAGTGCGATATAAGATTGTCAACGCTCTAAGGGTGAGCTGCTTGTTATGTGTCACTACCAAGGTTCATGCGGCTGACGCGTTGGCTGACGCGTTGGCTGACGCGTGCAGCCCAATCTCACGCACTGTACGAAGTGTCCAAGTGCCGAGGCAGTGTGCCGTGGGCTGTGAAGGGCAATGAATGCCTCTAAATTCTACAAAGTGGCTGATCATTATTAAAGGCTGTTATTTTTTTATTAAATGGCTGTCACACCTGCAGCAAGGTAACAGTTGCTCACCACAGAGTTCTGAGAGGACAAGCTGTGACGCCAAATACGCACGCCAGATCGCAAACAGCTGTGAGCAGGCGGTCCCCTAACAACGATATATCTTTTTAATCTTTGGCTTACACCAATTTTGCGTGCATCAGCATAGTGGTGCCTGCACTGGTGAGCAACAGTTGGACGGTGATGGCTGTCGATCAGTGCAGCGAAAGCTTGCAGTCCTGGCCGTTCTTCGGCGTCACGACACATTGTGAGCAGTTGTTGCTCTGGCCAGAATTGCCAAGCCTCGTGAGGGTAGGGCTCCGGAGCCTCCCGGAGTCGGAGCCTTCCGGAGTCAGATCCGAGGGCTTCGGTGCAAGACTACCATATGCTGCGGGTTCATCAGGTGCCATATGGCCCCTGCTGAACCAAAAAGCCTTCAACCTTGCAAGCTACCAAATGAGGCAGCGTACTGCTCAACCACAGCAGGGTAGCATATCTGCTAGATGCATTTAGCAACATATGTTGGATACGTTTCCACTTTCTTATCGAGTGTCATCCTCCAGATGAAACCCTATCACCCTTCTCATACGCTGCGTATGATACGCATAAAAAGCCAGCAGGCCCTGCCTTCTCATATACCTTCTGATGCACGTGTAGGAAACTTCTTGAGAAGGTGATACGAAGACGCGTGTCGGTGCAGTGGGTGCACATGTGGTGTACGTATACGCTGTTATGAAGCTGGGATGCATCCTGCGAGGCCTCCTAGGAGTGCTGGTTGGTCTGCGGAGCAGCGCAGCCGCAGCAGCGCAATCAGCTACCATTGGCACTTAAAGTATGTATCGACAACCACAATAGCCGGTGCGGGGCCACCTGGGCCAGCTGCGTTTGAAAGGCACCAACTACAGATGCCTGGGATAGCTGGTCTGGGATTGGCACCGCAAGTTGCGTGGGTCGCCAAACTGAAGTGTTAGGCTCGCTTGGCCGGGACATGTAATCTTCGTAGCATGGTCAACGCACTGTGACACGATCATCGGATGTTAGAATTGACTGTCAAAGACAGCGGTTGAAGAGTCAATCGCAACACGACAAGTTCTATAAGAAGCGAGAGCTACGTTACCTTGTCTAAAAGAAACTTGAAACTTCGCTTGTCTCATAATTAAACAATCAGCTCTTGAGTCGCAACTGGGTTGCTTCACAGCCTTCAAGGCAGTCCCCTGTTGGATCTGCAGCCAATCAGCCTGAAACAAGCCTCAATCAGAGTGAGTTGGTGTATGCGAAAGTTGAAACGGGTGATCTTGCTGCTTGTCGCGTGCACCCCCACCGGTGGATTGACGGTTGAGCAGTGCAGCATCGCTAGCGACACAGCTGATGCATGCATGCACCCTGCTTGGTCGTTCTAATCATACCTTAATGATTGAATGTCGTTGCAGAGAGCGGCATCACTGGTGGTTGCCATCATGTAGTTTTCCAGTCCACAGCTGGCAGTGCTGTCGAGCAGTTGCATGCCTGTGCGATTCTGCACATGCAATTTTAATGCTCTTAATGCTTCACCGAACTGATGAATTGATGGTTGGTCTGCCTCTGTCCGCCCATTCTGACTGCTGTCCTACAGCATCATCTGCAGGCTGTTGTGCACACCACCAGAAGCTTCTACAAGAGCGCCAACAGCAGCTGGAGTGCAAGATGGCGACCGCCCTCAGCTCCAAAGAGCTATTTAGAGCTGCAGCAGCCCTTGTGATGCTGCTTGCCTGCGGTTGTGCAAGTGCACAGCTGATTTGTGATGGCAACCGCCGTACCCTCAACACACCGATTGCGCCCTTTCCCACTGCAGCGACGTATTTCTATCCCATTGCCACACCAGCTGGCATCACCTGCCAAAGGCGAGACCAGCCACTGGACGCCACAGATGTGGCACTTCAAGAAAACCAGTTCTGCGGCGGCAGGGAGTCCTTCACTTGCAGCGAAGGCGGCGCTACATTTGGCCCCATTGGTCCCATTACACACGGCACTGGCGGTGTATTGGGCTCCCCAGAGGCTGTCATCCCACCAAGTAACCCAATCATCTACAGCTTGACGGATGCCCAGGCTTACCTCACCTTTGTCAGTTTCACTGTTGTGGATGTGGGCACAGCAGGTGCAAAGTTGGGTGGAGTGTACGGCAGCGACCCCAACAAAGCGCCGGATGTGGTTGCTGCGTATAACTGGACAGTCAATGGCGATCAGGGCGAACCGCTGCGCTGCGGCGCCTGCTCTGACTGCCGCCAAGGGTTTGGGGTTGTGCCAATGACGGTTGAGGCCGCACCAGGTGCAGGGTTCAGGGCTGTGCAGATGTCGGCGCTGTTTGAAGATGCGAGGTGCGGAGGCACCTGCAGGGACATCGATGGCATGTACTGGAGCGGCATGGAGTACAGCTGCGTGCGGGTGAGCAGGGCGTGCTGGCGCAATGTGCCTTGTGCGGCGCACAGCTTGCGGGCCATTCAACCACTGATGCCGTGTTGACAGAAGCACCGCAAGACGAGGCTGGTACAGAAGATGCGTGCTTTGATGCTGCCGACAGCCGATGCAGCAACCACTCCCGGCACCATACTGCTGCTGTGCAAAGCCCGGTGCACCATGTTAGCCGCTGCCCTGCCCTGGTGTGCTGTGGTTTTGTTGACACCTGTGGTACCTTTAGTGCTTCTGCTGCTGCTGCTGTTACTGTTGCAGCCCACCTGTGGAGATGCTGACCTGGACTCGCCCGGTCAACAGCCGTTTGACTGTGCTGCCCTGGGCCTGGTGACCATCCCAGGCACAGAAGCCCTGCCCAACGCAGCACCAGACGTCTGCTGCCAGGTACGCACAACGTAGCCACAGCTGCTGCAGGAGATGTGCACGCTTTGCAAGGATTACACCAGCCCACTGCAGCATCAGCGCTGCAGGTTTGCACAGCAAGAGCGCGTGGCTATAGTGCCTGTTAAACAGGCGCTGCATGCACAGTCGCCAACAGTGTGCCGCAACACAGCGCAACCGACGTTGCAGGAGGTTGTATATGCTTCAAGCAGCTTCATTGGCCAGCATGCAGGGGTCGCGCGTCTTACATGTAGATATTCTGCTGATCATGCCAAATGCATGCATTTCAGCCAACATCTTGAACCTGCAACAGAGGGGTGTGAACAGCTGCCTTGTATCGCCTTTGCACCAGCCAACGTTTGGTCGGCCTGGATCCAATGGACAAGCAGCGCAGCTGCATTGCCTGCTTACTGCCTTGTGCGGGATTGCATCAAATTGTTCCGCTGGAATGTCACCGTTTTTTTATTGCAACGAGCAAACGCCCTTTGGCATCTTGGAAGCGCCACCTCACATGTTGCCGCCGCTGCTGCTGCTACCGCATTCGTAAACCACCGTCTGTCGCACCTGCAGACTGGCCCAACAACACCACCAACCGACTCACCCAGCCCGCCACCACCAGCCGACTCCCCCGTCCCGCCACCAGTTGACTCTCCTGTCCCGCCACCACCAGCCGACTCACCCGTGCCGCCACCACCAGCTGACTCACCCATGCCGCCACCACCAGCCGACTCACCCGTCCCGCCACCACCAGCCGACTCACCCGTGCCGCCACCACCAGCTGAGTCACCCGTCCCGCCACCACCAGCTGACTCACCAAGCCCGCCACCACCAGCTGACTCACCCGTGCCGCCACCACCAGCTGACTCACCCGTGCCGCCACCACCAGCCGACTCACCCGTCCCGCCACCACCAGCCGACTCTCCCGTCCCGCCGCCACCAGCTGACTCACCTGTCCTGCCGCCACCAGCCGACTCACCTGTCCCGCCGCCACCAGCCGACTCTCCCGTCCCGCCGCCACCTGCTGACTCACCTGCCCCGCCACCACCAGCCGACTCACCCTTCCCGACACCACCAGCCGACTCACCTGTCCCGCAACCACCAGCTGACTCACCTGCCCCGCCACCACCAGCCGACTCGCCCGTCCCGCCACCACCAGCCGACTCGCCCGTCCCGCCACCACCAGCCGACTCACCCGTCCCGCCACCACCAGCTGAGTCACCCGTCCCGCCACCACCCGCAGACTCACCAAGCCCGCCACCACCAGCGGAATCACCAAGCCCGCCACCACCAGCTGAGTCACCCGTCCCGCCACCACCCGCCGATTCACCCGTCCCGCCACCACCCGACTTTACATGCGCATCATCCAACGCAGCAGGCGAGCGCTACACCTGCCCGAACGGCTTCGCATACGTTGCAGGCTCAGATGCGCTTCCAGCAAGCTTCGACAACTGCTGCGTCTGCAGCCCCACCACGCATCACCCTAGCTTCCACTTTGGGAAGTTTGGAAAGTTTGCGAAGTTTGGCAAGGGCGGAAAGTTCGCAGGCGACGCTTGTGTGAAGCCGCCAGCGCCTACCCCGCCTGGACCCGCGCCCGTCCACGGCGGCAAGGGCATCACCATAGGGCCCATCACCATCACCAAGCCTCACACTCACACCATCACCCAGCCTCAGACTAAGACTAAGTCCTTCCAAGTCCTGCCGTTCCCCCTCCCATTCTTTGGAAGGCGGTGAGCTGGGCGTGACCATGCATGGACTTGTGCGCGCACTCATTGCCTGCTGTGGTTTCCGGGGACTGGCTTGTGACGGCGCCGGCGGTTGCCGCCGAGCATGTTGCATTGCGTCGCGCCTGCCGGATCAGCGGCATTGTTTCAACAGTTTGGGCCTCATTGGCAACCGGCAGAGCAAGGCTGGATTGACCTTTCGTGCTGTCTCAGAGCGTGTTATGAGTGCCCGGGCTGTGAGGCAGTGCTGAGCAGGGTTGCGCTACTGAAGGTGACGGACCAGGCCGGCAGTAGCGGCCCACACAGGGTGCCCTGCTCGTACGCCAACCCCAGGGTTTGTGAGGCTGGGTGCAAGTTGTGATGTAGGTTGTTTGGCAGGGTTGATTGCACTGCTGCGTACACCTCTTGCAATTGATTGGTTCATCCAGGGGTCCATCGCGAATGGAGTCCAGTTTGGCAGACAGTCCTCCAAATGGCACTGATGAGGTAGTTTGTCTGCACGTGTTGGAACTTGCTCAGGACAGAGTGGTGAAATGTGCTGTGGTGTCATTTTTGCACTGCATGCGCTCCTACTCTTCCTGCTGCGTGGCTAGATTTCAGGGTTTGAGCACAATGAAACCCATTGTTGTTTGAGCTGCTGACGTGCGCACACATGACACAAAAGATGCTGTGGGTGCACTGTGATTTCTGCTTACATGCGCTTGCTGATTTTATTGTTTTTTTTCATTTAGGGTGATACCTGATACTGTGTAGGAATTGCGCACACGCACCGTGCTCCCTCAGGCGCAGTACAGAACAGCCACTGCCAGCACGTACCTGCTCTCATGCTTGGCCTCTCTGCTTGCTGCCGACGATTGCATGGGTCACGGCATGTTATGACTCTGTTTGTCAGCTGTCTTGCATGAACAGAGAAACGTGTGTGCCAGCCAACACGTTGGACACTAGCGATGATGATTTAGCAGGCCTTCCAAGCAGCTTGCAGCTACAGTTGATGCACGCAGGACGGGTTGACCAGTACTTCAGCTAAGCCCACTGATGACAAAGGGGTATGACAACACAGCATGCTGCCAGTCACAATGCAGACCTGCAGCGCAGCCGCTTGGCATATGGCTTGCTGTGTTGAAGCTTGTTGTACGTGTGTAGTTTGCAGAATTCAGGTCTCTCGTGCATTGGGTTACGTACCATGTGTAGCGCAAGCCACAATTAAGCAATGCAACCGAATCGAGGCACGCCTGCACCTGCTGCTGCATCATGTTGCTGAGCAAATGTGCAGCGTTTGGCTGCTTTTCACAGTAGCAGAGTTGCTGCCGCTCCATGTGGCTGATCAGTTTGTGCATCTAGCTTGCGCTGGATGTGAATAGTGGGATTATGCACAGCTGTTTGAAAGCGTGTAATGCATGCACAGCTAAATCAGGCATGGCGGACAAATGCAGACCCCACACAGGACCTGTGGAGTTGATGCTCACACTGCATAGATCGACACACGTACGGCCAGCTGTTTGGTACAGGATGGCATAGCAACGTGTGCCAGTGTTTTGGTTGTTACATAGCTTCTGCTTGTGCCATTGCAGCTCCAATGCTCTTTTCCACATTGCATTTGGCGCAGAGATGCCTGGTATCTAGAAGATATGCAGGCCCCCTGCCTCTCTGCATGAGGCTGCTGTCGCTGTTGCTTTTGCTGCAATAAGTATTGGCAAACAGGGTTGAGTCCATGCTCTAGTGTATGCGTGGTTTACTGCTCGAGAAGTGGGCTGGTGTTCAGGCGAGTGTATGCCAGCTGCATCAACACCCGATAGTGTGCAACTTGCTCTCCTGCTACCTGCAGCGCATGACGTGAAGAGCTGTGCAGCACGCCACTTTGTGGGCTGGCATGGTTTATTGGCGGTGGCAAGATGGCAGCAGCGCGGCTGCTGTCAGGAGATCCTCTGGAGGCCCTAGCAGTGACCACTGATTAACCAGACTGCTTCTGCATTACAGACAGCAACCAGCAATACCATGCTTTTGATATCATTGCTTCATGGCAAGCTGCTAACAGCGCTGTGCATTTTCCTATGAGCTTTTGCCGGCTCCTAATTGGGGTTCCCACTCCTTCATTGGGTGAAGCATGTAATGTGTCACACTGAAGCTCAGGGCCACGTAACATCATTTAGTATATGTTGTTCACTGGCCTTACACCGCTGTGCGGTTGCTGCCATTGTTGCAGTTATAACGCATGTATCACTAGTAGCAGTATTGCTGCCAGCAAAGCAATGTATGCTTGTGAAGAGGCCCTGGCCCACAGGGTCATGATTACAGAGCGCGGCAGCCAACTCCTTTGCATACAGTGATGTGTGCTGTCGCTGTCGATGTAGGGCACTCCTTTGCATGTGAGTGCTATCCTTTTGCAAGGCGCTTGCTGCCAATGTAACTGTCATGACGGGCTCCGATGTTTGGTCTCCTGGATGCCACTTGAAGGTGGTGTGCAGGTGCTGCCAGTGTCTCTAGCCCATGGTGTGCACTTGTCAAGAAGAACAAGCACTCTAAGGCAGCAGCAAAAAGCAAGCAAGCAAGCAAGCAGTGTCTTGTTGACACTTCTGTAGTGCCCTGCACACCTTCTCTGCGCTACATGTGAGTTTGATGGTGATGCCCTTGCTGCCCGAATGCTTACCTGCATGGCAGCCCACTTAAAGCAACAGGAGGACTTGAGCGGGGGTCTTGGAGCATTGCTCGAGTTACGCGGCTGCACATTCTACCCAGAGCCCACGAGGTGTTTGATCCCGTGCTCTTACAAGGTCAGAGTGCTCCGTCCTCTTTCCGCCCCGGTGGGGCGCGGGGCTGATGGCGCTGATGCTATGGCTTGAATGGGCAGTATGATGATGATGATGAAGGTCAGAGTGCTGCAGTGCGAGTGTGGCGGCTTGTGGATTGCTCTGTGCACCACTAGTGCGTTTTGCGGTGCCTGCCAACAGCAAATGCATTTGCCATATATGGCCGTATATACGGCAACAGATTGACTGCCGGTTTCCCTGTCGTGTCATCATCATCATCATCAAATTACCCATTCAAGCCATAGCATCAGCGCCATCGGCCCCGCGCCCCACCGGGGCGGAAAGAGGAGGGAGCACTGCTCCAGAATGTTTGCATGCATTGCGCACATCCCAAGACTTGACAAGAAAAGCAGCAATACACGGTGACACCATCAGACATCTTCCAGAACTGCCCCAAACATCATCAGATACAAAACGCAACACCTTGATTGACAAATCAGCCATGGACAAAACGCTGCGCAACTTTTCAGCGCAACCAGGCAGGGATCTGATCTCAGCAAACATATCATCCCTCTGAGCAGAAGTAGCAGGGCAATCAAACATGAAGTGTGACAAAGACTCAACTTCTGCACCACAACAAGGACATCCTGAAGTGGAGTTGGCTCTGCGACCGCCAAACTGACTAGTACGCTCATGTACACACAGACAACCCATACGAACACGCAACAGCAATTCAATACCACGTGGAATTGCCACTGAACGCAAGTACGGCCTAGGCCTCCTGAAACCCATAGCATCAACATGAGTGGGATGCACATGAGCCACATACCGACTCAGAGTGGAGTGTTCCAACGTTTCACATGCAATCCTTTCAGCATGTAGTGTCTTGACCTGCTTGTTGACATGGCTCTTGCACGCACTGGCTCTGCCTTCCGCGGTCACAACATTCACACCATACTTGCACAGCAGGCTCTGCACATACTTGTGCCACGGTGTCACCGCCACAGCACCACTAGGACGCCTCCATTCAGCTGTAAACACTTGATTTGGCAGCCGAACGCCCTGCATACGCTGAATCCTGTAGTAGTACTCCAAAGCCCTCTGATGAAGCCACATATGCAACGGTTTCACACCCCATTCTGCCAAGAGAGCTGAAGAGCATGGGCGCTCCTTGCCACAGCGCATTGCGCATTTGATGATGTCTGTCTGCACTTTGTCAATCAGCTGCAGTTGCCTAGCTGTGGACGGAAACCAAACCTCACTGCCATATTCGACAATGGGACGGACACACGTCAGCAACAGTATGCGTTTAACCTCCTCGCTGATGCTGCGGCTCTTCCAAATTGGCATGAGTGCACCCTTCACACGTTGCACCTTAGCCAGCATCTTCTCAAAATGTGTGGTCCATGTACAGGTATTGTTGAACCACAGGCCAAGATAGCAGTACTCCGATACAACAGGCACAGGGACATTGTTCCAAACAATGCCGGAGTCGACCAGCTGGCTGGTCTGTCTTGCTGGCAGCACATGCATGATGGCAGACTTCAAGCTGTGGAGCTTGAAGCGCCACTGGCAACTGTAATTGTAAACAGTTGCAGCCACAGCCTGAACTTCAGACAGAGACCCGCAGACAGCAACAAAGTCATCAGCCTGCATGGCTGCCACAACTTGGCCTGCAGGTTCGTCACGAGGGCCCATGAGGGTAACGCCAGGGTGCTTTGCATGCACGTCACGCAGCAAGTCGTCGATAAACAACAGGTACAGTGTGGGCGAAATAACATCACCCTCATGCAGGCCAAGGTCGCAGGTGAACCTATCCGTGGTGCAACCCTCATGAGACACCACACGCTGCGCGCCCTGATACAAGTTGTACAAGACACGAAACATCTTGCCACGCACACCCTTATCCCACAGCTTCTGGAACAAGCCATCAAGCCAGACCGTAGGGAATGCCTTGAAGGTGTCAACAAACAACACATATGACTCCTTTCCCTCAGCTTTCCTGCCGTTAAGGACCTCGCTGAGCACGCTTTGATGGTCAGCACAACTGCGCTTGGGGCGGAATCCGTTCTGACTCTCGTGCAGCAGCGGCGCCGCTGCTGCTGTAGCAGCAGTTGCGCGTGGCTGCTGCTGCTGCTGCTGTTGTGCTGAATGCTGGCCTTGCTGCTGCTGCTGCTGCTGCTGTGCTTGTGTTTGCTGCTGCTGCTCCTGCTGCTCGCCCTCTGCAAACTTGATAAGGCGCTGATTGAGGACGCTGGTGTAGAACTTATAGAGCACGCTGAGCAGGGTGATGCCGCGGTAGTTGCCTGGGTCTGTCAGATCGCCCTTCTTAGGCATGCTGACGACTGTCCCCGGCACCTGATGTACCTGCTCAAGCTGCCACATGAGGCTGCAGTACTGCAGCAGCATGTCTGCAACTGTGTTGCCTCCGTACTTCAAAAGCTCGTTGACAATGCCTTCCTCTGCAGGGTTGCCAGCTTTGCCTGTGCGTAGACGCTGCAAGCATGCAGAAACCTCGGCGGCAGTGATGGGCAAGTCCAGCGGGCAGGGTGGGGCAGCATGAGGTGCGGTTGAGTCATGAAGGTACTGCTGTACATTGGCGGCAACCTGTGTCATATGCGCTGGGTCGAACTGGGGGTTTGCGGCGGCAAACGCTGCATGGCTACCAACACGCTGATAGTGGCATTTGAATGCATCTGCTTTTTCTGCAGGGGTTGAAGCCGTCTGTCCTGAGGGGTGCTGCATGACACTGTACACGGCCTCGCTGACATGCTTAGGGCACAGGCGACGCACAAGCTGCCACATATCCTTCTCCCCAAGCGTGCTGTCATCATTTAAGCGGTCTCTGTACGCTGCAGTGATTGCATGCTCGCATCGCTGTTTGTGCTGCTTCCCTATCGTGTCTTGTGATACATTAAGGCGGCGTCTGTACGCTGCAGTGATTGCATGCTCGCATCGCTGTTTGTGCTGCTTCCCTATCGTGTCTTGTGATACATTAAGGCGGCGTCCCCCAGAGTCTGAGCCTCAGCCCCCGGGGCTCGGGCCGAGAGCGACAGTGCACTGTTGAGATTTAGTAATGAAACAAGCACAAGCTCTGAGACCCAGCAGGGGAATCTAGCAAGCAAAAGCACTGCCTATCTTACAAGTTACAAGTCCTGCGCTGAAGTCAAAGTTACCCTGCGTGGGTTTTTTCACGGAAGGACACGGACAGGCCTAGTGAGTGCCTGAGACCGTTATTCGGAAATCTCATTCACGTCCTACTGCGCAGTAGGGCAGGCACTTGCGCTACTAGGCTTCCTCCCTCATGCACGCATGGCTGCGCTGGCACCACCAAAGTTATATCACGCTGTTGACAAGTAGCAAACAGCATTACCAGGTACAGAAGCTTTGCGCGCACCAGCCATTTGTGCGTCCAGCATGGACCAACTGGATCCAAATATCTACACAGCTGCACACCCGCATGTGCTTGAAACTCAGCAGGCAACCCAAGAAATGTGGCGCCACCATTTCTGCTGGTGCCGACAGACACTCGTCCCCACCATTTGCAAGATAACCTTGTCTCATGCAACAGCAAACATTATCCATGCTGCATTACAGTGTTTGCAAGCTTCTGTCGCTGCTTACACCAACTCAACCACCAGTGCAGATTTGACCGAATGTTAGAGCTACCGTTTAAAGCCTTCGTACTTCCAACCGCAATCTCAGGTCGAATCGACTGTGAGATTTGCCCAACAAGTGAGTGTTGGGAGGATACTTTGTAAATCCATGTTACTGCTGCTCTTTTGAATTCAAAACGTTCGAACCTGCTAAAACGTGGGTATGTGAATACACTCCGGACTGCTGTGAGCATGCACTAGTGCGGTGGTACCAACTGAACAGTCTATTTGCATGAAACTGTTCAGCTGATCGAACAGCAGGGGTGTGTAATCAAATAGCGGCACACATCACCGTCTCTCTCAGCATCAGTGATGCAGAGATAAGATTGCCAAAGTGGTCATGCATACAACTGGCATAGGTTGTTCCAATGACAATAAGTTACCGGTGCACATGTCCAGTGCATAGCATAGCATGCTATGCTTGCCAGGTGTGCCATGATGGCATTCCTGCCATGCAGAAAAGCAAAACATTATGTACCAGACTTGTAATTCAGCGTACCATTGGCAGACGCCTGCTGCGCACCATGGTCCATGAGCTGTTCAATTCCGTTCTGTGCACACGGTAACTGTGCATCAACATCTACAATCATTTCAGGATGTCATGGGAACATGCTGCTTCCTGCATGCAATACTGGCATAGCTACAAAATCCATGATGCAGCCGACATTGGATGCAGCAAGCCTGCATAGGGCTGTTGTGGTCCACCATGCCTCTTTCGAAAGGAAAAAAAACAGCAAGCAAGCCAGGCCAAGTTCTTGCTGCGCTAGCAGCTGCTGATGCTGTGACGGCTCTTTGGCACAAGGAGCACTGCACAGCCACTCACTGACAGACCTCCCAGGGAATGTAAGCAGTTGAATTATGCTGTTTGTGTAGACAAGTTTAGTCCCCGCTCATGCACACATACCTATGTTTGCATCACACACCCAGAGTATAGTACAGCGATGCAATCGCTTGAAAGAATCACAAAGTCACCATTGAATTTGATTTTCAAAGAGACACTAAACAGGGCATTGACCAGGCAGCACGGTTGCAAAGGCAGCATGTATTGCTAGCGCATTGCCAACAGCAGCACGTTGAGTAGGAAGTGCCTTCCGGCCGTACATAGCTCAGCCAGTAGGCCTTGCACGCAGCCACACCACAACTTCAAGCGATGATGGGCACACACACTGCATGCATGCAACTCTAGTATCTTCGTGCTGCAGCAGTGCGCAGCGGTGTGGCGTGGAAGGTCCTGTGCAATCCAGCCTAACAGCCCAGCATGGGTACCGACTGCTGTACAACGCACAGCTGCCACCTCACTGCGCGGCAGCCTCCAGAGGAGTGGCGCCGAAGTGCTCAACCAGCAGCCCCTTCAACTTTGGCAGCAGGTGGTCTTCATGGCATGGCACACCTGCCTCAATTTGGCTGGCCAGCTCGGGGTTCTCGCCGATCTTCCCGCCCAGGAAGATCTTCACGCCCTCCACCGCCTTGCCGTCGAGCTTTGCAGGGCCACCCATCAAGCCGATGTCTGCCACCTGTGCCTGGCCGCAGCTGTTGGGGCAGCCGGTCCAGTGGATGCGCACTGGGTTTGGCAGGTGCAGGGAGGCCTCCAGCTTTGCTACAATGTCCATGGCGCGCTGCTTTGTCTCAATGAGCGCAAAGCCGCAGAACTGCGAGCCGGTGCAGCTGACAAGGCCGCGCTCCAGGTTGCCTGCGGGGCGTGCGCGATGGTGCAGCAGAGTTGCGTGAGGAAGCAAGGACAGCTGACCTGTTTATGTGGCTACTGCGCAACAAACATGCACACACTGCGGCAGTCCGCAGCTGCAATCAGCACAGATACAATCAGCACAGAGCATGCTATAGTCAGCTGACTGGGTGTAGCAGCCTCAGATAACAACTCCTGTGTTGTGCGGCTGGTCATATGCAAGCAGGAAAACAGCTGCCACCCTACGCTTGCCTGCTTGGACGGGCACTGCCAGGCACTGCTAGACACTGCCTGCAAACACCACACTAGCTGCCGCAGCACCGCACAGCCCGTCCACGCACCTGGGTTGACCTTGAACTTGGTGAAGATTGGCTCAGCCAGCATAGCAGGCAGGTGCGCATCAGGCACATTCACAAACAGGATGTTCTCCTCTGGTGTGAGGCGCGCTGTGCCGTCACCATACGCCTCAGCCACTCGCGCAAACTCCTGTTGTGTGTGCAGCGAACATGGGCAGGCACGATGAGAGGCAGCAGGCAGGCAGGCGGCGTCTTTCAGTGGCAGCGAGAGGGTCATACGTTGCATGGTGAACACATGCAGGTGCTGCTGGCACGGCGGGGCCTGTCATGGCATGCCTGCCACTGCAGCACCCAAGGAGCAGCCGGGAACCTGGCTGCCTGGTGCTGTTGCTGTTTCTGGCACACAGAAACCACATACATATCAGAACCTTCACCAGCTGGTGCAACCCAGAAAAAAAAGCGGCACTCCCACCCACCTCCATGTCCTCTGCCTGCAGCCGCCCAGATGGCACCGACACGCCGACCCAGTTCAGGCCCTCCTGCTTCTGCTTGTGCACCCCCAGCAGGTCGCGCCTCTCCCACGGCTCGTCGTACGCCACATGCACTGCTGGTGCCAGCTGTGTGCCCGGGCCCATGGTCTCCGCCACCAGGCTGGAGAACGCCTCAAACCCTAGCTGCTCGATGAGCCAGATGAGGCGTGTCTTCTGGCGGTCACCGCGGGGACCATGGTCCCTGCAGGCACAGAAGCACGGCATGACGCACGCATAGTTACATTGAGTGCTGTAGGTACGTGGGGCAGCGTCTCAAGCAGCAACTTAGCTGCGGCACAAATTTCAGCAGCAGCGGCAGCACAAGTCACATGCAGCGCCGCCAGTCACATTTGGAGGCTGTTTTCCTTACTAGGGCGTAAGCAGAGCCGTGCACCAGCACCGCACCTGAACACGCGCAGCAGCGCCACTGTGAACGGGACGAGCTGGTCCTCTGTGACTGCCACCCCCAGCGGCACACTCATGATGTTGCGCTTCAGGCTGAAGTAGCCGCCGACCACCACGTTGAACAGCAGCTGCCCGCTTGCCGGATCCCGCACTGCTTCAAAGCCCAGGTCGTTGATCTGTGGCAACAGCAAGGCCGTGGAGCGGCGGGATGCAGCGTGTTGTGAGAATAACAGTATGCAAACGGGAAGCAAGGGCAGCAAAAACAACGCGCATAGCTGCAAGCACACCTGCAGATCAATAGTACTGCTCTGTGCCTGCTAACGCACTCAACAGCAGTCAGCTTCCCTCAACTGCCAGAGAGGTGCATAGGAACAAGTGCTTTGTCACGCACGCTCAACAGTCACACAACACACCAGTGCGTTTGTGCCTGCTGGTGCCCCAGCCATATTTGTAACCGCCGGCCAAGTCATTGGCAGCCGCTCATGCCTTGCCCTGGCATGCAGCAAACCAGCCTGCGCACCTGTGTGTGCGGGAAGTCATCGCGTGTGGGGCTGATGCAGACGTTGATCTTGCGTGGTAGGTTGGCGAACTCCTCATTGCCACGCCCGTTGTTGAACAGCACACTGTTCATCTCTCGCAGCACTGGCCTGCGTTCGCGGGAGAGTGACGGTGGGGAAAGGTACAACAAAGCAGGCAACAGCAAAGATTCCTGTCAGGATAGGTTGTACAGGACGGTTCGCGCGAGGGGCAGTGGGACAAAGTTGATCAGAACCAAGCAGGCGCAGTTTCCAAGGTCGGTGCTGCCTCGTGACACGGTCTCTTCAATGTTGTACTTGCTCTGCAAGAACACGCAGCATCTGTCAACCAACCACCTCTCCCTGTGCACCAGCCGACGCAGTGTCGCAAAGACAACATGTGTGCATGCCAGCACCTGGGTTCCGGCACGCCTGCGTTCCAGTCGCCAGCCCTGCCATTGGCGCAAAGACAACATGTGTGCATGCCAAACATGTCTCTGCACACAGTGGTCGGACAGCAACAGGGGCCCACCTGGGGTCGTACAGCTCATGAGGGTCCACTCCAGCAATGGGGCTGCCAGTCAAGTTGCGCACGCTGTCCATGCCACTCTGGAAGCTGCCCATGCCGTGCTGAATCAGCCCCTCGATGATGCCATCGGCATCCTCCAGCTTCACACCGCGCAGCTGCAGGTTGGCACGTGTCGTGATATCTGCGCAGCCGTCTTCGCCATACTTGCGGATGACGCTGGCTGCGTAGCGCAGCTGGTCTGCGTTCACCTCGCCGTTGGGGAGCTGTTGCCAGACACGGGAGTCAGGGGCACGCATAGAAGGTAGGCAGAGTCAAGAAGCCAGCAGGCCAGGTCGTGCGCAGCATGATGCAAGCTGTTGAGGTGCAAGCTGTTGAGGCAAGCGCCGGCGGCACTGGTGGCTTGCCCAACGTGCAGTTCCAGGCACAGTCCCAGGCACCTCGACACCCACCATAAAGGCAGGCACATGGTGTGCAACCAAACATCAAGCCTCGCCTCCAGGGGCATCGTAAGAGCTATGCCACACAAAAGCACTTTTGAATGAGAGTGCCTCGCATCTCCAAGCCCCCCTCTGTGCACCCACAGCTGCCGCCACCCTATGTAGCCGGCATGCACCAGTCCCCACCTTCAGGCGCATCATGAAGCGCTGGGGCGTGCGCTTGCCCCTGTGGAACAGCCCCGCAAACTTCATGCGGATGTCCACATCATCCAGGTTGAGATCCTCCCAGCGGGTGCTACCCTCCCGCAGCAGCTTGGCCAGCTCAGGCACCTCACTCCACATGGTGCTGCCGCATTTCTCTGCCTTGACCTGCAGCAACGTTAGCACGGCGTGCGAGTGTGGATGAGAGGGCTGACTGTGCACAAACTGCACTGTGTCACAAGGCGCGCGTGCTTTGCCAGGGGAAAGGCTGCTGCATGTGTGCACCTGAGGAGGCAGTTGTGCAAGCTCAACATGCCTCCGTTTGACTTGAAGTCGTGGACGCATGCAGGGCAAAACTAATGTAGACTTCAATCTGGATTGTCCTTTGGAAACGTGCAGCTGTCAACGGATGACTCATGTTCACAGCAGCAGCCCACACTGTGGCATGTGGGGATGAATTCATCTACTCGTGCCTGTGACTGCAAGCAACCACAGATGTGCCCATGCAGCTGGCTGCCGCTGTAGCACAGATTTGCTCATGCAGCTGGTTCTCGGCTTAGGCTGTGCTGTCAGCACTGGTCCGCCATGACGTCATGTGCAAGGCATAATAACACAGAAAGGACTAACACTCCTGCTGTTGTCGTACTGTTCAGCTGCCACGAGCTCGATACTGCCCAGACATGCACACCTTCTCAAACTTGGAGGCCTTCTTTTCTGATGCACGCGCACGTGCTTCCTCAGACAGGTGCTTCAGGCCACTCGTTGGGGTGGGGGTGTTGGTCTTGGTCTGTTAGCATGCCGCAAAAAAATTGTCAGTGTGTTGGCACAACGCGTTGCATTTTGACTTTACTACTAGCACCGTGACTGGTTAAGCCGCCACGAGCAGTGCTGCTGGTGTTCTGGTGCTTCTTCTGCTGCTGCCGCCGCTCTTTGCTGGGTGCCAGGCGGGAATGACAGCCAGCTGCAGGCTGCTGGCTGGCAGGTAGGTACATGCGCATGGCCAGGCTGAAAAAAGCGTTTATGTGACTTGACGGATGCAGAAACTTACAGCAGGGTCCAGTGTTGCTGTGCAAGCCACTTTGAGGGACCCACGACCAGGGCGTGAGCTGGTGAGCACGTGCTGCCGATGCCCAGGCAGGCGCATGCTATGTGCTTGCATATTGATGTTGTAAGTTCCTCAGTGAGCTACGTTTGTTCAGGTGACCTCGGCGATGGCAGTGAACAACCAAAGCAATCACGAACGCTCAAGCAGCATAGGTAGCAGATTAAAAAGTCAAGAGCTGAATACCGAGTGCCACGTGCATGGTTCGACTGTATATACGCAAGCCTGGCCGTGGACCATCATTGTTTAGGGACCATCGAAGGAGACCCTTTGGCACTGGGACCAGGCAGTGACAGCCTAGAAGCTCGACCGAAGACGAGACCGGTCGCGATGGACAGCTCTACTGCACAATCGACTGTGTTGAGGCCTTGCACTACACATCCATGTGATGTACGGACGGTGGGCGTGAGCCCACATGGCTTGTCAGTTTGACGGCGGAGAGCAGAACACAATGCCCACGCAATTAACCGTGATGAAAGTTGCAGTTATTAGTCCGCCGACCCTTTGAATGAATGCTTAGGCCTCGCCAGCAAGGCGCTGCCTTCATTGCTCTGAACGTCATGTGTGGCTCGATCTGGCTAGCTAACATAACCGGTTGCGTCAACATCAATAACTAGCAGGTAGAAGTGCCGTAGGCGTCGACCTGACTGGGTCCAGCTGCTGCACTATGTCAGGCACTCGCTAGACAAGAGATCCATGGACGTGTCATGTCCTGAAACGTCAAGTGCTATCCGATTTCGCCATGGAAGCATGCTGTGCCATAGCTTGGTACAGATGCGGCATATCATGTGCTCAACATTGGAGCAACTTGGTAGGTCCTTACAACACGTGCTGTGCTTGCCTGCTTCAGCGCTGCAGCGTGTCAGAGCAGCAGTGGAGGCACTGCAGCCCAAGTGACCATCGTTTAACGTCGGCCATATGAGATGTTACCTCCTGGCACCCCCATGTCAATGAAGCTTCTCGCCTCACACCTGGCTGATCCATTATTGCTGCAAGTGCCGGTGCCTACGGGACTGCATCCGGGCTGTATACTCATCATATGCCCTGTCAAACCCCACCACAGCTGCAAACCCTCCTAGCCCCACGAGGAACCCTAGCGCTGTGTCACCTAGCCCCATTATGGCTGCAGCAGTCAGCAGCATGCAACCAACACCTCGTGGCTCCCGCTCCTTGCCAGCAGCAGCAGCAGCAAGCTCCAGGCCGGAAAACAGCAGCATGGAGCCCAGCAGGGGGCCAGGGAAGTGCTGCAGCAGGGCCAGTAGCGAGCTGCCAAACAGGAGCGCTAGGCTGGCCTTTAGAAGGCCTAGCAGTACAGGTGCAGCGCCTGACCGTGCACCAAACTTGTACTGCAGGAAGGGCAGGCAGAAGAGGCGTGCCAGTACAAATGAGCTGGACCATGCGTGCAGCTGTGAATGGAGGTGCAAGCAGCGAACAACCACAACGAGGAGATGCTGACAAATGAATGGCGCAATGAAGTGCAGGTGCATGTGCCGATGCACCGCATGCAGTGCTGTTGGGCAGCTGCTGCGGTCAGCAAGCCGAATCCAGCAGCCCAAAAAGCGCCGAAGTGCCGAACAGCCCTTCAAATTAGAGTACTGGGCTTGCACCTGCTGCTGCTGCTGCTGCTGTGCCTTGTACACTCTGTCCACAACTGCCACCCGCCACACCTGCCAATGCCACAGCCAGTGCAGGGCCGTGCTGCTCACCTGTGCAGCAAGGCCTCCAGAGCCATGGCAGCAGGGGAACGCGCCCCACCAGCAGCCCACCAAGTTCATCAGCCCCACACTCACAGCCACAGGCGCAGGCGCCAACGCCAGCCGTCCTGCTCCAGCCTCTGCGGAACAACTGCTGCGCCAGCTGCGTCACTGCAATGCACGAGTTGAGGCTGGTCAGCGGCAGCTGCGCGAGGCCGGCTTTCAACAACACCGGATTGAACTCTGCCAACTTGGTACGAAAAGCCGGGAGTGCTGGGCCCCAGGCTGAGGCCTGATAGCACTGCAGGATGCGCAAACGGCGTCAGCACAAGACCAACCAGCACAACCACAAGTGCTGATGGAATGCCAGGGGCGGC
>JACERP010000711.1:0-41364 GCA_014080715.1 Scenedesmus sp. NREL 46B-D3 | reverse complement strand
CACTTGCGCTACATCTCCGGACGATGCCGCTTGCCTCAACGCTTCCTCTTTGCCAGGGTTGCCTGATTGCTGTTCTGCTGCTGCTGTGCCTGGCATTTGCTGCTGATGCCAGGGCCCCTGCGCATGCAGATGGAGACGTCCGTGTAAAGGTTTGCTTGAAAAATTCAGCGCGAAGCAGCCTCTTGGGAGTCTCAGCAGATGAAGTGCAACGGTGCTGGCTGCAGGGTTGCAATTGGCAAAAGCCGCAGCTCTTACCGCAGGTCGTACCTGCTGGGACCTGATGACACGACAAACAGTTGGGTTTGCAGCGCGTTTGCACTCGAAAAATGGACAGAGATCGAGCTAGGCAACTTCAAAGTTGAAATATCACTTCGTACGTGATGGTGCCAGTTAAATGTGCTCTTAATCGCCTCATGTTCACCGTAAGAAGTGATGCTGCCCTCGACGCCCAGGTGCAGCTGACAAAGATGTACACGTCAGCGAAACACCTAGGGTTATTGCAGCGGTTCAGGCTTGCAGCTACACCGCCTCAGGAGGCTCAATATTCATTTGAAGCATGTTACTTGTCATCTGTGCTTCTTTTACAAAGCAACCATTGGCACCAGCGTTGTGCTGGCTGCTATTGTAGGACAACACATGTGGTGTACACCACCGTGGTGACCTTGCTGCAGCTGGGTGTCTGGAAGAACGACTCCGCAGCACATACATACGTATGCATCCGTACCCCAGTGCTCATATATGCCGTACCCTGGTACGACTTTACATGCGTAACCGTTCTCGGCCTCCCTTTTACTCAGCAATCCCTTACCCCATGCCCAAAAGTCTCACCTAAGTGAAGAAGAAGAAGAAGCACTCTAGCATGAAAAGGAAAGCAAGTGTCGCCCTACCCCTGCATGCGAGGCTGCTCATGTAAGCACAGCTGGATCCACCCACTGTACTGCGCCATTAGTTGTAGTGATGAACATGAAGCAAGTAGAGGCCAATGGAGCCGCTTCTGGGGCGCCAGCCCTTCCACGTCCAAGAGCAAAGGTAGATTGTTACGTTGGTCAGAACAAGTTTACAAGTGGTCCAACATGCCATGGTCACGTCGCAGTGTGCAGGTACTGTACTAGTATGCACACTTTGCAGGCCTTAAAGGCTGTTCACAACGTTTCTGCACTGACCAGGTGCAATGCATGTGCTCAGAAGCCTTTGGATGCAAATAGGTATTCGCCTGTTTGGCCAAACATCAGCCACAGCGCGCACAATGCGCTCACATGCCCTGGAGGCTGCCTACATAGTATACTATCACCTAGGATCTGCATCCCGCCAGCTGGTGCCCCCTTCCCGAGCACTCCACACTTGATGCACTGCCCGCAACATGCACTTTGCAAACATGTTAAAGCTAGTGGCAGCATTTCACAAGTACGTCGTGTAGTTGGGGGTCTGCTGCTCACACGTTGTACTAGCTGGTTGGCATCACTCACACCATGCGGTGGGCGTGGTTGACTGTGTTAACAATCCAGTCCTGCACCTGCAACAACACAGTCAAGAGTGGCAGATGCACAGCACCCAGAACAGGGCAGCACAACAAAACTTCAGCAGCAAGCGGATGGCTCGCAAATGCCGACAGTTGGTGCTGCCTCTAGCAATCTAAAACGCATGGCACTGATTACATCGCTTGCATTCGCTTGCAGCACAGACAGCAGAGTTGAATGGTTCAACTTTTGGCGCAGATTTGCTGACCTGGCACCTCAATTATGCTTGCCGTGCCAGTCCCTGGAGGGCCAGCGTCCAAACCCATCGCACTCGCAACCGCTGAGGGCGGCGCACTGCGCTGCTGCCCACCTGCTTGTACTTGTGCACGCCTGGCGGCACGTCGGGGGCGTCGTCCCTCAGCTCGCTCACCACCACGCCCAGCAGGGAGGGCGGCAGGCCCCGCGCGGCACAAAACTGCTCGGCTGCCGCCTGCCAGCGGCCACGCAGCGACTCCAGCAGCGTGGAGGCGCCAGGCAGCGCGGGCCCAACTGATCCTGCAGGTGAGCAGCAGGCGGCGCAAGAGCGAAGAGGTTGCAGGCGAGTGCTCTGTTGGCGTCGGCGCGTCGCAGCAGGCCGTCGTCTCAATCCTTGCTGAGTCTGCAGTGAGGCACGCCATGTGGTGCAACCACGCCCCGCGGCGTGCAGCAGCGCACGCAGCCCGCGCAGCCCCACAACACAGCAGCAACAGAGACGGAGGCAGGCACGCCCTGGGCTCCTGGGCACCCGCAAAGCGCACGGGCGAACACCACGCCATGATGATGCGCACGCAGCATTCCTCCGTCCGCCCCAGCACAGTCGCCCCCAGGAACGCAGCCACCTTCGACCCAAACGCGCAGCACGCACACGCTTCAAAAGGCCAGGAAAAAAAAATCTACATCACCTGCCTCACCGCCAGTAGCACCCGACGTGCCTGCCGTGAGCCCTTTCACCCTGCCAGGGCCGTTGATGGCCACCAGGCACTGCCGCCCTGCAGCCAGCGGCCCCTCCAGCGCCGCCAGCTTGTCCGGCGAGGGCTCCGAGCCCGGGTGCACCAGGAACACCACGGCAGAGGCAAAGCCTGCAGAGCACCATTTACAGGGCGAGGCAGGCGCGGCAGCGGCAGACGAGTGCGATGCGCAGCAACAGAAGGCGATGCAGCGTTGCACTGGACTGATCGCTGCAGTCGCGCAGTTGCAGCTCGCACAACCACGCTGAGACGGCAGGAGCACAGCCATGAGTACGCCTCGCAGCTCGGCAGCGTGGGCCAGTGGCCGCCCCCACGCACCTCCAAGCGTCTGTGCCAGGCTGTTGGACAGCCTGCTGGTCGCCGCGTCGTGGCTGTGCAGGCCAGGGAACACGCAGGCGTACACGTTGGCGCTGTCGGCCAGGGGCCGGATGTCAACCGCGGGTGCGTCGGTGTGTGGTGAGCCTGGCACGCCGCCCGCTGCAGCCCTGGAGTGCGTCACCCCCTTGCCGGCGGGCTTGGTCACTCCCTGCACCAGCATGCATGCCGTTGGCCGGGCACAACAGGCAGCAGCAAGGCGGGCGGAGAGGCAGGCAGGCAGGCAGGGCGGCAGGCACTTGAAGCAAGGCAAAGGCCGTCATGCGGGTTGCAGCAAACAGAAAAAGAAGAACAAGGAAAGGCAACAAGGAGGCACGGGGTGCAGGCACACAAGCAAGCATGCAGTGCTGCCGGTTTGGGAGGATATCCCCCATTAGCGCTACAACCTGATGCTGGCATGTAGCTCGACCGATTACTGATCAGCTCCCTCAATCGTTCATTACTTGTTGACTCATGCACTCAATCACTCATCCCCTCACCTTGAGCTCGCCGCTCCCGCTGGTCACCCCGCCGGAGCCCAGGCCCCCTGGGCCGCCGCTGGTGGCCGACCCACCCAGCTGCCCCGCATACTCTGGCGGCGCCGCCACCAGCTGCTGGAACAGCGAGGCCTTCCCTGCCTGTGCCTCCCCCATGACCAGCACAAAGTGCAGGCAGTCGCTGCTGCCTGGGGCGACAATGGAGCCCAGGTGCAGCCAGGACAGCAGCCGGCACAGCAGCACCAGGGCCATCTGCGTGGCGGCAGAGGGCGGGAGGTTGGGAGGAAGACAGCAACAGCACAGCACAGGTTGAGGTTGATGCTGATACAACACCCTGCATTGCCATAGAATGCTGTGCTGCGCAGAAGACAACATGTGCAGACTGGTCTAAATACTTTGACACAGCGGCACATGCAACTGCAGGTCTTTGTTGTGGGCACATGCAACTGCAGGTTGTTGAGCAAAAGAAACAGCAAGATAGCCACCAGCCAGAGTATGGCACAGCAATTATGACACGCCAAACAAGCAAAATGCAAGCGGAACCTTGTGCTCACCTGTGCCTGCCGCTCGTCTGCGTATGCAAAGAAGCCGTCCTTCCTGAACAGCTGCCGCGCATACGTGCCGCCCCCGCCCACAAAGCCAGGCAGCAAGCGACCAGCAAGGCCGCGCGCCAGCTCGTTGGCTGCTGCCAGCACGCCGGGCACGTCAAAGGCAGTGGCGGCCACAGCAGCACGGCTGCCGCCGCGCAGCAGCATGTGCAGCACGCCCTGTGTGGTGCAGGACAGAGCGACGGGGAGGAGCGGCAATGCCAGAACCAGCCGCAAATGACGACGTAAAGAAGGGTTAACACCACTGAGTAAGGAGGGGAAGAGGTGCCACACAACCAGAGTCAGGCAGATGCATGTCATCTCCTTACCACTGCTGCCGGCATGCGAGGCACGCTGAGACGTTCAAGCTCGCTTACACTGAGCGGCTGCCACAGCGCAGCACGTGCAGCACGCCGTAACACGTGACAGGACACTGGGTGGGAAATGTGAGGCAAGGCATGGCTTGGGCAGCTCCGTGCATGACAAGACACTCTGCAGGGCCCATGCTTAAAAATGAGGGGCGGCGCTGCACCAAGCGCCTGCCAGCAGTGCACATGGCCTGTGACAGCCGCTTCTTGAACTGGGCAAAACAGCATATACCTCAACCCCTCGCTGCCCTGCCTCAAAGTGTCCGCATGAAGCAGCAGCAGCGAAGGGGGCAGCACCCACCTGTGGCCCCATTGCTGCCGAGCGCTCGCGCACTGCACCGTGCACCCATCATGCAGTGAGCTGCGGCCCCCACAAAAGTGCATCATGGCTGCAGCCCCATGGCAATAACACACTGCATCCATCCAGGAGGAGTCCTTAGTCTGCAGTGCTCTAGCTGCAACCAGTGCCCAAGCCTTGAGCAGTCTGTGCCGCCCCTGGCGTTGGCAGCGCCCACCTGAGACTGTGCTGCAGTCAGCAGCTCGCGCACTGCGCGCCCCTCGGTGCGCCCCAGGGCGTCAATCAGGCCCAGGTCGTACGCTTTCACCAGCAGCGACTTGTTGGCGCCAGCCAGGCGGGGGATCTCAGGGCGATTGATCAGGCCAGACACCTGGCAGCAGCAGCAGCAGCAGCAGCAGGTCAGCAACACCATCCACTGATCATGGTAGCAGTCCTGCTTGCGTGCAGTGCATGGCCACCTGTCAGCTGGAGGAGTTTGGGTGGACATCACCAGCTTCTGCGCATGCAGCGCAACCAAACTGCAAGCGTCACAACACTCCTGGACGGCGGCAGCAGGCCAATAACCACCTGTCCCTTTTGCACCACAGCTCTTCCACACCCAACGTCATGAGTTGGCAAGCACCCTGCAAAGGACAGAGACCCACTGACCACACCTGAGAGCGCCCACCCACCTGTGCCAGCTGTCCCTGGAAGAACGCCTCCAGCTGCTCCACTGTGGCAGGGGGCAGGTGGCGGCTGCACACAGGGCTGCCCCCGCTCAGGCTGGCAGCCTGCACGGACAGAAGGGCAGCAGCGCGCCAAGAGGAGGTCAAGACGTAGCAGCCGTGGGAAGAGCCTGGCTGTTAATTGATATGCTAGCTTGTGGTGGCAGCAGAGGCCTGGTTGACGGGCACTGCAGCGTCATTTCGCAGCAAGCCTGTCATGCCGACTCCCTTGCGGTCACCAGCAGACAACGAAGGACCCAAGTGGTGCTGACTTTGGTCCGAGTGTCATAACGGACAGCAGAAGTGAACCATACAACACTCGGATACATTACAGGGCGAGGTTGTCACCCTTTAAGCCTCTGGCACAACACCACGCCGCACAATGCGCTTGCTGCTCAGCCCGTCCCTGCTGCTCACTTTGCGTGTCAGCAGGCTGCTGGCTGCCAGCTTCAGTGCGCCAGCAGTGCCCGTGAACCATGATCACCACACACGCCTCAAACACCCAACACCATGATGCCGCACCAAGCAAGTGAGTAGCCTCTTGAGGATGCATGCAGGGACACGCCGCAGTAACTAAACCTGCGCTGCTTTGCGCCGTGGAGCTGGAGCTCCAGCTCCAGCTCCACGGCGCACTGGCAGCCGGCCCACGAGGCGCCCCCCTCGCCATGTCCTTGCTGCTGTCAGTGACTTCATTGGTAACCTTCGATTCGACAGGCTACCGCCTCAGTTCAAATTTCAAACACGGGTGCGAGGCGGCCCCTCACCGTGTCCTTGCTGCTCTCCGTCAGTGCCAGCAGGCCGTTGACGGCGGGCTCCAGGAGGTCTGCGGTGCCGGTCAGCAGCAGCGCGCCAATGCCAGCGGCAGCGCTGAACACGCTCAGGATGATGGAGGGCACGACCTGCAGTTGCGACACGGTTTCAGACACGGATTTGGACAGAATACTTGGCGACTACATGTGGGTTCAATCACCATTCCAAATGGTTTGGTCTACCCCAGTAAGCACAAAATGATTCCAATGCAAGAAAGGCAAGATCCTGTGGTTGTTAGATACTGTAATGTTGGCCATGCGGCAGAGTTGCCCACAAGTGCCAGCCAGCTAGGTCTCACGCAGGATGATACAGGGCGCGGCCCGTGCGCAGTGCATGACAACAGCGGCATGTTTGGCTGAGCTCACATGCGGGACTTTACGGGCATCAGGGCTGCGCTACGCCAGCTGACCAAACAGCCAGCAGAGAGCACAGGCACTGAGTCCATGTGCATCAACGCCAAAGGAACAAAATCCACACAAGGCCTTGTGGGGCCAACGCCAGCACTGCAATGCTGCAGCATTCCTTTCACCTCAGCACACCATGAGCCTGACTGCAGCAACGACAACAGGACGCAGGCCTTGGTCGTAACCAGATCGCCCAGCCCCCAACCACATTCACATGCAGCTGCTGCAGTTGCCCAAACCCGCAACCGAAACACATGCAGCTGTTGCAGTTGCCCAGCCCCAACACACACATGCAGCTGCGGCAGTTGTCCAGAGCACACCAAGCACACATGCGGCTGCCACCTCGGCTTGCGTGCCCACCGTGAAGCTGAGTGCGCCGCTGACGACCGACAGGATGCTGCTGATGTAGGTGCACAGCCGTGCCAGGCCGCGCAGCCAGGAGAAGAAGAAGAAGGAGGCGGTCCTGCAGGTCGAGCGCGACAGCAGCGCACAGCAGCGCCGCAACGTCGTCAGCAATGCGATGGCCGGTTTGCATGAGTGAGTCAGGTGCGTGTGTTTGCCTCCCGCGCCGCCGCAAGATGCGCATGGCACGGCAGAGAGTCTGAGACCGCTCAGCCACTGGCAGACCAATCTGTGGCGGCCAGAGCTTCTAGGGGAGTCGCAGTGATGCTTTCAGTCCGCAGCCCCGACCCACCTGCTGATGCTTGTGATCCAGTCCAGCCGCTCAAGGGGCGTGGGGCCCCTGGCCAGCCTGTGACGCTGCTCCAGGGCCGACTTGAGCGCCTCGACAGATGGCAGCACACGGCGCTGCAGCTCCACCAGCGCCAGCTGGCAAGCGTCACAGCAGCCATCGGGTGGGGACAAAAGTGGAGTACAGCAGTGCACGCAAAGTCAGCACGGCCTCAGTGCGGTGAGCAAGCATTACAATGCATACAGCACAGCAATCAACGCAGTGCAGATAGCTGGACAGCATGCCGAGTTTGTCAACATGCCATGCTGCATATGCCAAGCCACCGCAGCTCACGTGCGGGGAGCCGTCTGCCAGCAGCTGCTGCGCGTGTGGCATGAAGCGCTCCACCAGCTCGGCCAGGGGCGGCACGCCTGCCAGGGGCACGCCCAGGAAGCGCAGCAGCACAGGGTGGTACAGGGCCTGCTGCACACTGCACATGCATGCGGCGCAAGTAATTACACACAGAGGAAGGACCTGAGAGGTTGTGAGCATCGGGAAATGGGGGTTTCAGCCAGCCGCACGCAGGCAGTGTAGCGGCACCGCGTGGTGCATGGCTTGCTGCACATTGCAGCTGTCACAGGGACGGGTGTGTGCTGCAGCAAGTGGGGCAGAAACAGCAGAGACGCTTCAGGCTGTAGGGGCTGTTGCTTATGATGCATGCAGGCCCTGCTGTGCACCCGCAGGTGTAAAATGCCACAGCAAAACTTGTTGAACGCCATGCTGCAGAGCCCTTGCATCCTGCTGAGTGTCCTGCACGCTGCCACCTCCTCGCCTGCACGCACAGCTGCAGTGGTTGCCACGCAGTGCACCCACAGCCCAAAAAGTGCTGCCAAGCCCTGACCGAGCTGGCGCTGGTGCTGGTGCTGGCTCAGCCCAGGACAGCCCATTCACCATGCTGGCACCAGCAACACTCTGAAATCCTGGCAATGATGCCATATTTGATGCTGCAAGTCTGGCCTTCATGTTGCATATGCATCACTCACGCTTCGTACGGCAGGTAGGCCAGTGCCAGCTCCCTCAGCAGCAGCAGGCCCCTGCCCAGGAGCTCCCACACCCAGCTGCTGTACACCGGCTCGCGGCACCAGCTGCAGCAGCAACGGCGCCCAGCAGCGGCACACAGCAGCAGCGGCAGCAGCAGTATGGTGGCAGCAGCAAGCTCAACAAACAAAGCAAAATTGAAGAACAGCCTACCTTGCTGTTGTTGCAGCATAAGAATGCAGGCAAACCACAGTTCGTCCAGCTGCGGGGCAACGGCAAGCTGCATGCCTGCCCGTCCTATATCAGCAGCAGGGGACAAAAGCAGGCACACTGCATGTCACGGCTCAAGTTCTGAAGAGCACCAGCACAGCAAACTGCAGACCTCATATGTAGGTGCATGTGATTCTTGCTGATTCTGTTCATTCAGCCCGTCATTGGGCCCCGTATGGAATGGAATTGTCTGCGCTACTTTTTAGATGCACTGTTGAAGCCCACTGTTGAAGCACTGTAGGGCTGCTTGTTGATGGCTGCTAGTGGCACACACAGTCTTGCCCCCCCCTCCCGAGCAGTGGCAGCCTGTTGTCCAGTGAAGTTCACCATGCAGCCACATCAGCACCACATGCAACAACGCTGCAGCAACAATTCACACTTCAACAGTGACTTGTAATAAATCTGTGGTTCAGCAACAGCTGCATATGCAGTCAGCCCAGCGCACCAGGCAGCCACAGCAGCAGAGCAAGGAGCAATGCAACAGGGAAAGCACTGCAACGCGCCCACAAGCCGGGCTGCTCACCTCTCCAGGTCAGCAATGGCTGACCCCTCAGGGAAGTCCACCAGCCGCTTGCGCGTGTCGATGCTGCCGCCACCAACGCCACCAGGGAGTCCAGCAGTACCAGCCGCAGCAGCAGCCTGAAGGCAGGGCACGCAAGGTGTCGAGCGTGAAGAGGCTAGTTAGACGTGTGAAGAAGCGGCCAGGCAGCGGCCAGTACAATAAGAAGCATCTCAACAATGAGTACGTGGCAGGTCAATCAAATTGAGTAGGTGGCAGGTCAATCCAATCGGTTGTGCTACACACTTCTACTGACCTTACATCAGGCCGTGGGCGGGGAAACTCCATGCGCCGCAGGCAGCTGCAAGCTACACATGCGTGCCTGGCAAGCTACACATGCGTGCCTGGCAAGCTACACATGCGTGCCTGGCAAGCTACACATGCGTGCCTGGCAAGCTACACATGCGTGCCTGGCAAGCTACACATGCGTGCCTGGCAAGCTACACATGCGTGCCTGGCAAGCTACACATGCGTGCCTGGCAAGCTACACATGCGTGCCTGGCCTATTTAACCGGGCGTGCCTGCCATGCAACGCCTTTGCTGACATCACCAAAGCCCCAGGAAGCATGTGATGCGCCTCCAGTATCAACCACCGCTCCCCTTTGGTGATGCACCTTCCACGCCAGACACAGCTGGCAGGCGTCATCATAACAGCAGCCAACCAGCAGTGCAAACGCCCCAGTACGCCCCCCATGCGCTGCCAAGTACAAGCCGCGGCCCCTCACCTGTGTCAGCAGGAAGGCAAAGGGGTAGGTGACCAGGCTCGCCAGGAACATGACCATCCTGTCCTGGTGCTGGTTCATCAGCAGCGCAGCAGTGGGAGGGGCCCGCCTCACGAGCCCACCCACAGCACCAGCGACAGCAGAGCCTGCAGCTGCGGCAGCGCCCACAACAGCGCCAGCAGCGCCTGTTGCAGCACTCGTCGCTGAGTCTGGTGCTGCTGATTTTGCGGGTCTGAATGATGCGCCGCTGCTGCCTGAGGTCATCTTGCTGGTTCCTTCGTAGCTGAAGCTGCAGCTGTTGCCGCTGCCGTTGACAGCTGCAGTTCCTGTGTCGGCGCCTGTTGCAGAACTAGGCAGCGTGCCAGTGCTGCTGCCTGTTTCAAATACGCTGTCTGCCTGCTCTGCAGCAGCAGCAGGGCCTGCTGCGAGTGTGTAGGCATCTGCTGCCGAAGTTGATGTGAGTGCAGGCGCGGTTTTGGAGGTGTAGCCTTGCAGCGAGTCAGGCGTAGCGGCAGGGTGGTTGCTGGCCCCACCACTACTGAGCCCAATGCCTCCTGAGATGACAAGGAAGGATGGTGCAGCAAGCGTGTGGCTGGCAAACTCAGAATGCATATGCTATGCGACACCAGACAAAGTGCGCAGAAGGTGTCAGGGACTTGATCAAGCGCAGGTGACATACATGAGCAATAGCTGCAGCCCGGAGCAGTCTGCAGGTGAACAATCACAGTTTCATGAGCATGAAGCTGCAATACACATGTAGACCACAGATGCAGCTTGCTGAAAATGGTCTGGCATCACAGCAGGTGTTGGTGCCGCAGCAGCTGCAGCAGCAGGCCGCACCTGGAGCGTTGCCAGCTCCACTCATAATAAACCAACTGCCAGCACGGATTTGGGTTGCAAGAACGGCTTATGTCTGGCTCAGGTGCTCGACCGGTTTCACAGACGTCGTAAGTCCTCTCCTTCGTAGTAACCGTGCAGGAGTACGCAACAATGCACCAAAACTCTTTTTCCAGACGCTGCAACGAGTGCTTTGCACTGCTTGTGCTTGTTGTGCATGGCAATGAGCTGTGAGTGACTCACACTAGGGCTTCGAAGCAACGGAATAACGCTCCATCCTCAAACGGCCGCAACTCACCTCCTGACGTGTTGCCTTTGGACTCAGCACCTTCAGAACAAGCCTTCATCCAAATCTATCCAGTCACCTGTTTGTCCCGCTCGGCGGTACAGTAATAAGAATCACGACAGCAGGCAACCAGATAGTGTACTGCATTGCAAGCGCGTTCATCATGCATCCCTATCCATTCAGCCCTCAGAACCTCTTGGAGAGCATCTCAGGCTGGATCAAGGGCCCCAACATTCCAGACCAGACAGGCAAGGTGGCAGTGGTCAGTGGCTTCAACAGTGGCATTGGCTACAACACCACAAGGGCACTGCTGGAGCATGGAGCAGAGGTGAGCGAGCACACACCATGTACCGTGAACGATCTGGCAGGAGGCTGCACCGCAGTTGTGCAGTTGCATGCTGTCAGGTCACTGCCAGGCTGCGGCCCAATCGCAAACCTCGTGTCCGGGCCCAGGCATCAACTGGTGCAAATGTGCCAATCGTCGCATGTGGTGGCCCTCCATTGAGCGCTGTGCGCCGGGGTTGTAGGTGATTGGCATCTGCCGCAGCGATGAGCGCGGGCATGAGGCAGTGCAGCAGCTGAAGGAGCAGGTGCCTGGGGCAAAGATCAGCATGAAGGTGAGCGGCTAGACATCCTGTGAAATGCATGCTCTTGCGCAGGCAGCTGGGCCGCAGCAGAGCATGCTGCCTAGGCTTACAGCCAAAACACTAAAGGCTAGGCAGGGCTTGATGACCCAGTTAGCCAGCAAAACCCTCATGAGCGAAACGACGGCTCGCTGGGCTAGTGCCTAAGGCAGGTTCAGTCCTGCACTTCTGTGTTGTTTTGTATTGTATAAAACAGTTGTTTGGAGACTGATGGTGGCAGTGCTGCTGGCATTGCTTCTTAATCTCAAAACCAGAAATCCTGTCATAGCTGTTACAGCATAAGATGGCCTGCATGCTGCGACAGCTTGAGCGGGATGCATGCATGCAGGCAACCACAAAGCTGCATTACCAATGTGCATTGCTGCCCATATCTCCCGGCAGAGCTGCGCACAGCCTGTTTCAACTGCCCTGGCGCCTGACATGCACACGCCTGCTCCAGGTCTGCAACATGGAGCTGCTGTCCAACGTCCGCGCCCTGGCCAGCGAGCTGCTGGCTTCCAATGTCAACATCAGCCTGCTGGTCAACAATGCGGGTCGGTTTATCGACGAGAGGTTCACTGTGACAAAGGAGGGCCTCGAGCACACCATGGCTCTGGACTACTTTGGTGAGGCACATACAATGCACATCCGGTTGTCGGTGCTGCCTGCTGCTGTTGCTGCGACTGCTCCTGAGCAGGCTGCCTAGTTGCTGGTCCTCCTGCTCTATGCAGTCCCGCTTGCATGAACAGAAGCAAAGCAAAGACGACATGCCGGCCTGCACTGTGCAAGAAGAGTAGCCTCAGCTCCCAGCCCACTCTTTTACTCATTTACATGGGTTTGACTGTGTGCTAATGTTTGGCACGGTGGCACGGCCATCGTTATTAACACTTGCTGGCAGCAGCTGCCTTGAATGCCATCATTTTCTTGCCGGCAACCTGCCGACCATCCCATTTGCTGCCTGGGTGGCGTTCTGCGCTGCTCTCCTGCAGGCCATGCCACGCTGACGCTGCTGCTGCTCGAAAAGATGCTTAGCAACGGGCCAGGGCGCATTGTGAACGTCTGCAGGTGGGCAGCCGGCAGGAACATCGGCAGTTTGCATGGAGCCATTCTGCACAGGAGCAGATTCCGCGGGGATGCACTGAATCTGGTCCCTTAGCTGCAAACCGACATTCAATGCCTTGGTATCAAAAGCCAGGCTGTGTTGCAATCATCAGCTTTACCTCAGCCCAGTCTGCCGAGACCGCATCACACTTTAGCGCCGTCCCCACAACAAGGCACTCCAGGCAGCAGCCCATGTGCTTACGAGGCTACAGATGTGTTGTCCCCTGCAAACTTGACACCGTCAACCTGACTGTGTAGGCTCTGTTGCATTGTTCACGTGTGCATGATGCCTCTCGAGCTCATTGTTGTGAGCAGTCTTAGGGGACTGCCTGTGTCATGCATGTTGGACTGCTTCCCTCCTCACAGCATGGCTGAGATGTTTGGCTCCCTGGACTGGAATGACATGAAGGGCGTGGCACGCCACACCAGCGGCATGCCTATCTACGGCCGCGCCAAGCTCAGCCTGCTGCTGTTCACGTACGAGCTGCAGCGCCGGCTGCGGCTGGCGGGTGCACAGGTGGAGGCCTTCGCGGTGCACCCAGGTGGGGCGCACGGGGGGCGTGCTGGCGTCTGTGGGTGCTGGCAAGCACAGCACTGCTGATGAAGTGCATGCAGCACTGCTGCTGCAGCCTGCAGCCTGCTCTACTGGTGTCTACGGGTGCAGAGCGCCTGCAGGGCATGTTGCAATTTGCAAGCCAGCAGTACCAGCAGCAACTGACGCAAGCAACTTGGCAGGCTGCTGCTGTTGCATGTGCAGGCTTGTGCAAATTCAACCTGTTTGGCCACGACCACAGTAGCAGGCCAGTGCTGAGTGTGTACTCTCATCCCCACTTGGCCATTCGCCTGAGTCTGCCAGGGCTCTGCCTTGCATGTGCTGCATCTGCACTGCCCTCAATGCTGGTACATGCTGTTGCTGCTGCTGCCTGCTGCTGCTGCTGCTGACCTGGCAGGCCTGGTCAACTCGCCTTTGTTCAGCAAGATGAGCTTCCGCTACCCCTTTGCCGTGTTCACGTTTGCCATGAGCACCATCATGGGCCTGACACCAGCACAGGTGCGCAGCTGACTCAGCGCATATGTGCCACTCAGGGCAGTGCCCAGGGAGACTGCCCAGCAGCATCCTGTGCGTTGCTGCCACTTCTACGCTTCGCATGGTTTGGTTACATGCCAAGTACGGTTCGCGAATGTTGCTGGTCGTCTGATGGTATCACTGGCCTGCCGCAGCTGCTGCATGTGGATTTGCACCAGCACTGCGCGTGCATCGAGTCGATGGCCTAGTCCTTGCAGCAGCTGGCCCCAGACTGATGATGTCACCCACATGCTGAGCTCGCTGCTGATCTGCTGCGCTGGTGCTCGCCCCATCCGTTCCGTGCAGGGAGCTGCGAGCAGCATCTACGCTGCGACGCACCCAGAGCTCTCAGGCAAGGGTGGCCTGTACCTCGGGCCATCCTACGCGTTCAACGCATTCTCCTGCTGCGCGCGCAAGCCGGTCAACCCCAGGGCGTATGATGTGGATGCCTGGAGGCGGCTGTGGGACGAGACTGAGGCTGTGATCGAGGAGGTGACCGGGCAGCAGGTGCCTCGCACGCTGCCGCCAGTCGGCACACGCGTCTGATTGCATCAGTGTACGATCAGTTAAGCTGGACCCCGGTTTGATGAAGCCTGTCAGTGGCAGCGCTGCAGCTGCTGTGAGCGTCTGTTTATTTGGGTTTCCATGGCACTAGTCAGTTGCCTTCTCGCAGAGGCTCTGTACATGTCCTTCGCTGCATCATGTCGGGGTGTCGTGGTGGCAGTTCTTTGGATGCTACTTGTGTTGACGTACATCTGGCAAGTTCAAATCTTTTTTGACAGCTCCTTGTTGTGTGCTGAAACCCTACAGCGCGGCTGAAAAGTTGTATGCAGTGGCAAGCCATGGGGGAGGTAGTGCAGGCAGTATTCACCCGCTCTTCTGCACTTGGCGATCCACTACTGGTACCAACACCATCAGTAATATGCGTCTCATCTGGCAAGCCTTGGTGAGCTTGCTTATAAGACCTTGGCGCAGCAGTGAGGTACTTCCCTGGGGATTTATTGGGGATTGTTCTCACTGAGACTGGTTAATGTCTGGCAGGCAGAGGATACAGTGGTGCTGCTGTGGATATATTGGTGCTGTGGATATAGTGGTGCTTGCATGCAAAAATAAGCCTTTCAGGGGCGTCTATTGTGCTTGCCTGGCTTGCTTCAATGCTGCGTATTGTTACAACAGTGTGTAAAAAGACGCGGCGCTAGCATGCAGAACACTCATCATCATCATATCACCCATTCAAGCCATAGCATCAGCGCCATCGGCCCCGCGCCCCACCGGGGCGGAAAGAGGAGGGAGCACTGCTCCAGAATGTTTGCATGCATTGCGCACATCCCAAGACTTGACAAGAAAAGCAGCAGTACACGGTGACACCATCAGACATCTTCCAGAACTGCCCCAAATATCATCAGATACAAAACGCAACACCTTGATTGACGAATCAGCCATGGACAAAACGCTGCGCAACTTTTCAGCAGAACAACTTTTCATGCATAACACTGTGAGTACACCGCGTCTGCCACCCCCCGCAGTGTCTGTGAAGACAGTACAGACATGGCATTACAGTGAGTACAGCCAGCATTGCTTATAAATGCCAATGCAGCTTAGCATGCGGGAGGCTGGGTGACTCTGCTTCGTGTGTCCAGCTGTTCAAAAGTGCTGCAGCAGCAGCTGCTTGTAACATGCTTTCGACATATGCAAGGAACGCAATGCGTGGTGCCTGCAGCCCGGGGCAGTCTGCATATGAATGGGTGCAAATGACACGAGCACGAAGCTGCATTGTTCTTAGGTTCAGGATGCAGTCGGTGGCAGCACCGTGCTAACAGCACCGTGCTAACAGCAGCTGTGGTCCAAAAAAACTGTGGCAGCACCGTGCTAACAGCAGCTGTGGTCCAGCAGCAGCTGCTTGCAGCAGCAGGGCTCACGTGGAGCAAGTTCAGCTTAAATCATCAAGCATAAGGTCATTTCACGTAGCTGATATTCAAAGATCGACTTATCTTTGGCGTCATCTGCTGCTGGCGGAGCTTGATTGGGTCATACGTCCTCTCGCCAGGGGCATTCTATCCTTGGATAAGCAAAAAGTATAACTCACAAGCTGGTCTAGCGGACTACAATATCTGCTTGCACTGCATGTTGTGCGTGGCGATGAGCTGTGAGTGACGCACATTAGGGCTTCCATCCTGAAATAGCCGCACCCACGTCTTGACGCATTGCCTCCGGTGTCTTCAGTGTCATACTGACAAGGCTTGATAAGGAACTCATCACTCACTGGTGTTATTTCGCTCGGCAGTACAGCGAGAAGAACCACGACAGCAGGCAGCCTGATACCGCTTCAGAAGCGCGTTCATCATGCATCCCTACCCACTCAGCCCTCAGAACCTCTTGGAGAGCATCTCAGGCTGGATCAAGGGCCCCAACATTCCAGACCAGACAGGCAAGGTGGCAGTGGTCAGTGGCTTCAACAGTGGCATCGGCTGTCACACCACAAGGGCACTGCTGGAGCATGGCGCAGAGGTGAGCGAGCACACAACATGACCAATCAACACCCTCGCAGGTGTAATGAATGAGGCAGTGCATTTGCATGCTATCAGGCCTTTGCCAGGCTGCGTCCCAACTCCATGTCAGGCCCAGGCCTGGGCATCGCACGTGCAACTTCGATCATCACCACGACAATTGTACTTTGCCACTTGCTGACCCTCGGCAAGCCCATTGCGCCGGCGTTGTAGGTGATTGGCATCTGCCGCAGCGATGAGCGCGGGCATGAGGCAGTGCAGCAGCTGAAGGAGCAGGTGCCTGGGGCAAAGATCAGCATGAAGGTGAGCAGCCTGCCATGCATGCAGTGTACAAACGCCCTTCAGGTGTGCCATCATCATCATCATCATCATCATCATCATCATCATCATCATCATCATCATCATCATTATCATCATCATCATCATCATCATCATCATCATCATCATCATCATCATCATCATCATCATCATCACCATCATCATCATCATCATCATCATCATCATCATCATCATCATCATCATCATCATCATCATCATCATCATCATCATCATCATCATCATCTTGCTACCCAGCCACAGCAGCAACACCATTGGCCTCGCACCCCACTGCATTATGAGGGAAAGCGAGCACTGCTAGCAGTGCTGCAATGTTTTGGTGTGTGCAAGCAGCTGCGACGCAGCTGAGCATCCTGGCTGCCACTGTTACAAGTAAGGGCGTGCGCAGGCTCTGCCACTTTGGTCGTCTGGAGTCTGCCGTCAGCACTGCGGTAGTGGTGGCGCTTCTGCCGCCAAGCAAAGACCTTACCACGAGCATTGTTCGCAAAGCCGCATGCACATAACCGCATGCCCTGCATGCTTATGCACACCTCCACGTCGCCACATGCAGTGTTCCCTGCTGCAACTAGCCTGCTGGCCATTGTTGAGCCGAATTGTTCGACTACTGCGTAGTGGGCTGTTTGATTTACCCTGGCGTTTGACATGCGCACCCCTGCTGCAGGTGTGCAACATGGAGCTGCTGTCAAATGTCCGCGCCCTGGCCAGCGAGCTGCTGGCTGCAAATGCCAAGATCAGCCTGCTGGTCAACGTTGCAGGCCGCTTCCTTGACGAGACCTTCTCTGTCACCAAGGAGGGTATCGAGCACACCATCGCCGTCACCTACTTTGGTGAGGCACAGGCCTTCAGTGGCCGTTTGATTCAGTTGCAGGCGCTTCTTGCTGCTGCAGCGGCCGCCGCTGCTGCTGCTGCTGCTGCTGCTGCTGCTGCTGCTCAGTAGGCCACCCGATCGCTGCTCCTGCTGCCGCAGTAGCTGCCGCTGCTCTGCTGCTTTGCCTGGGTAGGGGCTGGGGCAGTACAACATGCTGCCTGCAATGTGGAGGCATGTGTGTCGTGTCTCGAGCTTCCTGAGTAGTACTGATACACAGTGCAGGTGTTTGCCACCAAACCCCTGCCTCACTTGCCACTAGTACATTGCCATTGCTGCCAAGCTGACCATCCCCTCCGCTGCATGTGTGGCATTCTGCACTGCTCTCCTGCAGGGCACGCCATGCTGACGCTGCTGCTGCTTGAAAGGATGCTCAGCAGCGGGCCTGGACGGATCGTCAACGTCATCAGGTGGGCAGCTGACATGCACATCTGCAGTGTATGCTGTCGTGCTCAGCGGCCCCATAGTTAAGATGATGATGATGATGTAGCCACCAACACTCTTTGCAGATATCTTAGAAGCAGGCCGTTTTGCTGACCATGTGCGCCCTGGGTGTTGTCTTTGAAGTCCCCGTGTAGGCATAAAGAGGGTGCTGCCACTTAGAAGAAAAAAACAGCAACAGGTTTGCAACATGCGGTGCACTCTGCTCGCAATTAAGCCATTGTTACACATATGAGATGGCGGACGGCCTACCTGTATGTCTCCATCTCTCATCTATGTATGTGGCAGTTACCGTGTCGCTCCAACTCTTGCCGCTACTATCTATCGCCAAAAGGTGGCTTGAATTATTGCAGTGTCAAAAGTTATGCTGGAAGGCTGCAATTTATCACAAAAGGCAATAATATAGGATGATGACAGCACTGAGAGGGCAGATTCAGCCATGCACGGTGCCTCTTAGTGTCTGAACTGCACCATAACAGCATGATATGCGAGGTATTGAGGCTAGAAGGCGTGTAGACGCTTCTGCAATGCCCGTCATATTAGTCTATGATTTTTTTAATGTTTGCCGGGGTTTTCATTGGTTATTATTTGGGTATTCAATTTATTGCAAGATAACCGTTTTGGATTACTCACTTCCGCACTAGTTTGGAGCTGTACAATATGTCATCCAGCGTGGACTGTGTAACCTGAGCCACATGAGCCACCTGTGCACTGAGGCAATGCTGTGACGATTGCGCAACTGGAACTCTCACTGCAGCTGGGCTGAGCTGATGGGATTGCTGGGCTGAGACAAGGCAACAGGCTGAACTGTGGGGATGCGGCGCTCATGCTGGCTGCAGCTGTCGGCAACACAATGTCTGCAGAGCAGCACTGTCCAGTCACTGGCTTTCCTAGGATGAACACGGGTCCCTGGAAATGTGCCATCTTAAGACTGTTTATGCCCGCCATCCTGCATGTCTGCCACCTGCAGCGAAGCTGAGATGTTTGGCTCGCTGGACTGGAACGACATGAAGGGCGTGGCACGCCGCAGCAGCGGCATGCCTGCGTACGGCCGTGCCAAGCTCAGCCTGCTGCTGTTCACGTACGAGCTGCAGCGCCGGCTGCGGCTGGCGGGTGCCCAGGTGGAGGCCTTCGCGGTGCACCCAGGTGGGGCGCATGGCGGGCGTGTTGGTGTGCAGCACTGCCTGCGAGCCGACTCTCTCTGTGCGGCACTGCTGATGTTGTGTGTGCAAGCACCGTTGCTGCGGCTTGCAGGCTGCTTCCGGTCTCGCTGTGCTTGTGGGGCGATGGGTGCAGTTTGCAAGCCGTACCAGCAGCAGGCAATGCTGGCATTGTGGCGTGCTGCTGGTCCTGCAGCAGCAGGACGCAGACACCCATTGTATGATTATGTGTTGTGAGATGCTGCCATCACAGGCCCTTGCCATGATGCTTGGTTGTGTGCCATGGTTGCCACTAGGCTATATAACCTCAGCCTGCCTTGCACACGCTGCCAGCATCTTGCCACCAAATGATGGTCTTTTGCATGCAGCTCATTACTTGCCCTGCTTGTGCATGCTGTTGCCTGCTGCTGCTGTCGCCCTGCCAGGTGTTGCCAACACACGCATGTTTGACAAGTTGACTTTCCGCTACCCCTTTTCCATATTCACGTACACCATGAGTGCCATTATGGGCCTGACACCAGCACAGGTAAGCACGCAGGTGGCAAAAGAGGCTGCGGCCGTCTAGCATAACGGCTGCAGCCGCTGCAGCTGCACACCTGCAAACATGTACTGCAGTGGTAAGAAGGTGCACCTGCATCAGCTGGTTACAACTGCTGTTCAGCCACACACCCTGCTGATCTTCTGCTGCGACTATGCACCGTGTGGGAACAACTCTGCAAGTGAGTGAGTGGGCTGCACATGGTGTGGCTAGCTAGCCTGTATACTCCAAAACGTGGGGCCCAAGAAAAACTGTGCGTGTGCCTATGAGGAGGCTTCACATGCCTATAATCCTCTTGCCACCTCAATCTGAACCTGAAGTCAGTGGAGGGTACCTGTGGACCTGTGAGCCGCTTTCTCAGCGTCTTTGTGGGCGGCTTCTCTCATCTTTCTGCAGGGTGCTACGAGCAGCATCTACGCTGCCACACACCCAGAGCTCTCAGGCAAGGGTGGCCTGTACATCGGGCCCCATTACTTGTTGAACATGTTCTCCTGCTACGCGCGCAAGCCGCTGAACCCCAGAGCTTACGATGTGGATGCCTGGAGGCGGCTGTGGGACGAGACTGAGGCTGTGATCGAGGAGGTGACCGGGCAGCAGGTGCCTCGCATGCTGCCGCCAGTCGGCACACGCGTTTGAGTGGACATTTTCAGCACTTTTTCCCAACACTGTAGCAGCTGCTTAAGGCATCTGACAGCTTGATCTATTCAGTGAGCTGATGTCTAGCAGAGGTCTGTCTTGGGTGTATATCAGAGGGTAGACACAGGGGAATCACATATGGTACAGTGGGACCCCAAGGCATGAGTTGTGCTGAGATGTTTGAAGCGATTGCAGAACAAGGAGTGAAGAAGAATGGCATGCACCCAAGGAGTGAAGAAAAATGGCATGCACCCAGCCGGTAGCTTAATTTGCGTGACTATGCACAGCTATTGACTCCTGCATGGTGGTGTACGCCTGTCCAGTACTGGACTCATCCTTTACAGTGATTTGCCATGCCACAGGGAAGCTTGTGCACGCCATTGCATGCCATGATGAAGCTCGTGCACGCGGTGATGTCACCGTGCGGCGCATGCGCTGGCGCTACTCAGCATATGTGCTCAGGCTTGGCTTCGAACCACGAGCTTGACGCCGGTGATGTTGCCACGGGCAGGATTGCGTGAAACTCTGGACTCTGTAATTGTATACATGTATGCTGCTGTTTGCTGAGGCCCATACCATGCATGAACGCCACATGGCTGGCCCTTGCAATGAAGCAAGCATGTTACAATCATTGTACAGTGTTGCTTACACCGAGAGATGATGAAAGAGTGCAAGACGATGCCTGCCATGCAATGCACACACACCAGCTATGCCCCGCGGGCCGCCCATGCCATGTCACTGACAGTGGGGCCGCTGGCACCAGCTTTACTCGCTCTACGACGGCCACATGTGACTCTACAGCCACAACTTGTGCTAGGAGTGAACCTGCAATCTGACGTGGCGGTTGTCCACCTGCTGGCTGAGATGACCATATTTCACAGTTCCTGCAAGCTCTTTCTCAGGATCTGTGCATGCTGCGTGCGTCTGTCGCATGTCCAGCGTCACGTCCAGCGGGCATCTGTAAGTGCTGAGCTTGCATGTGGGTGGGTGGTGGGCTGTGAAGGGACTAATTCAGATAGTAAAGCAATAATGTATTGCTCGGCCAGCAGTGACCACTTTGTTCACACCACCTCCTCAGGACACCATTTACAACTGCAATGCCAAAATGCATCAACCACAGCTTACTGCGATGGCAGCCCACCAGCACCCCGCTGAAAGGCTGACACGACCACACCGGAAGCACAGCTAACGACGGGATACCGTGTTGCCTATGTGCCCCTGCTCCCCGACGAGCAGCCGCCTCTGGTGCTGGCTGACGTAGCCACGGCTGAGGCTGCAGTGGGCGCAAGCGCACTGGGCACCTGCAGCCTGATATCAGGCAGCAGACAGGATGGCGGCCAGGAGCAAGCAGTGAGTCAGCATGTAGCCCCTGACAGGCTTCCGCCTTGGAAGAGGACAGCAGCAACTGTCCAAAGTGGGCTGGAAAGTTTCTCAGCGCAACCCTGCCTACACGCCGCTTTATGCCAGATGGCCTGATGTCATATGAAGCAGATAGCACTGCATGCAACAGCAAAGGAGTGTTCACAGCCTGCAAACCACCGGCATGCAAGCTCGGCCGCACACCCGCTGTACATACTGCGGGACACACAGTGGACACATAGTTAGCACCAGTAATGTGCATCCGCCACAGCATGTAGCATCAAGCATCTCGCGCTGCCAGCCTTGTGCCCTTGTGTCCCACCGTGGTTGTATGCTATTCAGCGCGATCATCCCTATGCCCACACACATGCAGGCGTTCACAACGCACCTCAAAGGGTCTGCAGCATCTGGCTTCTTGACGGCCCCTTGACGGCACCCGGGTACTCACAGCACTGCCGCGTTGTCTGCCAGCTTGTGCCTGCAAGTGCTGGCCAGGCTGGCAGACCACCAGCACAGCACCCATGCAGCGCAGCAGCAGACCCCAGCCTGGCACTCCCGCTGGGTGCATCAACCCAGGAATGGCGGCGCCACCGCCTCCAGTGCTGGTGGCGCAAGGGTCTTGTCCCGCAGGCCCTGCCAGTCAAAGCCGTCAAACCAATCAGCACCCATCACGTCTTCGACGCGTATCCGCGCAGCACTGTCATGGTGGAGTAGGCCGGACAGCAAGTCACACAGTTCCTGCGGGACAGCACAGCACCGCACACATGTGGTTGAGCCGCGATGATTGAGGCTCACATAGTCGCAAAGTGCATTGGTATTGCGTTTCCCCCGCAGGAGACCTGACAGCAGGCACTGCACAACCCCTGCAGGCCGGTTGAGCATGATCAACACCATTTAAGTAGTCGCATTGTAGAGTGGCACACTACATGTCGCCGTCTTTGCAGCAGGGTCCATGCTTGCATGCCCTTGACAGAGAGTCAAAGTTGCTGTCACAGAACACGCATCCCTGCTACTGTCACCTCAACCCCTCTGTGACTGCCACCAGTAAGGCAACCACAGCACATTAGCTGCTGCACCCACCTGGGAGAAGTGAGCGGGGTACAGCAGCGGCTCCGGCGGCTCTGGGTGCTCATAGTACTGCTGCTGCTGCTGCTGCTGCTGCTGCTGCTGCTGCTGCTGCTTGCCCTCGCTTCCAGCACCCTGGCTGCCACCTTGCGCCTGCGCTTGCTGCCCCTCCTCCTCTGCCCAAGCTGGCAGGTGCCCGTCCACCATCTGCCAGATGGTGATGCCCAGCGACCACATGTCGACCGGGTAGCTGTAGGCCTGTGCGCCAGACGCGACCTCCGGCGCCATGTAGGCGGCTGTGCCGGTGCGCGTCTGGGCTGCATCGATGCCGGGAGGCAGCTGGCAGCAGCAGCCCATGTCTGCGAGCTTCAGGTAGCCGTCATCAAACAGCAGCAGGTTGCAGGGCTTGATGTCCCTGCGCGCGGACAGAGCAAGCAGCATACAAACAGCGGGCGGACAGCGAGTAGAGTATGGCTGAAACAAGGACGAAGAGCACCGCAGCTTCAGTCAACAAAAGAACTCTTCCAGTGTCTGCTCCTGTGCATCCCGCATCGTTCTGGACACACAGCCAGCAGCGTCAAACACAACTTGCAATCAGTTTCCTTCTTCATCATGGACTGTGCTTGCTACTACCATGTGTTGTACAACAAGCCGCCCCCACCCATTCACCTGTGCAGTATCCTGCGGCTGTGCATCCACTGCAGCGCCATCAGCACGCAGCCAGCAAAAAACTTGGCAGCCTCCTCAGGCAAGCCGGAATGTGGCACCCTTGACGGCTCTGCAGGTGGGCCATCCACACACAGCTGCGCTGCTGCTTCCTGCAAGTCATCAATGCTTGCTACGTGGTGCTGCATTGCATCACGGGTTGTTGTTGCTGCTGCTGGTAGATGTGGTTGCTGCTGTTGCTGCCATTGCTTCTGGGCTGCTTGCTGTGCTTCTGCCATGAGCTCAGGCATGAGGGTAACAAACACGGGGAACTCGCCTGTATCCTCGTCTGCGCCATCTGCTGCACGACCACACTCATCGCCCTGCTGCTGCTCCTGCTCGTGGTACTGGGTTATATCTACTACTGAAGCACTTCTAGCTGCTCTCCTTGCGTCATCCTCCTTTGCGTGTCGCTGAATCAGCTCCACTGCTGACATGGCCAGCGGCATCAGCGTGTCAACCAGCATGCTGCTGCTGGCACCTGCTGTTGGCGCTGCAGCACCATCAGCAGCACCAGCAGGGCCTGCGGATGCCTTCAGAGGTAGTTGCTGCTGAGACAGCTGTTGCTGCTGCTGCTGCTGTTGTTGCTGCCGCCGCGCTGCTAGGATGTCTGTCAGGGAGCCCAGAGCTGCATACTCCAGTAGCAGCAGCAGGTTGCCCGAGCGGCAGCGCTTGGCTGCCAGCAGCTGCAGCACAAAAGGGCAGCCTGCGCACTCGCGGTGCATGGTGGCCTCATTGTTCCAGTCCTGCAAGCTGCTGGGCTTCAGGTGTGGTGGTGCCTGCTGCAGCAGCAGCAGCAGCAGCAGCAGCAGCACCAGGGGGGAAGCCAGGGGCATTGGGTGGTGAGCATGCAGTGGAAGAAACAGCAGCAGCAGCACGAGTTCAGGCTGCTGAGTGTTGAAGCCACTGCAGCAGGCAGCAGGGCGGCCTTACCGCCCGGCTGGTTACATACTGAGCAGCGCGTCCAGCCAGACGCTCTTACAGCTGACGAGTGCGCAACAGGCCACACGGCTGATGCCGCCAGAGTGCAGCATCAGGGACAAATGCACTGCTCTGGAGGGGTGTAGCATCAGAACCGCTGGTTGGCTCACCTTGGGCATAGCTGCCTGCATTGCTGTGCCGTTCAAGCTGCTGCAGTTGCTGCCTGGCACCAGCATCTTCCTCACTAGCAGCTTCCTCTCCCCAGCAACAGGGATACTGACCAGATCAACCTGGCCAAAAGCGCCTGCAGAGGGGGTGCAGCGGAGTAGGCAGCACGGTGGATGTTTGCAGGCGTGCCTGTGGCGCTTCCTGCTGATTTTTCGTGGCGGTGCTTGGCCATTTTGCCGTGCCTGCTGCTGAAGCACCATTGACGTTTCGTAACATAAAATGAGAAGCCATACATCGCTTCTGCTCTGTTGCAGGAAGCAGGGTTTTGGTTGACCGCGTGCTTGCACAGAGCAGATGCACACAGCAGGAGCCTCCCTGAGGGTGCCAGATGGCCTACCTGTGCCCAGGGTGCGGACAGGCACAATACTGCTGGTTGCAGCACGTTGTACATGTACCTGCAATCAACGTACCGGGGTCAGCGGACCAACCTACCTGTGCTTCCTTTGAATGTGCCTTTGCTGCCTCTTGCTGTCTCCTGCTGTCTGACACGCTCACCTGCTCTTCCAGGACCACCAGTGGCAGCTCCTCTACAGCATCCCCATCAATTTGAGGAACGCTCTTCGCCATGTTGAGCGCTGCGTAACTGTGCTGGACGCTGCGGGGCTGCACGAACACCGAACGCCCGCCACTTGTTCCGGGTACGGCTGCGGCCGAGCTATGCAGTTGATACTTACAGTTCTGTTTTCTTTGATTGATACAGTAGTGGAAAGTAAGGACTGGGAATCAATTCCAGCAACAGAGCAGAAGGGTTGGACCGCACTCGTCTACGGAGAAGCCTGCGAACACTGCGTTTGTTCAGCGCATGATGCTTTTGCAGAGCCTCAGCACAGCACCATCAGCAGCTTGGTGTGCGAGTGGGCGGCGTAACCATTGCAGCGGTTGACATGTGACAACTAACACTGCTTTGACCTGTTTGTCAGGAGTGCGGTAAGCTGCGGTGCTGTCACGGTAGCGCTGTCCCCTTGCACTGCAGTAGGTTGTGTTTGCACAATACACACTTGAGCAAGCATCGGGAAACAATCAACTCTTTGTGAACTATAGCGCTCTGCAAATGTGCTTTCAAGCAAGGCAAACCGCCATGCGCATGCGGTTTCCCAACTGGCAGCTGCAGCCTGCTGCGCATGCGAAGTGTGTCATTTGCTGGTCGGCTGTGCTGCAATTCGTTTGGCGAATGAGGAGTCCTCACTGAGGAGGTTGTTACTGCAAGCTGTTACGCCTGTGCAGGACATGTCCACAGCGCTGTGGACAGGCTTAGCCACTAGACCTGCTCATACTGCAACAGCGGCCGCTGTTGCTAACATCAAGCTCTTCAAGCCAACATAACCTGCTACTGCAGCTGCAGCTGCCGTCGCAGCAAGGCGCAGCTGCCATTTGCCGCGGCCCAAACCACAGTAACGGTTGCGTGAGGATCATCATCATCATGGAACCCGTCCAAGCCAATACATCATGCCATCAGCCCCACGCGGCTCGGAGATCCAAAGGGATCTTCCACATCACTAGCGTGCGCAATCCCAGGCCTGGGCGGCCTACCTACATCAGCGGCCATTCCAGCTGCATGCATTAACCTCCCATTTGCCTCACGTGTGCACCACACAATCTGGCCAAGCCCATCATGGCCCTGCGGCAGCATCTCTGTCGAGCAGCAGCACTGCACATGTAACCCAGTAGAGCAACGAAGGCAAGGAAACGCAGTCACCTGGCCCCCTCATGTAAGGCTGTGCATGCAAGGAACACTGACACCACCCATGTCTGTACCCAAACTTCACACTGCTGTAAAAAGATGCAGCACACTGCTGTGACAGGATGCAGCCTTGAAGCAGGCATGGCAAGCACAGCACATGCACCTCAGCCAACTATCAGCATGCCAACACTGCTGGCTTCCTCCACAGCAATACGATGATGATGGACCCTGTGACAGCACCCACTTCAGAAGTACAGCAGGGAGGCCATATTCTCTGCAGTTCACCACGTGTGGGAAATGCCTAACACTAGCAATACCTAATACACTAGCAAAGGTTTTTGAACGCACAACAAACACTTCCATATCCTAGCACCTTAGCAGTCCTTGAGCTGTAAAGCTGATAGGTGTTGATTATCAGCATGATGCAATGTACAGCTGTGACTGCGCGCAGCAAGTCTGCTAACAATCTGAGCAAGCTTGCAGTCATGCACACCAGCCATTCATCAATTTGTGTACTGTAAAGCTCAATGAAAGAACCATGCATACACGCAACTCGATACACGAGCAATGAATACTAACATGGTGACATTTACACATTGTGGCAACACCTAAGGCGCATGCATGCAACGGCTCATCTGCGCCTGCCTATACTTGCCAACATGTCGATTAGCAAGCAGTCGGCAATTCTTCAGCCATGTGCAGCACCTGTACACATGTGCATCCAAGCTGCCCTGTAGTAAAATGCAGCGGCAGCTCTTACGGTGCGCGTTGGCAGTCCTCAAGTCAAGCCACCAGACATTTGTTGGTCAAACAATGCTGGCAGTGATGAAATCACACCACATGATCGACTGTTCAGAAGCTGTTGGGTGCCTGTGAGAAGATCCCCGTGCATCTTCAACCCTGCTGGCCTGCACCGGCTGGTGCAACACTGCTGCTGGCATGGTTGTTGTCAGTGCTTGGGATGCTGCTGCTACTGCCGTTGTTGCTGTTGCTCCTGCTGTCCTTCTGGTGCCGCCTCCAGCACAGCAGCACCCTGCCGATTGCTGGCTTTCATGCCAATGTTGGCAGTTTGGTTGGCTGATGAGACACTGCAGTGCATGGGCCGGCGAGCAGCAGCAGCACGAGCAGTAGCGCAGGGGATGAAGCACACCATGCTCTTGTCTTGTTCATCTATGCCGTTGTGCTGCACGCAGCTGCTACAGCCTTTAGACTACTACAGATTTGATGGTAACCTGACCACATCAGCACACTCTGCTTTGTGCCATCATTCATGCCCACAGCTGCTGCTGCACACTGCATGCACCAGCAGCGCTCACATGAACACTGTGTAAGAGGTGTGTTTGACCCTTGGCTGTGGTGCCAGCTTGAGGGCGCCACACGTGTTGTTGTGTACAAAGGCATGGCATTTCAGGTTGGTCAGGCACTTACAGGTGATGGTGTTGACGTCCGCGCAGACTAGGCAGGGCAAGCCACGTGGCTGGCCACAGCCAAGATCATTGCCTGTCACATCGCTGCATGAAAAAGAGGGGAACAGTGTGAACGCAGTGAGCAGAGTTACACTGTTTGGTACGTGATGCCAGAGGTAAGGAGGTAGGTGTAAGTCCTTCTGATGTTTGTGGACCCCATGAGCCTTGTTTGGCTCATTTGCGGGTGGGGCAGTGGCCCTACTTTCGTAATTCGGTCATTTGGTAAGTGGTGCTGGCACTGCACAGGCGTGGGTGCGTGGCATCATGCTGCACAGACACTGCTGCTGCCTGCGGCTGCCACACACGAGGTGTACCAGCCACACCCGCATGGTGCATTCCAACCCAGCAGTTGCTGCTGCCAGCCTTAGGACAATTAAGTCATGGTCAACTTGAGTCGAGGCCTGCCGTGATGTGCACACCTTCAGACACAGCAGGCTTGCTGCGCTTGCTGTCCAAGGTTTGCAGGGAACTGTTGAGCCCTGCCACAACAGCCTGCGCGACCCTGGCAAGAGCAGCTACAGCAAAGGAACCCTAGGCCTACCTGTGTGGGTGCAGCTGTGATGTGCCTCTGCCCCCACCAGAAGCGCCCCACTGGCCGCCTGCCTCAGCATCTTCCTGGCCTGCACAACAGACAGCAGCACGCAAAGGTGCCACACGTGAAGCACAGCCAAGCATGCAGGTATGCCAGCAGGGCCTGCTTGCCTTGCAAGCGCTTATCTGTGATATGATCAGCAGCTGCTGATTCGCCCACTGCTGCTGCGAATCGGACGTCAACTGCTGAGCAGCAGTAGGGCTCACCTCTTGAAAGTGAAAGAGTCAAGCCGACGCAGAACACCAGCAGAATTCTACGCGATAACATATTTATGAAGATTACGATCAACAGATGAGCGTGGCGGCAGCCTCTGTGCAGCAACAAGTGCGTTTGATTGGCTCTTACCCTCAGCACTCCAGGCGTGCACACTGCATACGGTATCAGCGATCTTCAGGATGCCTACCAATTGAAAGTGCCACAGGCTCCTTGTCAGCGAGACTCGGCTTTAACACGGTACGGGTGCCGAATCTCCCCGACAGCAGGCCAACCAAACTTTGGTTAGGTGCAGGTGATCAAAGGGGATTTTTCATGTAAATCCCTGCCTTTAAAAGGCAAGAAAACTTACCTCTGATCACCTGCGCCTAAACAACAGTCAGCTGTGCCACGGTGGCAGTACCATGATACAGTAACAGCAGCGACAGCAGCGGTTGCTCCATGCATGCGGGTGAGTAGTGGGCATTTGGCATGTACTGAATGCTAGTGCCGTGTCCTTTCACATGCAAATGGAGGCTTACCAACAGCAGGCTGCCATATTGAGTTGATAGAGATGAGCCGGAGCAACCTCTCAGAACCAGGTCGAGATTAACAAGTGAGAGGATCAACAAGTGAAACCAACAAACCTCGGAGGTTATGCTAATCACAAAATTTCAAGCTGGCTGTGACCGTGCACAGCTATATGCAGTCTGGCGCGTGTGGCCTTATTCAAAGGCGATCATCCTACTAGGTAGTACTCACAGCAGCGTCACACCGCTGCTGATCAACAGTCCTGTGCAACGCACTGCAGCCAGGGGGCAGGATGGAGCTGCCACCAGTTGCAGTGGCTTTCATACGAGCATCACGACTGAGATGAACAGCCTCCATGGCCAATGTCTTTGCCTGCAGGCAACCGGCCCAGCACCATACTGCACACATCGGGCTGCGACACACCTCACACCAGCCCACCTGATTGTGAGCACCACACAGTCCTACATTGATCACAACACAACACGTCATCAACCATGCTGCCTGCTCTTTGACATACTTACGTAATATTGCAGCAAACAAACTTGCAACATCAGTTGCACAGGTGATGGCCGCAGCTGAAGACGTGCTTGGATACGATGGTATGCTCAGATGCAGTGACAGATGCTGCCAGTGGTCAAGATGTGTGCATTGTAGCATGCTGCTCAACCACCGTGAGTGGGGTAATGCAGTTTCACAAAGCAGTTCTCAAAACTGGCAACTTGATGACTCACTGTTTCCAGCACAGTGCCAACACCAGCAATCCACCCAATTGCAGGGTAAACTGCACTGCTGAGTTGGCACTGCACCTACATTAGGTTGACCCCGCTCAAAACTGACAATGCGCATTGTACTCAACAATGTCTTTACAACTGCAGACAAGAACGCAGTGTACGCAAGCGTCTTCCTACCGCATGCAAAATACACGAGTGATGCTAGCAACAGCACTGTTCCAGCCGCCAACTGTTGACAAACCAAGCCAATACAAGTTGTGGTAGGAGATTTCGATCATCTTGTCCTTTGGTCCCAAGTCAGCACAAGTGCCGTTGCCTCTTTCTGTGTGCAACACGCCTCTGGGACTTGACAAAACTATGTATACTCCGTAGCACCCAACTCTAGCCTGCAATGCTGCCGCTACACTACTATACTGTGCTTGCCAGTGCATCTCTTGAGTGTTCAATCGTCTCCAAGCTAATTTAGCTGCTGCATGAGCAAGCCCGCATGTAGAACTCCTGCTTGGTTGCAAGGCAGGCACTGCACTTGGCGCGAGTGTCATACGTGTCGCACCAGTTTTGGCACCTGCACAGGCAAGCAGGTGAACGCACTTCAGTGCAGCAGCATGCACAGGTGTTGGCAAAAAAGGGCCGACACAAATGAAACGGGACCAAACCGTAATAGCACGCATGGCCATGCAGCGCATCTGCTGCAACGGCAGCGGTTGCTGGTAAGGTGACACCGCATGACACACAGCAGCGAAGGGCATCTGCTAAATATTATAGTTGAACAATGACAGAGCTGCGTGGACAATAGAGACGGCTAGCATGGCTACCAACTGAACCTCCTCTATGCTCTCTGGATGGTGTTCTGGCGCTGCACTAGCCAATGACCTGAGAGGAAACCTCTGCCGCACAAGGTTCACATTACTGTAACCGCTCCTGCAAGTGGTGCCATTCCAGTGGCCCGCTGTGATGCCTAGACCCCTGAGGCAAACACAACCCACCCGTAGCACCACTGCCTGCCATCTGCAGGCGCGCGTGTGTCCATGGCGCACTGGGCGCACTGCTCCACAGCCCTCGCATCGGTGAGGTAGTTGATGCAGTCGTAGCAGGTAGAGCCTGGCAGGCCGGCAGCCTTGGTGCAGTTGTAACATGTGGCTTGCTTTGCAGCATCTCTGAGGGATGCGCAGCCCGCACAGCTGCTAGAGAACGGCTTGCGCTCGACGCAGGAAACGCAGCTCTCGTAGTGTGAGGCGCTGCTGGCGCAGGTCGAGCATGAAGTGCTGCCGCTGGTCTGTGGGTTCCAGCAGGTGTAGGGGTAGCTGTTGTCGTTGCAGGCCACCTTGCTTGCACGGGCGATGCAGCCCATGCACTTTTGCACGCTGGCTGGCTGCACGCCAAGTGCTGCACAGCTGATGCAGGGCGTGCTGTAATTGGCGCCGTACTTGGTGCTGCAGCAACAGCGGCAGTTCACGCGGCAGGCAGAGCAACAGATGTCAACAGGCATGCGTCTGCATGCATGCTTGACGCACATATCCGAAGACACCATGCAGCACATCTGCTGCGCTGCCCCTGGCAACACAAAGCGGTGTGCTTCTCCAAGCAAGCATGGCACCCACACTTGGCACAGCAAACGCACCGCAGCCAGACAAAACCGAAGCCACAGCCGTGATGCAGCCACTCGAACCATGCAAGTCGTACCTGCAGTTTATGCAGGCGGCCACATCCATTCTGGCTGATGGGTTTCCCAAGTTCTCTTGCTGCAGCGCGCACTCCGCGCAGGGCCTCCGCCCGTACAGGCAAGCGGTGCAGTTCTCAGGCGCCGCGCTGTTATAGCACGCCCCGCAGCCGTCGGCTGGCAACAGCGCAGCGCTGCCGCCCTTCAGGGCATCCAGCAGCCGGGCCTTGAGCTGCGGCGACTTGGCGCAAGCCAGGCAGGGCTGCGGGGACTTGGATGCAATGCAGCGCTGGCAGGCGCGGGCTGAGATGTTGGCACCGCACTGGGCCGGGGCCGCGATGGAGCCACTCACCCAGCCCTCAGCTGCAGCAGGGTGCGCAGAAGGGGGCCGGCCGGGACAGGAGGCAGACGTGCAGAAGTCGGTGACGGTGTCAGCGGTCGGATTGTGTGAGCACGGCAGCTGTGATCTTGCCAGCCAGCTGCGTAGTTGTGCTGGGTGAGCTGCAGGCAACAATGCACAACCTTCCGCCAATTCGCTCTTGCAACTGCCGCACCCCTCTGTTGTCTGTAGATCGTCGCCCATGCAGGCGACCACAATACTTCAGACATGCAAGCATGAACGCATGCACAAAGTGAACGAGTTGAAGCACCACGCCGATCACAGAAATTGTGATTGCCATCTTCTAAGTTGTGCACTTACTTGCATTCGTGGACCAGTACTCGGGCTTTGCAGAGTTGGCCAGCCTCTTCAGGCTGCACATGCCTTGCGGCCACCGCCCGGTTGGCTTGCACGTGAACTGGCTCCCATCGCTGCTCCAGCCGCAGTTGCTTTTGCATCCCCCTGTCGGCCCCCATGGACCAAAGCTCTTGATGGCCGCCAGGCCGTACCAGCTCTCCGCAGGAGCTGTGGGGTTGCCATTGGCAGCCGTCTGCACTGCAGCACAGGCGTGCAGCATGCAACCAAGGCAGGAGCTTTGGTTCATAGCTGAGCGCCTGCAGGCAGCTGTGCGGTGTATGCATGCATACCACCCCGTGATGTTACGGCGGCGCCTGTGGCATAGAATTTGCTTAGATACCTTACTCCACTGATTGAGGCCAGGCTTGCGTGCGCACACGACTCATGCAGCAGCATCCGCACTGTGCAGCCTGGCCGAGGCAGTGTCTTGGGCAACTTTCTCAGTGCACGTGCTGCTGCTGCCCAGCACCCAGCACGACTCACACTTGGGGTGGAGCTTCACATACTCCTCGCATCCAGTTCCACAGCCAGCGGTGCCATTGCAGAATGACCAGGCGTTGCAGCCCATAGTTTTGTTGCAGTACGCTGCACACGTTGCTGGGTTGCGTATGCTCGGGAATATCGGATGGTTGCCTTGAAAGAACAAGGAAGACACATCCAGCACCAGCACATCACCCTTGATGTTCCAAGGCTTTGATGCGCCATAAGACACCGCGGGGATGGCAGCTGCTGCAACTCCTGCAAGAAAGGTATTGACAGCAGGTCTCCCTTTCAACTGAAGCACAGGTGCAGCAGAGCTCCATAACTGTGCAGGCTCAACAGGTGGTAGCACATTTCAACATTGAAATGACAGATTTGTGTCCCTGGCTGTTTCTCTGGCGCATATCTATCTTATCTGCTGGGGCAATGCAGCAGGAGTTTGCACTGCCATTAGCTGTGCTGGCAGCAGCAGCGGCAGCAGCTGGTGATGGGTGTGCTGTGGCAACCTGCTCACCTTGTATAGACTGTGCGCAGCATAAAACAAGTACTATGCTCGCAACTGCAACCTTTGAACCCATGTCGGATGTTGTTGGAAGAAACCCACAACTTCGTAATGAGGAGCGGGATCAAACCAGTAGATCAAGTGCAGAGAAGCAAAGTAGACAGAATGCACTTGGTTGGACTTTAACACTTCCTACACTTAACGTAAGCACGTGTGCAGCAGCGGTGCTAGCTTTATCGTGAAGGAAGTGGCGGAAAGTGAGGAAGCTGGTGACTTTGTCAGGCAGAAGGGTTCGCCAAGCTTCTTGCTGTGCCACATCACCAATCAAGACAAATGCATACTAGTCAACTCAAGTTGCTTGAGCAGCTAACTTTCGCAGACACATTGTGTACACGCGACTGGTGGTTACGTAAGGTATACGTAAGCCCTGCTGCTGGACCCGCAAATGATTCATACTACCGGAAGCAAGTTGCCCCCACCCGTCGCTGCCAAGGGATAACCGAACGCCAGTTCAGGAGCCCAGCTACACCAATCTGTGATCAATGGCGCATGATCAGCGTTAGCTGCCTCAACATCGTGGCACCTACTACCCTGCAATGACTAACACCCTGCAGCAGATGATCTCGATTGAAAGATTAGACGTGGTGCTCAAATACAGGCGACAAGCAGTTGTCGCCATCTCTCCTGTTTGCTCAGTCCCCCCATGCACCCTGCAGCACCTTGCTGATGCAGCTGTTCATAAGAATTCACATTCCAACACCTGTAACCACCTTTGACAATCCTATCGACAGCATCCCAAAGTAAACCACTTACCCTGACAATGTCGCTCAATTACAATTAATATGTGTCAAGTAACAAGCTGCAGCAGGTTTAGGTCAACCTGAACCCTGCTGACTCGGCCCAGCTGCCAGACAACAACATCCGCCTGATGCTGGAAAACGACACCTAACTGTTGTGCAAAGTGCTGCATGCCTGCTCATACGAGACAAGCAGTTGGGCAGCTCATCTCGCAAGCACGCTAAAACCACCGTGGCAACATGGTGTGCTGTCAAGCCCAAGATACAATTTAGATAAAGCAATATGAGGCCAGCACACACATTTTCACATTTCACATTCTGGAAGTTACATGGGTAACTTCGCCCGTTTGTGGAGCCAATGACAGGCTCATTGGGCAAAGCAAAACAAAGGCAAGCCAAAAAAAGAAAAGGACAAAGCTGTCCCTACCAAATATCATCCTGAAAACCATCCCACATCAGATTGCAAACTGATTTTTGATGTCTGACGTCCACCAAATGTACTAGTTCAGCCACAGCTGTTTGGTCTTTGTGATTAATCAGTCGCAGCATACAGTCTGGGTCACTAGGACCCCCAGTGTTCCGATATAGCCGGCTAAACCGCTTACACACTGAGATTGTTGTCAGTCAGAGACAGCACAAACACCACGTACATCTTGAGACACTTGTTTGCCTTTTCATGCTAGGTGCTTCTTCTTCTTCACATCTCACCTGGAAGTGAAAACAACAATGGCTAGCGCTGTTCAACCATGATGTTCCAGCACCAGCGGAATGAATAATAAAAGTGCCTGAAGAACCGCAAGGCAGGACGCAACGCAGGGATGGCTTGGCCTTGCAGGACACTGATGCGAGGCAAGCGGATCTGGGGGTGTGCCCAGACATACCATGCTGTGTATGTTGGGTCCTGCGCAGCAGCAGCAGCTGTGGCAGCAGACTTTATGCACACTACTGATGTGCGTCACTATGTAGCCAATGATACATTCAGCAGCAAAGATGCACTGCATCATTGTGGCGTCCCATGCTTGGTTGAAACAGGGCCTAGTACAAATGGTGATGCATCAGGCGCACTAGTTATCAACTAAGGTGAAAGGCGAGAGAGCAGGCGGGTGTGCGTACCTGTGGACACGCATGATGGGGTGAGACGTGAGAGCCTTGCAGACCAGCAACCCAACTCCTATGCAGGCATGCACACAACTTGGAGCTGCAAGCATGGCAACGGTCGCCAACGCCATGCACCGCATGCGTTTCAGCGCCAGCACAATTCGTCAGGCTCTTGTAAGAGCAAGCCTGCCGACCACCAACATGCTAGCAACTGCACATGCAACCTTTTGTCGGCTGATGCTGACAGTGTCACATGCACAGGAAACCATGGGAAAGGGTAGAGCAGGCGCAATGCACCACAACAAAGGACGCCACACGGCATGGAAGGTACGACACACACACACACACACACACACACACACACACACACACACACACACACACACACACACACACACACACACACACACACACACACACACACACACAACTTGCACATCATGCTGCACGGTGCATTGTTTGGTATAGTTATGTGCGCAACATGCTGCGCGGCCTTGGACCGGCATTTCACAACCCAACGGCCTGCGCGCAGCTTGGCCGTCTGCGCAGACACACCGCTGAAGCACCAACTGACAGTGCACCCAGTGCAGGAGCAGGCGCTGCAAAAAAATGACAGCAAATGGTACTGCTAATCTACTCCCCCTCCTTGTGCGGGAGTGGCTGCAGCTATCGGCATCTGCAGCTATCGGCACACGCCTGCAGGTAGTTCTCCTGCTTGCTTGCCAGCCAGGCGTTGCACCTGGCACACGTGTCAAAGGTGTTGCACCAGTTCTGGCACCTGCATAGACAAGCAGGCAGCAAGAGCAAGCAGCACGTTGAGCACTTCACGTACTTGCTGGCAGCTGGTTGCATGTAGTGGATGCGACATGCTGCAGCACGGTGACACAGCACTGCAGACAAAGCTGAGCTCTGCTGCCCATGGGCATGAACTCAGGCATGACGAATGCAATGGGGACTGCCTGGTTCAAGCGCCAGGCCCACACCATGGGAGCAGGTGGTGTAAGCATCAGACTTTGTGCAAAAGCGCAGCGACAGGAGTTAACTGAACAGGCAACCTGGTCGGGACAACCGCTAGGATCATGCTTGCAAGTTTTTTTTTGCGGCCTGCCTGCAAGCCGTGGAATGGACACACTCGACAGCACAGAGTGCTCAGCTGGCCCAGGAGCCCCTGCCTGTCGGGCAGGCCTTACTCACCCCATGCACCACTGCCTTCCTTCCTTGGAAGCCCTCGTGTTTGTGGCGCACTGGATGCACTGGTCCACAGCCTTGCCATTCTGGTAGTTGTTCACACAGTCATAGCACTCGGCGCCAGGCCGGCCGGCAGCCCTGGCACAGCTGTAGCACTTGGCCTGCTTTGCAGCGTCCGTGACTGATGCACAGCTGGCACAGCTCTGAGAGACAGGCTTGCGCTCCAAGCACGCCATGCAAGCTTTACAGAGGAAAAGGAGTTACACCTAGGCCGTTCGCCATCTCAGATGGCATGTACCACGCATATTATTCGCATAGTTGCGAAACGATAAATGATCGAACCAACTTGGGCCAAAGTGAGCTAAACTTTCAGACATGATTGAATCATGATCAGGCGTTGGCCATAAGCTTATATCAGCATGGTTCCACACATTGTAGCCATCAAAAACACAAAGAGGTGGCATGCATGCAGCGAGCATTGGGTTGTTTGTGCAGGGCGTCTCCATGCATGCAGCAACATGGATACTTGAACACCATGACTGACATGAGCACAAGCCAGCAACATGCCACCTCGCCAAATCAACTGAATGGTGACCCACTCAGCATCTACCAAGTGCACAGCTCATACTCCCCAAAACCTCTTCAGCCAACACCGCTACTCAACTCTTCAAGCCATTCAGCCACACTACCGGGAATTCCGCTGGCAGCGGTGGCACTGCGTCCCAGCTGCCTCGGCGGCCGTCCAGCTTTATGGCTTGTGCTGCGGGCGCAGATTCAATGTCTCAGTGTATCCAGCAGCTGGGTCTTGCGCTGCGACAACCTGGCGTAAGATAGGCAGGACTTCGGGGACCTGGATGTTATGCAGCGCTGGCAGGCACGGGCTGAGATGCTGGCACCACACTGGGCCGGGGCCACAATGGAGCCACTCACCCAGCCCTCAGCTGCAACAAGGTGCGCAGGGGGAGGCGCAGTGGGACAGGAGGCAGACACCAAACAGCATGATGTGATAAGGAAAGTAAACAGCTCTTTTTCAAAAGTGTAATCATGATCAGCGGGTGCCAAATCGACACAGGTTCAGACGCAGTGCATCTCAGCAGCTTGGCCGCTGGCGAGTTGCTGTCGTGATCTCCTAGTGAAGTCGAGCGAGCTGCTTGGTGGCACTAGGTTCCCCACCTGCGTTTGTGGACCAGTACTCTGGCTTTGCAGGGTTGGCCAGCCGCTTCAGGCTGCACATGCCATGCGGCCACCTGCTGCCTGCCGTGCAGCCGGCCGTTTTGCCCCAGGAGCCAAAGAACTTGATGGCTGTGAGGCCATACCAGCTGGAGGGTGGCTCGGTGGGGAGGCCGCCAGATGAGCCTCGCACTGCAGCACGGGCAGCACAGGCAGCGCAGCAAAAGGGTGCCAAAACGCACGACACACAAACATGCAGCAGCTCAAAGCGGCTGCTGTCTGGTAATGTACTGCGGCCGCCATGGCCACATAGATGGGCTGTCACTGCTGCAGCTGCAGCTGCTGCTGCTGGTGCTGCTGCTGCGTCTTTTGCTGCTAGCTTGCTGATCATCTCCATGGCTTGGAATCTGTGTATTGTGCGGCTGGCCGCCCAAGTAAGCACCGCAAACTGTGCACAACTCACGCTAGGGATTGGCCTTCACATACGCGTCACATCCACTGCCGCAGCCAGCAGCGTTGTCGCAATACCCCTTGCACGAGCCCGCGTCATCAATTCTGAGTTGCACGGGGTGATGGCCTTGGAAGAACAGGCAGGAGACATCGAGCACTAGGACATCTGCCTTGATGTTCCTTGGCTTGGTTGCCGTGTAAGCCACGGATGGTCTGGCTGCTGCTGCAACTGCAACACAAGGATCAGCAACACAAGGATCAGGGTACATACGCAGCAGCGCAGCAGGTTCCACTTTACGTGTACCAGGTTTCCAGACCTGCATAGATTTGATTGACAAAGAGAGCGGCAGGCATTGTCGCTCGGGGAATACTTAATGTTTGTTACAGCATGTTAATTGCCACTGCGTTATCACTACTAGTCCGTTTCAGCCTCACTCCTATGACCCCTCCACTTCCTCCCAGCTACAAGATAACTTTCTGTACTGTCTTCCCTCTTCAGAGTCTTGGTCAGGTTCGTCAGCCTTGATCTTCTAAGTCTTGGACCTTCCACCGTTGACAGTACCTGCTGACCTGGATAATGACAATTTATAATGCCTTGATCCTCTATATGATATAATAATACGTACTTCCATATGCCACTGTACCAACCAACCCACACTGCTGATACGAGCCCCTGATTCGCGATACGAACCTCGTGGGCCCTATACCACCAGATGAGTTGCAGCAGCACCTCCCGTACATATACCCTAACACTGACCCTACACACTGCCACCCTGCCGTGCCCACCGGCGCAGACTCGCCATGGTGACTGCTATGGTCGACAGCTTATAGTTGGCTGCCACCATGCAGGCAATAAACTCCGCCACAGCTGCTGAGTGCGGCTGCATGCCCTGACCCGCTATGATGCAGTAAAGTTGTAACCGCTGCACTCCCGCGTCATACGTCATTCGCGACGAGGGAGCCACGTCAGACGCCATGAAGTCCGGCATATCCTGCTGCACTTGCTGCACAAAGTAATGCGTCCACCTGGACGTGGGCAGCAATGGCCGGAGCCGCTGCCTTCTAGCGGCGGCATACTGCCCCATCATCATCATACTACCCATGCAAGCCATAGTATCGGCGCCATCGGCCCCGCGCCCCACCAGGGCGGAAAGAGGAGGAAGCACTGCTCCAGAATGTGTGCATGCATTGCGCACATCCCGAGACTTGACAAGAAAAGCAGCAATACACCGCCACACCATGCGACAGCTTCCAAAACTGCCCTAAATATCAACAGATACAAAGCCCTTGATTGACGAATCAGCCATTGACAAAACGCCGCGCAACTTCGCAGCGCAACCAGGCATAGATCTGATGGCATACTGCCCCATGTACTAATGCAAGTTGCATCAGCCAGGCAGCGGCAGAGAGGGTGGGGGGCGGGATTTAAGCGCAAGGCTTACAAAGATGCTGACAACGAGAGAAGCGATGACTTGCATGCACAGGCCAGCAGCCTGTATAGGTGCAACCAATGTGTAATGTGACAATGTCACATAACACATGCAACAAATCCTGCAGGATTTGTGCAATGTAACACGCAGCCGAGCGACAACCACGCTTTTACTACAGCCCTGTGGGTACAGGGCTTATGTGAAAGCTGCATTTTCCCGAGGCTGGCATGCAGTTCTCGCACATGACAAATCGATCCCTCTGATTCTGGTCTTTTCATATGTTGTACGCTTTTCTCCTGGCGTCTGATGATGCTGTGCAGTGCTTAAGTGAGCTGTCTATGATCAGTCACCAAGCGACATGGCAACTAGCAGTCAACAGTTGGCAGCAGCAGCAGCAGCAGCAGCAGCAGCAGCAGCGCTGCAGCCGTGGGAAGTGCGACAACCCACCTCGGATTGCGGTAGAACCGATGCCAATGAGAAGCAAACTGAGCAGAGTGGCAGGCGAAGCCATGCTGATTGCGTTCTGCGGAAGCGCCTTGTGTGATCGCAGGGAGAAAAGCGGGACAGCCGGTACCAGGCAGCACAACTGTTCTGCACCACTCCTGTCAGCTCGTGCACCTTATACTAAACCGACAGCCTCCTTCCGCTTGATCACGAAGGTGTCGCAAGAAGGTTGGTCAAGAAGGTTGGTCGTACAGGCCCCAGTGAAGTTTACTCACTGCATCCGTGACAGCTGTTTGCTTATGTGTGACAATACTTTCGTTAATCAAAAAAATCATTGCTGCAAGATTAATCAGATCACAGGTGACACACAGCTTCGTACTAGGTCGCAAGGGACTCGCAGGTGACGCGACTCCGTGCCAAGGCCATTGCCAGCAAGCCTGCCTCGCGCTGCCTCGTGTACGGCAACATGCGGTTGAAAACAGCGATATACTCGCGTTGGCTGCTGCTGGCGGCCGACGCATGCCCTCGGTTGTTATAAGCATATGCATGTGACTTAGCCCAACTGCAGGTTGCAGTGCAAGCTCCTGTCCGGTCACCACAGAAGCATGCAGAGCCGGCACGCTCACGTACCGCAATAGCATTTGTTACACACAGGAACTTTTTGCAGCACTGCAACACATCAGGAGCACGACACCAGCATGCGCCATGTCCTCAGGTATACAGGCCGTGGGCACCTCAGTGCTACCGAAGGCAACTGGCCGATTCCCCGCTAAGAAATTGAAGATTGATAGATTAGGTGGTTGCCCAATGAGCCTGTCATTGGCTCGAATACGGGCGATGTTCCCGTCGTGTAACATCCAAACTGTGAAGCTGTGCTACAGATGACGGTGGCATCACCTGCCAAACTGGCTGCCTGCTGCTGCCCTAGCATGTTGCCTACGGAACTGCTGCTGCTGCCGTGTAAGGCTGTTGCTGAGTACGGGCTGGCCTGGCATCAGGCCACCCCTGCTGCCCAGCCTGGCCTTCCTGCCGCTGCTGCCAGTCTCTCTGTTGCTGCTGCCGCTGCTGCTGCCAGCCCCCATGCTGCTGCTGCTGCCATCGCTGCAGGCCCCGGCTCTTGCTGCTGCCGGTGGCTGTGCCTCCTGCTCCTGCTGCTTTGCACTTCCTTTTGCTCCAGGCGCCGTGCCCTGCGCTGCAGAGACTTCTCATTCGTCGTCTCAGCTTCTTGTCTCCCTGCAAGCAGCATGGCAGCCGCAGAGTTGACGCAGTCGTGGCACAGCTGGCACGTTTGGGCATGCCCGTGGCACGCGCCACCAGGCTGTGCTGTGGACCACCGCAAAAGGCCGCCGACTACGCGCAGCACGCCGCAAGCGCTGAGCAAGTGCAGCGCCTTTTCGATGCACAAGGCTGTTGGAGCTCACTCTCAACAGCTGCATCAGAACATGAAGCATGCAGAAACCCGCATGACAGGCATGCATGCGGGTGACCCTGCCGTTCCTTGCTCTGCTTCCCTGCTAGGTTGCAGTGCTGCTGCTGCTTACATGCATGCGCATATGTGCATGCGGCATGCACAGCAGCAGCGCATCGCACCTGCAGGCAGGTCGCCCTTGCGGTTGCCGCGACTCCCTCAAGGTCGAGCGGCGGCGGGTCGAGCCCCCAGGTTCTCCTCCAAGATGATCGACATGTCATCGCGCGCAGGGATGATCGTGCCGCGCGTGTACTGCTCTGAAATGACGCTCAGCGCAGCGGCAGCGACCGGGTCCAGCGGCTGCTGCTCCTGTTGGTGCTGCTGCTCGT
>JACERP010000710.1:0-41367 GCA_014080715.1 Scenedesmus sp. NREL 46B-D3 | reverse complement strand
GGACCTCGCCGCTTGCCCCACAGCAGTCTAGGGCGCCAGACACGCCGGCCAATACGCCAGCAGAGGAAGGGCCACGGTGTTGCTGCTGCTGCTGCTGCTGTTGCTGCTGCATGTGGAGCGCTGCTGCAGCCCCCCTTCTGACCAGGCTCAAGGACGTTCCTGTGCCTTGAAGGCTTCCTGCTGCAGTTCCTGCTGCCGCAGCCCGGGTGGGCGGGGCGTGAAAGTCAGGCCCGTACAACTCGATGTACACACGTGCATCTGTTGCTGCTCCTTTCACAGGGCCCGTTGTAACCAGCACCTCGTACGTGGCTTCATTGACCAAGTTTGACTCCAGCACTTGGTTCTTGGCTTTTTTCTTCCACCCATTTCCTGCAAGCAGGTGCAGCAGGCAGCAAGGTTGGCGTGCAGCACAGGCCAGCATGCACAGCAACCACACACAGCACAGCAGCCATCGAGCTGCTTGCGCGGTTGCAGACGTGCCAGCTGCCACATTCCTGCAAGACAAGGCATGCGCCAGTTCAGGCATGAGAGCCCATCGCTAACACAGCTATCTCGCGCCCAACCCGCTGGGATTCCTCTGCACAAAGAACTTCAGCCAGTGCCGCACCTCCAATACTCTGAGTCCGTCCCAGCCACTTTCTGGTGCAGCTCTTGGAGGCTCTCCCGCAGCTGCGCGTTCTCAGCCAGCAGCCGCTGAGACGCGACCGCGCCGCTGCTGCCGCTGGCAGCCGCCGTGCTGCGCGCCGTGTGGCTGAAGCAGTGCAGCCAGCACTCGCGCACGGCCGACACCCACTGCTGCGCCTCCCGCAGGGTGTCTGCTGCCAGGTAGTGCGTGTGGCTGCCTGCCACCAGCGAGAACACTGTGCGCCTCGGGCTGTGCTCTGGCTGGCCTGTGAGCACCCTGCAGCAGGCATGCGCGCGCCGTGTGCGCCTCAGTGCTGCTGCTTCAAGTTGCCGAAAAGGAGCAGCCACTCAATGCATAACAGCTGAGCTGCACCACAGCTGGCAGACGTGGCACCCGTTGGCAAGCACACCAGGCAACACGCTTCACTCACATGCGCTGCCACTCGGTATGCACCAGCCTCCCAGGGCTTGCAACACGCAGCTGCTGCTGCTGCCTGCGACGCACCTTGCATCAATGATCGCCACACCGACGTCTGGATGGCTCTTGTGCACGGGGTCCAAAGCATGCTGCCGATGCGGCAGCGGGCGCACAGCGATCCTGTCCAGCGGTATGTACTTCACATGCCCCGCTGCCAGGGCAGCGGTTGATCCGGTGTGTGGCTGAGGCCGCCTGCTGCTGCACCCCGCATGGAAGCCCCAAAGGACGTGAAGGCAGGCGACTGCTGGGCCTGCTGCCGCTGCTGCTGCCTGCAGCGTCTGCTTGGCAGTAGCAGAGCCTGTCGTCTTCTAAGTAGAACTGCACACAGATGCAAAGGTTGGCAGTACATGCGCTTGCCAAAGGCACAGCGTAGCATGAAGGAGCACGCACAGGGCAAGCAGAGATGTGGTGCTAATTCTGCTGTTCAGCAGCGAACACTCAGCAGCGTGTTGTGAGTTACGGCCAAGGATTTTCCCGCTGCCGCAGCCACCGCTGCCCTGCCCTGCCACGCCGCTGCTGCTGCTGCTGCTGCAGCGGCGGCGGCGGCCATACCTGCTGTGTCAAGTGTGGAGAGCGCAACTGCGGTCAATGACCCAAAGCCTGCTGTCAATTGTCAGCTACAGCTGCAGTCGTGTCTGCAGCTGTGGCTTACCCAGAGCCGCTTCCACTTGGTCTTGTGGCCCTGTCCAAAGCGCTTCCACAGCCAGCCTGCATACTTTACCCCCGACTGATATGTTCTGGCATCATCCAGCAGAGCATGTGCCTGCAGAGCACCATCAAGGCAGCATCACTGCTGTGCTTGCAGGAACTTGTTCGGCACTGCACTGCACCGCCGGGGAGTGTGTTTTGCCACACTGTACCTGCCATGCAGTACAGTACTGCTGTTACTGCTCTTCTGTAACAATGTGACACACTGCACGCGTGTGCCGGCAAGGGGAACTGAACACAACCTGTCGGCACGCTGAAACCGTTGCTGCTGCAGGCCGCTGCGATTGATATCACCTGCTGCTGCTGAGAGCATTTGCTGCCTGCGCCAGCGCATGACAACGGCGAGTCAGAGCGAAGTGCTTCTGGGTAATTTGTAAACATCAACGGCGAGTTGCTGCGCTGGATCAGGGCGTCTGAAATCAAAGCCCCTGAGGCCCACGTGGTAGTGCTTGCAGCTGCTGCGACTATGGGCCCAGGCAATGCAGTGCGCTGCTGACCACTGCTGCTGACCCATGCTGCTGCATGGCTGCACGCTGCCGCTGGGGAAGTAGGGGCACTATGACTGTCGCTGCACTGCATGTTGACAGTGTGCCAGCCGCTGCTGCGGCAGGCTCATGCACAGGACATCTGCATCACACACAGATGCAGCGCAGGGCGTGTGCACATGCAGATGTTGCTGCCATGCATGCTGGGATAGGAATGAAGAGATTCATTAGCAGCTACGAGTGCAAGCGGGAGGAGCTACAGATGGGTGCCTTGCACTCTGCTTGTCAGAGAGCAGGCACATCTCCGCTGCTCACAGAGCGAGCGCTGACCAGAGCTGCTGCATCACTTGACTCACCTGGGCGCCTGTCCTGCTGTATGGCATTTTATGCGCTGTGTACCACCCTCGTCTGCGGCTCAAGACCATTGGGGATGCTCAGCTGACTACGGCACACATCAACATTGATGTCGTTCAAACAGGTGTCAAAAAGGTGCTGCTAACTGTGCAGGGCTAAGCGCCAACCCATTTTGAAACAACAACGACAACTTCAACGCAAATGGTTTAGTAGCATCGTAGCTCTAGCCTGCCTGGCTGAATAGCCCTAGCCTGTGACACTCGGCTGTAGCTTGCTGCAGCTCAAGAGTCTGGAGAAACCTGCCGCCGGCTGCTGTGCTGTATAGATGTTCTTGAACACGGGAAGGGGACGATACTCATAAAATGGGAGCAGTTGCACATTCCTTGCGGCGCAGCGGCCGTTTGATGATCATCAATGTACAATTTGCCATCCAGGTGCACGACCACACAATACTGAAACCTTCCTAGTAGACCGTTCGTAAACGTCACAAATGTAGCATTGCTGCTGCTGGTCAAAACGGTCAAACATTGGCCGGCCACGGGCCGTACGGTGGCCAGCCAATTGACACGACCGCTTTGCAGCAGGCGTATGAGGCTGAGCTGCAGCAGCAGGCGCTCAAGCAGCACCCTGGCTTGGCTGCTGTGGGGGGCAGCCTAAGGACTCCTCTGATCATGATGATGGTCATCTGCCGCATGTAAGAAGCAGCAGCACTTTAACCCAGAAGGAAACTGCCGCATGTAAAGTAATTTGCAATTGGCAAAGGCTAGCCACCCTGCTTCAGCAGTATCATTGCGTTTGGATGCTGTGCACACTCAGCGGACCTGCAATGCTTGTGTAGAAAGGTTGCTGGGAGCCTGCCCTGTAGCTGCATACAGCGGCTGTGCAGTTCAACACATCGCAATGCTGTGAATACATGGGCTAAGGGCCCTAGCAGAGGTGGACACGGCCAGTGTGAGGTTGCACGGAATTAGCTACTAGTAGTGGGGCTCACACAGTTTGGATGTTACACGACGGGAACATCGCCCGTTGTCAAGCCAATAACAGGCTCATTAGGAAACCACCTAATTCATCAATCTTCAATTTCTCAAGCTCAATCTGGCTCATCCAAGCAGTTGATCTTGTAGCAGTTGTGAATGACAGCTACATTTACATTTGCAGTTGTGGATGACAGCTACATTTGCGCATAATGTTGCATTTTGATGCCACCTGAGCCATGCTGACATCCATATTTGTTTCTCGGTTGTGCTGTTGTTTGAGGAGTATGCTGCCCCCACAGAGAAGGGCCACAACCCTCATCCTGGTTTGTTGCGTGGTTCACCGTGCCACCTATGCTGCTAACAGATATTGTGCCCTTTCGCATGGATTAACCGCTAGGCTATACTGTATGTTGGCTGCTTGTGTGTGCATGCTCTGCCTCCCTTTCCCCCCTTTGGTTGTGGAGAGACATCTTGGACTCCATGAGCCTTGTTTGGCTCCTTTCTGAGTTCTGAGCTCTCTGAGCTTGTTGAGGTTGCGGCTCCTTTTGGTTGATGGTCTTTTTTCTTTGTGTTTTGTGGACCCCATGAGCCTTGTTTGGCTCCTTTGCGGGTGGGCCAGTGGTCCTACTTTGGTAATTTCGGTATTTACAGTGCTTTCCGCGCAAACCTCCAGTTTCAACAAAATTTAAGCCCAATTCAGGTCCATCCTTTATTAAAGTAATTGTGCCACAATGCTGTGACGGTAATGAATGACCTGATGTTGGCGAGCATCCCCATTGTTATTACCACTGATGTTCAATCAGTCACATCATGCAGATATTCCTGCCGACGTGGCAATGAGTGGATCTACTGCCATCACGCGTTCAGCATCAGCTGGCAGGTGAGCTGTAAGACATCAGTGCAAAGTGAAGCCCGCAGAACCTGCTGAGGAGACTAGGTAGTCAGAGGTGGAAACAAACCACATCCAGAACATTGTTGCACATCAACTGCATACGACAGTCACATGACCAGTAGCAGCCTTGGGTCCTGACTGCCCAGCACAGACCAATTGTTGCAAACCCGGGATTACTACCACAGCCAAAATCCAACGCTGGTGGCCCACTACGCTGAGCAGCTTGGCATCAACTGGCAGTGTCAAACCTCAGGGCAACATGCCGCCCACACCGAGAACTGCTGAGCAGTCCAACTGGTCATTTCGCGAATCAAAACCCCAGCCAGAACAATGTCGCCCACCAACTACGTACAACAGTGCTGCTTCCTTTGACAACAGCCACATGACCGCTAGTGGCCAAGGTCCTGACTGCCCAGGACAGACCAACCATTGTGTACCCCTGGCCAAGGTTTGCCTTGCGGCAAGGGCCTTGATTGCTTGGTGTCAGCATATTGTGGCATCTGCTTGCGCCTGTGACATGTCCAGCAATTGCTGGCATGCTCTGGCAACTGCAGATTATGTGCTGATGTTGATGCTAACAGATCTGGACTCTCTTCTTCACCTCAGTCCCCAGCAGCTGCTGTGCACAGCAGCTGAAAATTGCACCATCTCCGCAGCCTATCCTGCTCAACTGTGGCATCAAGCTATCTCAAGAAGCTAGCAGCGCTGCTGATCAGCAGCATGGCTGCTGGCATGCTCTGGCTGTCCCGGTTATCAGAGTTTAATAAGAGGACTGCCTGCTTCCTGCTCAGCAGCTTGCTGTGCTTACTGTCTGCCATACCTGCAGCATCTGCAGCATCAGCTGCTGCTGCCACCTGCATGCTCAGCTGGCAGGCACATAGCTCAGCTGCCTGCCTGGCGCTTCTTCTGAATGTTGACTGACTCCCGCTTGAGAACTGTCAGCAGTGTCTGCGAGCTCTCCAATATCTTGAGGTATGCCGCCTCTGTCTCGACAATTACCTTGTCATACTCGTTCTTGGTGTCAATCTGCGTTGACAGTGCAGTGCATCGCATGGTGTGCAGCCTATGATGTGCAGTTATTGCTGGCTTATGGTGGCAGCAGGTTTGAACTAAGTCCCTGTCTTTTGTGCACCTTGGCCTGCTGTCAGCTGTGCAACGGGCATAGCCACGCATGCCCTGTAGCTGAAGGACTTGACTCCCGCTCAGAACTATGTGAGGTGCTACCATGCTGTGGCTGCCCATGCAGGTGACCTGATATCCAGCAACGTGGGCTCCCGCCAATCAATCTTGTTTGCAAAGTAATGGCCAACCAAAGCCGGCGCAGCAGCTGTTGCAAACTGTTGGTGAGTGGGTTCAAACTTGCTGCCGTACCCTGCTGTATGTTTTGTGGAGGTTTCATGGTCAGCAAGCTGGCAGCACCCACCTTTCTTGCCAGCGACTCATTGACGCGTGACAGGCGCTGCGTCAAGGCTGCCAGCTCTTGCTGTATCCGCTGCTTCTCCATCTCCTCATCCTGCACCTGTTTCAGTATTTGTTCACGCTTCTCCCTAAGGTCCTCTATGCCTGCAGCAAGGCACACAGTGCGCCGGCAGTAAACTTGTTGCAGGCTGAACTGTATGCTGGTACCCGCCAGCAGTTCCCTGCTATCCTACGTCTTGTATGCATTGTTATTGAAGTAGTTACAAGGTACCAGCTGCTGTCAGCTGCAAAGTTCTGCAGTAAGAGGCTGGTGATGTACTGCTGAGGGTGCTTGGGTAGCTTCGATTTTCGTCTACCAGCTCGCTCACATTTTACCAGTTCATTGTTGTGATTCTGTAGCGCGGCACCCTGCGCAGCCATGACGCTCAGTGCAGGTTTTTGTTCGTTGCACTCGCTCTGTCTGTTTTCTTCCGTCTGTTGACCAAGAGTTGCAGCGCAGCTAGCACTCAGTAAGATTGCGTTGGTTAAGCAAATCAATAAATAATAGAACGGCAGGCGAAGGCTGTGGTATTCCGGTGTGTCACTTGGGGTTAGAATGCTTTCACCTGACAGCCCGCCACTTGCACGCAACGCAGATGTAATGCACCCCCTTGCGCACCGGCACGTGGCCCAACAGGACGACTTCCTGTGACGGTCAGGACAGCTTGCCGGCGACAGATCACTTCGAGGTGCTTTTCACCGCTCTGCAGTCAATATGAGCTACTACAGAGAGCGTGATCGCCAGGACAGAGGATTTTACAGGGAACGTCCTGAACGCCGTGTCTCCATCATGGTCAGAAACCTGCCTAAGAGCATCAGGTGGGGGTGATGAGCTCACAGCCAGTGGAATGGTTGTAAGCTGCATTGAAAGCCGGTCATGCAGCTGGATGTTCTTGATTCACCTGCAAGCGCGCTGGCTCCGCCTGATCTGGTGCTGCAGCTGCAGACTGCTGCCCTTGTTCTCGCTACTGCTCCCCAGCCTAGCTCACTATATGTAACATGTTCACTGTGTCTGCTCGCCTGCTATCAGCCCTGATGACCTCAAATATTATGCAGGTAAGACCGTGGCCCATCCGCACAGCTAGCTGCCCGCACAAGCTGTACAGCTTTGCTGCTGATTGCCTGACTGGCTGCCGCAGCAGCACTTGCCGTGTGCACTCAAGCAGCGCAGGCACCGCTTGACGGGGCGCTTTTGTAACAGCTTGCCTTGCCTGCTTGCAGAGAAATACGGGCCTGTGAAGGATGTGTACCTGCCCAAGGACTTTTACACCGGGTAAGCAGCAGTGCTTTGTTTTTCATCGCAGCCCGGCTGCAGTCGTTTCATGTCACAGCACATGCTTGCCGCAAGGGCCACGACTCTACCTACATCCTACATACACTTGCCCCAACCTGGCCAGGCAGAAGCGCTGTCATCTGACGTAGTGCCTCATGCATGCCACCACGCCACCGCACCTGGCCATGGTACACATCCTGTGCATGGCTGGCACACCGCATGTGCTTTGCCTTGGTGTCGCAGCGCTGCCCAAGCCGACCCTGCTGCCACTGCTGCATTGTGTCCTCGTGCTGTGTTCCGCTTGCAGGGAGGCTCGTGGGCTTGGGTTTGTCGAGTTTCAGGATGAGCGTGATGCAGCCGATGCAGTGCGCGGCCTGGATGGCATGATGCTTGGCGGGCGTGAGGTGCGCAGCAGCAGCAGCAGTGCGGCAGCAGGCACTTCATGCAGTGCACAGCCAGTGGGTGTGAGCAAGGTGAACATGGGCGCTAGGAATGGAGCAGCAGCAGCAGCGCTGCTAGGATTTGGAACCTTAGCTCAAGCAGATGCAGCCCCTGGTCTGCATGGAATGGGCTGGCACGGCACAGGAGAGTGGTAACAGCTGTGGCAGCGGCAGAACCAGCAGCGGCTGCTGCCAACGGCAGGGCAAGTGGTCGAGCAGCAGGAGGCACAGCCGCAGCACTACACTACATCTTGGCGCCAGAGGGCCCCACCGCTGCTGCAGCAGCAACTGTGCTTCCAGGCATTTTCTATCTTGCACCTGCTTGTTCTGCTGTGCAGATCAACTCCAACTACGCCCTGCAGGGCCGCAAGCGGCCTGATGACTTCAGGCGCGGTGAGTCACCAGTGGTGCCATGCTTGGGACAGCGTTGGCTGCGTGCGACGCAAGTGCTGACCCTTGCTGTGCAAGTGGCTTGCATGTCCATCAAATTGCCTGGCAGTTGCCGACGCAAGCCATGTACGTTGCAGCCTCGTCAGCAGGTCTGAGCACCGACGGTCGGCTTGGGACTGCTGATGCAGGTGGCGGTGGCAGCGGTGGCAGTGGCGGTGGCTACGGCCGCGACAGGGACCGTGGTGGTTATGGCGACAGGCGGGGCGGCTATGGCGGCGATAGGGACCGCTATGGAGGTGACAGGGACAGGGGCTATGAGTACAGGTGGGCGCTCCTTGCTGACTGCGTTGTTGCCTTGATACATGCGGTATGGATTCTAACGGACATCCTTATGTGAACAGTTGGTTGGCCAGCATTGCCCTTTTCTCAACACGCGGCGCTCAACAACACCAACCAGCGGGGGCAGGCTTCTTCCTCACTGCAGCGCTCCTTTGGAGGCTGCATGCTGAGTCTGCCTGGTGCGGGACGCTTGTGGTGGTGCGCCGATGGCCTTCAGGACGTATCGCTGCAGGCTGCTCGGCAGCTGCTTGCGACGGGCTGATCCGGCAGGTTGCTTCATCATGCTTGGTTTGGCGCACTGCATCGCGCGCTTTCCACGTTGCAGGGAGCGTGAGCGCGAAAGGGACCGCGGCAGGGACCGCAGCCGCGGCCGCAGCCGCAGCGCGAGCCGCAGCAGGAGCCGCAGCGACAGGGGCCGCAGCGCGGCGCGCGACCGCAGCCCCAGCCGCAGCGTCAGCAGGGGCAGGGACAAGAGTCGCAGCCGCAGCAGGAGCAACAGGGCCCGCAGCGTGTCTCCTGCAAGGCGCGAGCGCAGGTGAGGCGCCCTCAAAGCAGCAAGGGGTTTCTCCTGGAAGCAGCTGTGTGTTTCGCAACATTTAGGAGTAGGGGCGTGCCTGTAGTAGCGGAGCATGGCTGCACATGCAACGGCGATGCATGCGTGTCAACAGTGTACTGTGCTGTAGCGAAATTGCCAGCCGTGGCAAGGCACATGGTCCATCCATGAAGTTTTCATGTGTGCGTATTGACTGCATGTGACAACACCTCCTGCCACAACTGCTGTATGCGCACATGCATCACAGTCAGGAACCATGCTGTCCTGCTGCCTGCCACTGGTGCGTTGTCTAATGCGGATGTTCCTGCTGCTGCATGTCGACCTGCAGCGCGTCCCCACAGCGCGATGATGGTGGTAGGGATGCGAGCCGCAGTCGCAGTCGCAGCCGCAGCCCAGCTGAGGAAAGGGCGCCCTCACCGGCGCGCTCACCAGCATACTGAGCAGCGAGTGCTGCAGGTGGAGCACAAAGCTGTGCCACAAGGTACGCAGCAGCACTGTCTGACACGAATGACGCACCTTGTTAGCGATGTTTGCTGGTGTGCACAACGCAATCTGCCATGTGCTCACTGGCAGCGTGTTTGAGTCCTAGATTTACATAATCTGGTGTGTGGCTCGCCAGGTGGTTCTGCTTTGCCTGCTACTGCTTTCGTGCTTGCTGTGGTGCTTGCAATGCCGCCGTACGGGCCGGCTCCACCCGCTGTGTTGCCTGCGTGCGCTGTCTTGCAGGCAGCGTCAGAAGACCAAATGGGCAACAGTTGCTGCCGGGGGTAGCTGGTCAAGGCAGGAGCTAGGCTGGCGTGCAGGCGGCAGAGCTGCTGCATCAGCAGCAGTGGTTGCCACATGCCTTTGTCGCCCTGGCATCTTGCGGACTCATCTTGCAGTAGCTGGTAGTGCCGCAGCATGCCTTGCACATGTGGTGCTTGCGCAGCTGCACTGGTTGCGTGGGAGGGTGGCGTGGGAGGTTGGGGCAGGGCAGGGCAGCACTAGCACCTGGCAGCTTGTGCCCAACATGTGCCTCATCCTTGAGCATGCATACTGCGTACTTGCAGGGTGCCTTCGACCGCTTCTGCATGCAGCATTTGCTAGTTCGCGCAAGTGCTTGAGCACTGCCACAGGAGTAATCCTGTCCTCCTGTGGCTCTGTTGCAGCGCTGCAGGTTTCCCGGAGGTGGTGAGGAGAAGTAGGAGGAGTGGAGGGGAGGGTATGCAGCGATGAGGAGTGCTTGAAGGTTTGAAGTGCTTGCCTGAAGGTTTGAAGTGCATGCTTGAAGGTTGAAGTGTCCTAAGTGAAGGTTGGACGGTGTGATGGCTGAAGGTCGAAGGTGCAACGGTCTCTTGATGGCGACAGGGGCGTGCAGTGCCTATTGATGAGAGGGGCCGTTGATGGCAAATGCGCTGGCAATGTCTGGGACTGTAACCACATCACATGACTGGCAACCGAGTCGTGTGCACTACAATCAACCTGCTTTCAGGAAGGGCTGGTGATATGGGGGCTTTAGGTGTGCACGAACATCCCACCAGGTGTGGGCAACTACCTGAATGTTATCATTACGTAATCATCACTTAATCATTACATATACTGAAACGTAGCAGGATTTGTCTGACAGAAGCTGAGTGAGTAGTCGGAGCAGCAACAGCCGCCGGAAGTGAACATAAGCACTGAAGTAGCAGCAGCAACTGCAGCCAACATGATGTGTATAACGTAATTTGATGATGATGATGTGTATAACATCTACATGCATAGTTTGCAGCGGCAACTTTAAGCAAACTATGAGTTAGCAGACTGTTACACTGTAGCCTGAGCCAACGCCACGTGTACCAAAGGATCAGCTCCTTGCCTGCAGCGGTTTGATCCTTCATGGCCTGGGGCTGTGCCAACCTGCTAAACCGTCTAGCACACCAGCTCACATTGCAGGAACACGCGGCGCTCCGAGTGCCTGGCGGCTGAGCTCACACACCAGGAGTATTGGCAGAAAACAAGACGATTGCCGTTGCTTGCTTACTGCACACGCCATACAAATACAACAGCACTGTGTGCGAAGCAAAAGAGTGGCCACAGCGCGTCACCCAACTGCCTCCCAGCCTGCATGAAGACCGCGGTCGCCATTTGAAAGTGGCATGGGTAACTCTGCGCATTTGGGCAGCCATGACAGCCTCACAGGGCACAGACAGGACACCAGAGCCAGGTGAAGCAGTCAGAAAAGGGATACCATAAATCAAGTCACAGCCCTTTGTGGTGATCATCCCACATGCCATCGTACCGCAGCTCCTGAAGCGAGTCATCAGTTACTTTGCAGCAACTGCGCAACAGCACCTTGCCATGAATAGTGAGCCTCTGCATACGAGCAGGATGGCTGGAATCTCCAACATCCTGACACAAACGCCTGAGAAGCTCACGTACCAACGCCTCAAAACTTGCTGCATTGTGCTTTGCAAAGTGTGTTTTACCTGCAACTCTTTACAATGAACTGCTTCTCATCCATACTGTGCCGACCAGCACACACACGGCAGACCTAATCATATTCCCAACCCCCACGTGGGTGCACCTGCACGCAAGCTCTGCTGCGATATCCACTGCACATGATGCTGAGCGCGTGGTAGACAGGCCATGCAGAACAGCAGTGGTGACATCGATACAGCAATGCACATTGCTTCAAACTTCTTGACAAAGGCTCTCATTACATGCCATGCCTGGCATCCCGTTAGCGGCATCTAGCGCTACTGCAGGGAAGCAGCTGCCAGTAGAGTGCCTGAGAGTCTTTTTAGAGCAATGTATACACAAGTAAATACACTTGCTCAGAGATTGAGTTCAACTGCATGGTGAGAAAGTGTGGATTGAGACAGCTCAGCAGAAAGTGGTAGATGAAACACCCTTACGCATAACTCCAGGCAGCTGACCCCTAGAACAGCCTACAAGTGGGCGACTGCAAATACTGGCATTTGCTCATGCTGCTGTTCAAGTGCCACACAGCAAGCATGTTGTACATGGTACCGCCCCTGGCCAACAAATCATAAACTGTGCAGGTGTAAAATGAAGCCCGATGAAAGCTGCAGCCCAGCACAGGTTGGTGATCTGATGGAAGCCTGCTGGAAAAACACAAGTGACAACCTGACCATGTTGCAGTCGGGCAACCCAATGCACACAATTCACATACAAAGAGCTACATGGGCTGCATCACAGCTGTTATGCCTGTAGTGAACTGCAGCTTACCAAAACAGGATCTAATCTATGTGGTAGCAATCATACTCAGAAGAAGCAAAAGACAGCAGATACATGCAGCATGAACATGGCACTGCACATGCTCTGTGATTGGCAGCCGATTATTTCACTACCCATGGCTACTGTCTGTTCCCGGCAAAAAGTTCTTGAAGACAGCCTGCAACTGTAAGCACGATGTGCATTGAGCACTGTCAAAGCGCAAGAAGTGCGTATTTGCAGACAAGTGTCTATAACCCACCACAATATTGTGTTGTTAACATGATATGCATCAGAGAGCATCCAACCAAAAACGAACCGCCCTCCTTCTCCCGCTATCCCTGCGCCCATGCTGTACCACATGGTTACTGTCAGCTCCAGGTTGGTTGCACAGGCACTGCAGAGGGTCACAAAATGCTCGCACCGTGCAGCACAGCGACAGCACCGTCCTACCCACACCCATCACACACGTGCCATGCAGCACACACCAACGCAATGCAGCACCCTGCCATCTGCCCTTCCGCTCCCACGCACTTTGCTGCCAGCCCCTTCACTTCTCATCCGGCACGCCGCCCGGCACGTAGTGCGTGTGCAGCAGGTCGTGCGCCTTGTGGCTGTTTGGCGCGCCCAGGAAGTTCTCGTAGAGCGCGTTGATGAGCGGGTTCTCGTGGCTACGCCTGATCACGGCGCGCTCGTCCAGGGCGTACATGGCGGCCTGGCGCTTCTGCAGGATCTGCTTATCAGTGCTGCGCGGCTGGCCGCCGCCGCCGATGCAGCCGCCCGGGCACGCCATGACCTCGACAAAGTCGTACCTGCGCTGCCCCTCCGACAGCTGCTTGATGAGCTTCTTGGCGTTGCCCAGGCCGTTGGCGACGGCGATGTGCAGGGTGATGCCCCGGCCGTCCGCGCCTGCGAAGGCCTTGAAGGGGCTGGTGGGCCCGGGCTGGAGGTGCAGCGTCGACTCCTTGATGCCCTCGAGGCCGCGCACGTCCTCAAACACGATGCGGTCCATGGCCTGCTGGGTCACCTGCCGCGCATCATGCGTGGTGGGTGACCGGTGACGGAGCAGGGCAGCACGCCATGAGCATATGTGCGCAGGGGGCAGCAGAAGGAGGTGGCCTGCAGGGATGGTCATGTGAGGTTGCCACAGACCTCGCACGTGGCCACGTGTACACACTCACTGCGGCACACCGCCCGATGCCATCTAAAAAAAAAAAAAAAGATGCAGCGGCTGCACAGTCCTCGCTGTTGCCTGCCAGGAACCCTCCGCCAGCTGCCACAGAGCCGACCGCTTGACGTGGCAACGCCACCCCCCCCCCCCCCCCCGTCAGCGCCAGCCTGTCGCTGCCGCTCACCAGTTCGTACACAGTGCGCAGCGCGGCCTCCATGACGCCCCCCGTCGTGCCAAACAGCAAACCGCCTCCGCTGCCCTCCCCGATGGGGTTGTCGAACGGCGACTCCTGCAGCTCGTCCAGCTTGATGCCGCGCTGCACAAAGATCCTGCCCAGCTCCACCGTGGTGACCACGTGGTCCACGTCGCGCGCCAAGCCGGTGGTGTTGAACCACTCACGGTCGGCCTCCCCCTGCTTGCGCACGCAGGGCATCACGCTGACGTTGCAGATGTCCTCCGCGCTGGCGCCGCACTCGGCCGCGAAGTAGTTCTTGATGACGGCGCCCAGCATCATCTGCGGCGACTTGCAGGACGAGAGGTACGGGATAAGCTCCGGGTTGCTCTTCTCCACCATGGCCACCCAGCCGGGGCAGCAGCTGGTGAACATTGGCAGGGGCTCCTCCTTGTTGGGGTGCTGCTCCAAATGGTCCTGCAAGCACAGACAACATGATGCAGGGCAGCGCAGCGCGGCGAGCACTATTTGGTATGCTATGCAGCTCAGCAGGGGTGTTGAGTGAGCTGCAGCTGTGATGCAGACGGCAGGAGGCGCTCCAAGGCGTGCCTGCAGACGGCAGCAGGGTTGCAGCAACAGCAGCTGCTCATCACTCCCCATGCTGCCTCTGCCACTGGTGTGGGAAGGTGAGACCACAGCCTAGCTGGCATGCTATGCAGCAGGCCAATGCCAGTTACACTGCTGAGAGCACAGCTGCAGCCAACCACTGCCCACAGCACCCCCTAACACACCAGGTGTCGTGCATCAGCACTGACCTGCAGGCGGTGCAGCAGCTCCGTACCTTCCTCCATGATGGTGAGGTCAGCACCAAACAGGGTGTCTGCAGAGACAGCAACAGGAGGAGGCACAGGCCGCATGAGCAAGTCATCAGCAAGTACAGGAAACCATGCAAACAATAGGCAGCCATGATCCAAGCAGCAACACAATTGGCGGCACCATGTGGAAGGCAAGCACACATCTTGCACTGCCCCCTGAGCCAAATCATTCACACACAGCAACAGCATGCATGCAGCCGACAATGCGCCTGGGCGCACTCCAAATCATTGCATAACCAGCCATGATTGCAAAATCCCACAATCCCCAGGCGTATTTGTAATTGACTACTGTGCAACACGTGTTAAGAAGTACTGTGCTCAGGCCAGTGCCAAACCATTGTGCTGAAGCCTGCAGAGACTCACCAAACACATAGTCAAAGCCCAGCTGGCGCAGCCCAGCCACCAGCTGGCCCACCGACACATCCCCAGGTTTGAGGCCAATGGCCTCTGCAATGGCCACGCGCACCGCCGGTGCAATCTGAGCAATCATCACCTTGCGCTCGGCCTTGGGCTTGGCTGCAGGACAACAGCAGTGCAGCAGCACAGCAGGTGGCAGTCAGCATGCGTACTGCAGCAAGGCCAAGAAGGCTGATTGAAGGCTAGCTGAAGGCTGCCTGCTAGAAGGAACGTTGAACCCTGCTGGTCTTCATTTGCTACCATTGATATTATAAACGCGTCAACAGCAGTTGCGGACACCTGGCATCCACCATCCAATGTCCTGCATCTCACCTAGCTCTTCCATAGTCTGCTGCCAGTGTGTCAGCTTTGGCTGGGGAGCAGGCGAGCAATCACACTGTGCCGTTGAGCCAGCTGCACGCACCACGAGGCGCCTGCATTCTGCGGGTGGCACGGAGCAACACGGATGGATGGGCGGGGTTCAAAGGCGCCGAGACAAGCACGCGGAAAGCCAACTGTATTGAACATGTATCAAGTCAACTGAAGCCTGATTGACGATCCCGGCAGCACCAGAGATGAGCTGCATGCAATGCCCGGAACAGCCCTAGTTGCTGCCATGTGCGGACCGCGCACCTGATGCCACAACAGCCCGCCGGGTCGCTACTGGGCGCACAGACACTGCAAAACGAGCGTCACGGGTGCTTGTCAGGCATAACGAGCGCTGCTTGCAGAGGAGCAGACCGCTGGCCATCGTTAAGTTGCAGCTACTCCGACACTGCCGGTCTAGGTACCAAACAGAAGTTCTTTGGGTCGGTCTTGTTGTGGTTGTGACTCTGAAAAGCTTGAATGTTCAAAGTAGGAGACACCTGAGCAACTTGTAGCAGACCGAAAGGCACGTAGATGACGCTTGTCAGTGACAAGCGGCAACACCAGGCGATCAGCGACCTCGTTGCTGCTTCACTGCTGTGTTGGTAATTTAGATACTACATTTGTGTTGACGTTCTGCGACGTGCGCCCACCACAGTGCGGGCTCCCTGACAAGCACCCATCAATGATGGGCCATTATAATGTGTTGACGCCTCTTTGTGCAGCTTCCAACCCCTTCAGAGTTGATTATCGCAAGACTTTGGTTTTGATGCGTCGTTGCGGAAGGGTGGGAGCTCCGTAACATTGTCACGGCTTCGCCCCCTACCTTCGTTGATATTCGTTTCGTTGATCCCGCTCTTCTAAAAAGAGCTTAGAAACGTTTAACTAGGTCTGATGCGGCTCTGTCATGCACCGATACATCATCTTGGCAGTTTCCCGCCAATGGCTGTAAAGCAGGCCTGCTGCCCTTCTCGTGCATGGAGAATGCCTACACTGTGGCCGGTACAATCGGTCAGCGCCAGAACGGATGTCCATCGTGGCGCAAAATTCTGGAGGCTGATAGTACCGTGGTGCACCTGTACTGCTCAAGCTTTTCAAAAGCTTGAGTCAAGCTTGCCGTGGGAAGTATACAAAGCTCTGGGAGAGCAGACAGACAGACAGACAGACAGACAGCATCATCATTACTGCTCAATGAGTAGTACTCATCAATCAGTGCCCTACAAGGTGTGCTAGGTAGGGGCCATCCTACTGAGCATGTTTGAGCAAGCCTTGCATAATGGTTGTGATGCTGCTGGATGGGTGATGTCAGGTGGTGCGGCCATCATGGTTGTCAGCAAACTTTGCCTAGTAGGTGACATGATCACAAAGTTGTCAACCATCAAAAGTTGAACTTTCGGATATAGCGATGGATACAAGTGTCCGGTCAGCTGATGCAGCACAACCAGCTGCAGTGCTTCCTGCCATGATCTTCAACAACAGTGTGCCACAATGCCAACTTGATCTGACAAATGTGTTGTGGCATTGCTGCTTAATGATTATATTGATAGTCGGTCTTGTGAGCCATACCTTCTGCGGCACCGGCAACGCGCCTCAACCCACTGGGGAGGCGGAAAGTTGAACGACGGCTCAATGCTTGACAGAGCTGCACGCAGTTGTGTACGGCTCTGATCAATTGAGGTGTGCCTGCAGGAGCAGCTGCACTGATGCAGCAGCTGTCCTAGTGTATGCTACACTTCACGTCAGAGCTGTTTCGTTGCCAGAGACAAAGGCATTGTCAACACATGTCCCTGCAACCACTAGCTGCAATTGAGTCGCCAGCAAGTGGTATCCGGCTTGCTTTTGTTTTGCTCTTTGTCAATGAGCCTGTCATTGGCTCCCCAAACGGGCGAAGTTACCCATGTAACTTCCAACATGTGTATGTGCCAGCTGCGGGCCCAGAACATGTAAATATCAGCTGAGCAGCCCAGCCTCTGGTTGTGGTAGGCTGTTGCTTTTGCTGCCATCTGTTGCTGATGCCTTTTCAGTCAATAGAATCCGCTGCTGTTGCGATGAGCTCACCAGTAGCAGTGCCATTAGCATGCCATGCTGGGTAACTGCCACATATATGTGCATATACACTATGCGTACAGCAGTGGCTTACTGCAAATCCTGGTACTAATGATCATGTTAATCTCAAGATGGTGCGCAGTGCAGCTTGCATAGCAGCCTTACTGACTGTACACATGTGGCTGCTACAACAGGCAGTCACCAAGTGCTTGCAGGGCAGCAGTAGGGCATATCGTTATGCAAAATTGCAGCGCAACCTGCCTTTACCTGCTGAATTGCAACGTCATCAAGAACTGCTTGCATGTAGATTGAAGGGGGGGGGGGGGGGTGCTGCGGAAGCATGCGCTGCTTGCTTGCAGCATTGTTCTCGTGTGATACACTGCTTACTATCCACTCGGTTCCAGTGTGGCAGCCACTAGCTATAGCTCCAGGACTGCCAGCCGCAGTGCGTGCAAGTTTTCAAATGCTGGTGCCCTTACAAATCTTGTCCTCATAATTTGCAGCTGGCAAGTGGCATCAATGTGGTGGTTGACTGTCACCCACTGATCGTCAGGCTGACATAGTGTTGTGTGTCACTTGTTATGACGAACCCTAGCAGGCCCTAAGGGTTGCTGCAGAGTCATTGGCAGCCTCATTACCAAGTGGCAATTGAGACCACGCCTCATAGTTTTAGATTAAGGATGATTTTGTGCTCATAACACGTTTAAGTTAGGAGCAGTCTCATGCAAGCTGCTGGGTGGCCAACTAAAACTACTGCAGGAGTCCGTGTCCAAAAGGTTGCAGCGCACAATGCATCCGTGCCTAGGTGATGCGTGAATGTATGCTTATAAGAACGCTGACGTGTGGGTCGCCCCGGAAAAGGTATGAACCGATTAACTGTCGGCAGATGACTGTGCATTGCTATGGGCTCACCGAAACCCTTCCGATCGCAGGGCTACGCACTATTCGGCAGCATAACAAACAATACAATCACATATGAATCTGGTGCTACAATATGGGTGAGGCTGGACCCCTGCAGAAGCAATGCTTCAGAGACAGTAGCATCAGCAGCAGGGGAAGCACCAGAAGGCGCAGCAGCAACTCTGTTTCATGCTGCCTTGTGAGTCTAAACAGTACCTCAATAGTTGATATCACTTGGCACGCTGCATATTCATTCATAACAGCGCTCATGTGGAAACATGCAACCCCTTCAATGTCACCAGAATATCACAACTGTCACCTGTGCATCTGCACGCAGGTTCCCGCTCGTCCAGACAAGCACATGCTGCGTGGCTGCAAGTACAAGGCCGGCGGCACGCAGCAGCAGCTGCGGCAGTTGGCTGAGAAGCTGATCAGCCAGGCGCTGGGTTCGGCAGCGTTTGAGCCAGATGCTGACCTCAAGCAGTGGGGCTATTTAAACGACCAGGTGTGTTACCAAGCCACCAAATGATTGACAGCAGGGAATTATCTTTTCACTGGTGTCAAAGGTTCTTACGTTTGAAGGTCAGTACCTGTTTGGTTTGTTGGCGCTGCCTGCAGCAGCCGTGGCTGTCCTGCAAGCAGTGCCTGGCCTATCAACAAACCCATTCGAGATGTTTTCTTGCTGTTTAGCTCAACAGTTTGTATGATGATTGGAACATGGCAACTCCTTGTGCACCTGTGTTTGGTGGCTCTGAGGATCTCAGGTATTGCTGCCTGTGAACACCCCTTCATACCAGCATGAAGCTCACTTCCATTGCGGCTACACCCCCTGCTGTCACTTGCAGGATGAGCCTTTTGGCCCCTTCAGTGGCAGGCAGCTCAGCAGATTCAATGCCACTGGAGTGTGGCAGCAGGACTTTCCTATCTGCCATGCACCCACTGCAGTGTGGCTGCCTGTATGGCTCGTGCTGCAGCTGCTGGGATTGCCAGCAGCACCACCAGCCAAGCCGTCAGCAGCAGCAGCAGCAGCAGCAGCAGCAGCAGCAGCAGCAAGGACCCCAGCCAGATCTAGATCATGTTCCTCCAAACAAGGAGCAGCAGCAGGTGTCGGCAGTTACAGCACAGATGCAGCAGGAGCAGCAGCTAGGTGTAGATACAGCAACATCGCTGAGCAGCAACCGGGGGATGCACTCATGTCAGACTCAGAGCAGGGTGCTGCTGTGCTGCTGGCTCAGGTAGCGCTGCTGCGCCAGGACTCTGGGTACATGGAGGAACTAAGCAGGGCAGTAGACATGGACATAGACGAGGACTGGCCGCCGCCGCGGCAGCAGCAGCAGCAGCATGAACAGCAAGCGGGGGATCTATTGGAGCTACCTGCAACACAGCTGTCTGTTCCCCATGACGCCGTTGGCAGCGACAGCTCAGCAGCGCAGCAGCAGCAGCAGCAGCAGCAGCAGCAGCAGCAAACGCTGGTGTTGGTGCTGGACACCAACGTGCTGCTGGATGCTCGGGGTTTGGCGCTGCTGCAGCAGCTGCAGGACTTGCAGGAGTACAGCAGCGCTTGGCTGCAGCTGCTGGTGCTGCTGCCCTGGACGGTGCTGGTGGAGCTGGACCGTCTGAAGTCGAGTGAGTGATTAGCATTGTGAAGTTGAGCGTGACGATGAGCATAGGGGAAAAGCTGTTGCAATGGTCTGCACGGAAGATGCGTTCAGGCCAGCAGCTGCTGTGCTGTGACTGCACACCACAACACAGCTGCAGGTGCGCTGGCGCTTGTCAGATACTTTAAAGATACGCACACACACGCCAGCAGAGGCAACAAAGCACAGGTAGCCAATGCAAAGGCGGCATCTTTGCATTAACTACCTGTGCTTTGCGCCACATTGCGTCTGCTGGCGTGCACGTACGTATGCCCACATTAAATGACAACCGGTGGCAGTGCCTGCTGTCTGTGTTTCACATGTGTCATCAATGTAATGAGCAGCAGCACTGTAATCCAGCAGGAGAGCAAAGCAAGGACAAGCAGTCACTTGACACCCTCTTGTAACGCTGCACAACGTTGATTGAGGTTTAGGTGGAAGTGTCCTGCAAGCTGTTTTGCATGTTTCCTGCAAGGCACCAATGTTGATGTGTGTGTTTGTCCTGCAAGCACCCAATGGGTGCTGTTGGTCGGTTTTTCTGCGCCTGCAGGGGCTACTCATCCAGCTCACCCTGTTGGGGACTGACCAGGCACGGCTTAATGTGTAGCACCTGCAAACTCGTGTTGTTGGTAGGCACCCTACCTCGCAATCCCCGAAAGACTGCGTGGCGCGTGTGCAACTGCTTGCGCTTGCAGGACAAGGTGCGCCTGGCCAGGACGGTGTGTCGGTGGCCGTCCAGGCGCGAGCCGCAGTGAGGCACCTGCAGGCAGCAATGGGGCAGGGCAGCGGCTGCAGCCACATGTACAAGGCACAGAGCATACAGGTGGGCTGGCTGTGTAACTCGCGTGCCTGCAGCAGCGGTGGGGGCAGGAGTTTGTGCACGCATGCACACCCGCATCCACACACTCGCAGTCAAGACTGCCATGATCACATTCCCTGCATTTTTTCCACTGACTTCAGCTCTTTACTCAATATCATGCCAGTGGCATGCTCAGTGAGCAACTATACATGTGGCTTGTGGGCGCTGATCTCCAGCAGGGCTCCTGCGCTTTCCCCTGCTGCTTCGCCAGCTGGGAGCTGGTCTACCATGTGTATCGTAAAGCGTGCCGGTGCTGCGTATGGTGTTGCGCTTGCAGGAGTTCAGGGATGCTGCACGCGAGCACAGCCTAGGGGCAGGCGACAAAGACCTGGTGGCGGACGACCGTATCCTGCAGTGCGCTATGCACTTGCAGCAGCAGCAGCAGCAGCAGGCACATGGAGGTGCTTCAACTGGGCTGGTGCTGCTCACGAATGACATGGTGCTGCAGCTGAAGGTGGGCGTTGCGACCAAAAGCCATGGTGTCTGCTGTCGGTGGTTCTTGGTAGCGGTGGGGTCTGGTAGCGCTGCAATGTGCAATGGCTGAGAAAAGTGGTTGCCTGCAATCTGCTGAGCACACAGCGACAGCAGCAGCAGCCGAGCAAGCACAGCATCGTGCTACAGCTAGGTGGGTAGTGCTTACTGCTGACACGGCATTTCGTTGTGTTATGCTTGCCTAAAGGTTCGATATCTTGGGGTTGTATCTGATATGTATGTGTACACTAGTCAGCGCTGTCGACGACTGTGAATACCTGCCACTTGCGCAGCTAGGGTGCTCGATCACGGCCAGGGCGCCTGCATGCGAAACATTACCGATATCCAGGACTTGTGCTTTGCAACCGCCACGCGCCTGCAGGCAACGGCCAACGCGGTACCAACCGCAGGCCTGAGGGAGCTGCCAGCGGCGGCTGCAGCGCGGCACCAGCAGACGCAGAGGCAGCAGCAGCAGGATCTGCTGGTGGCGCTGATGCAAGCAGCCGGCCTCAACCCTAGCCACAGCAGCGCTGCAGCGGCCGATCCTGCTGCCGCCGCCGTCGCAGCAGCAGCGCAGCCAGCTAGGTCCCGTCCTGCAGCTGCGCATGCAAGCAGCGCCCTCCTGCAGGGCAGCGGCGCTGACCAGCAGCAGCGAGAAGGTCGCCGGCAGGCTGAGCAGCAGCGGCAGCAGGGCAGCCGCCCTGACGGCGACGCTGCTGCTGCTGCCCTGGGCCTCATTCGGCGGCTGCGCCTGGCGCTGGCTGACAAGGTGGAGTGCATATTGCGGCGGGAGTTTGAGGAGGTGTGGCTGGATGTGGTGTGCACGAAGCCACCTTGGAATGACGGTGACTTCCTTTACGTGCTCCACAAGCACTGGCGCTCTGCAGAGCAGGTGAGGCAAGAAGTGGTCTGGCACCTCATCTTGGTTGTGGCTGGATGTGGTTTGCAGCAAGCCGCCCTGGAATGACGGTGACTTCCTGTACATGCTCCACAAGCACTGGCGCTCTGTGGAAGGTGAGGCAGGGGGTGGTCTGGCACCTGTTCTTGGTTGTGGCTGGATGTGGTTTGCAGCAAGCCGTCCTAGAATGACGGTGACTTCCTGTACATGCTCCACAAGCACTGGCGCTCTGCGGAGCAGGTGAGGCAGGGGGTGGTCTGGCACCAACCTGACCTACATCGTGCCTGGTTGTGGGGTGTGGGGTGGTGTAGCTAGCTGCGGGTTACCGGTCGGCGACATGCAGGGCGGCAGCTGCAGCCTGATGCACAGCTGCCTCAAAACACAAAGATTGTTGGGTACTGCAGGCCAGGTGTGCTGCCAGGTCAATGCAATGCCAGCTGGCTGCACTGCCAGTCCCCATGTGGCAGGGTGCCTATGCAGCTCGAGCCAGGCACTGCAGCAGGGGTCTCCCACAGTGCAGATACAGAGCAGTCTCTGTTGACTGGAGGTGTTGCAGCATTGCCGGCGGCTGCTGCTTGCTGCACGCCACCTGTGCGGCCCAGCCAGGCACATCATCAGGGCGCCGGGGGATCTACGATAACCTGCTGCTTGACTTGTAGTGTCACATCATGTTATCACTCACTCGGTGGTCTGTGGCATTGCAGGGCTACCTGTGCGGCTTAAACACAAGCAGCAGGCAGCTGGAAGGTGCTGAGCAGTGTCTCAACGCGATGCCGTCATTTGCACTGCTGCCGGCTGCATTGCAGCTCAATCAGGCGCAGGAGCAGGCAGCTGGAAGATGCTGCTCAGCACTGCCTGTCCAGTTGACGTTTCACATCAGTATGTTCCTTCTTTGCTGCTGGTTGCTGTGCTGTAGGATCACCTGTATTCCTCAGCCAGGTGCAGCAGCAGGCAGCTGCAGGATTCAGCAAAGTACCTCATGGACACTCACAGGCAGCTGCTGCGGCGCGGCAGCCATGCTCAGCTGCACATGCAGCGCGTGGAAGTTGATGTGGCAGCGCATGTGGTGCAGCTGCTGCAGGCTTTTGGGGCAGATGCTGCTGCACACGAGGTGGCGGCAGCAGCAGGGCTGGCGGCTCGCGGCCCAAGGTCAGGAGCAGCAGCAGCAGCAACAACAGCAGCAGCAGAACAGCTTCGTGTCATGAAACATGCGTTGAGGCACCTTCAGGGGCAGCTGCAGCTGACAGTGTTGCACTCTGCAAACGAACACTCTCCAGTACAACAGGCAGAGCAGAGTGCAATTGAACAAGGCAACAAGAAGCAGCGTGTCACCGCACGCGAGGTGCCTCAGCAGCAGCAGAAGCAGCAGCAGCAGCAATCTCCAGTACAACAGGCAGAGCAGTGTGCAATTGAACAAGGCAACAAGAAGCAGTGTGTCACTGCACGAGAGGTGCCTCAGCAGCAGCAGCAGCAACAGCAGCAGCAGCAGCAGCACAGCCCACAGGGTGAGCACACATCAAGCTCACTAGCTCTACTTGCGGCAGCAGCCGCAGCTGTGCCGGCACCGGCATTGCAGGGGCCCTGCTTGCGGCTGCCGCAGCTGCTGCAGTATGCCTTGGCACTGCTGTATGCAGTAATGCAGCCCCTTCAAGCAGCACCGGCTCATGAGGTTGCTGCAGCGCATGCAGTGGCAGCAGCGATTGAGCAGCAGGTGCAGCAGGTGATCCTGCGGTTGGAGCTTTTGATGCAGCAGGTGCAGCAGCAGCTGCACAGCACTTTGCAGCAAGGACACCAGACAACCGATGAGGCAGTAGCGGCAGTGATAACGGCAGCTGCAGCAGCGCTGCAGGAGCCAGCAATGCAAGCTGGACTGCAGCTGGTGCACTTCTGTGCTGCGCTGCTGCATGATGCTGCTGCTGGCGCTGCAGTAGCAGCCCAGCTGACTGCGTATGCAGCAGCATTTGCTGCAGACGCAGTGGCGTTCTTGGTGCGGGGTTGGCTGGTCACTGGTGCAGGGTCGCAGCAGCCTCCTGCAGCAGGCAGCACGCAAGGGGCTGTGGGGCAGTCTGGGGAGGCGGGCGCGGTGCTGCAGCAACTCAAGGGGGCACAGCAGCACATACATGTGCTGTTGGCACATGCTCATTGATAGCGGCGACAGCAGCAGCAACACAAGAGGCACAAGGTGTCACAGCAGCGCATCCAGGTGCTTGTGGGGCATGGAGTTCCTTTTAACACGGGTCTAATTAGACCCTCACACAGGCGTTGACGGCACACAAAACTCATTGTACGGCAGCACCAAACATCGGCGATGTGAACACACACTGGTTGTTTGAGGCAGTGCAAGTGCTCCGCTGTTGGCATGTGTGCAACTTGCATGATTGACATATGTGCAACTTGCACAAGATTGTATTAGGTGGAACAACTTGATGATTAGTAGTAGGGTGCTGACAGCGCCACTTGTGGTTGGTGACACTTCCATCTTTCAAGTAAAATGTTGCGGTTAATCACTGATGATCAATGCTGCTTGTTGACGTCAAGCCTGTTTGCACATGAGTCTGGTGGTGAGACTGGCCTGCACTGACAGCATGTCTTTCGCACGGCTGCAGAAACCATGGGTTTAGAGTAGAACATATTAATTGTTATGCAGACAGAGCGCTGCGGCAGTTCTTGTGACAGTCGTCACGTGGTGATGACCTCAGGTTTGTAAAAATGGCAGCATGACCCCAACTTCACTCCCCCGGCATCATTCTAGGAAGACCTCAAAGTATGGTTTTTCCTTGATGATACATTGGTTGGTAAGCTAAACTGACTCAGGAGCTGCAATCACTGCTTTACTGCAAACTTGTCCACAGTACTAGAACCTTGTAAAGTCCACAGGTGGCTTCTATTACAACAGCCTGACAACCTGCAACTGTCTGTTGTGGGCATTGACAATCCAGACAAAGGGTTTGGTCATACCTCTTGGTCTTGCTGCTTACCAACGGCCCGTAATGAGATGCCAACCCAGCCAGAAAGTTTCAAGCACTGTTGTTCTAACAATGGACAAGACCGCATACATTGCATGCCAACACCAGCACCACCTCTTCCTGCTCACCTCTGTGCAAACTGTGTTGACCCCAAACACGAAAACCGGTGGACGCAGAACCAGGTGGCCATTGGATAACAACTAGGCAGTGTGACATGGTATAGGGGAGCTGCCAGATTGAAATACACGTATTCAAATCTGTGATGGTGCACGGGAAGGGTACACACGTCTGCAGCAGGCAGCAACACCCCAGAGGTAGCAGGCATGCAGACTAGCTGTCAGAAAGCAAACATTGCCTTTTTTGCGCCCATTCGAAGTTTGTTGTGGCGCACAGAAGCACTATGCAGCATGTTACATTGATTTGTGCTGAAAACCACAGCATTGAGTGCAAAAACTGCGTGACCAGCCCACGCCACACCCTCATGCAAGCTCTGCTGCGCATGCCAGCTGCACTTGACGCTGAACTTGCACGTACCAAGCACCAGGGTGGTTAACTCAGTGATGTAAGTAAGCTGTTGCAGCATTGTAGCTTTGACACAAACCGAAAGTGGTAAGCAATGCAGCAATCAGTCAGCAGAGCAAGCCAACAACATGGCACGCAACTCACCAAAAGGCACCACTGTTCAACATAAGGAGCTCAGTACATATGGTTCTGTTGTACTGCGTGGGGTGTGTGCGGCAGACTCTGTTGTTTGCAATCGGGCAGCATATTGCACAAGCCAAGAAGCAGGCAGATCGTCTCATAGCAGTGCAAATGAAATGTGCAAACAGCTGCTGCTGACAAGCACATCTGGAAATCACGACGCTGCTTGTGTGCAGCTGGCATGCACGACGTACTACTGCACGCCAGCCTGAAGGTGCAAGAGGTGGCTGCTGCTGCTTCCAGTAGACTGAGTTTCAGACTGCCACATTTGGGCGCCATGTCCCAGCATTTACTCCATAGTGCATCTGCTACATGTGTGATCCTCACCTAACAGGGTGATTTGCACACACATGGCGGATCCAAGCCCGGGCATTCCAGAAAGGAATCCTCAAGGTATCATACCTTGGCGGCTTTGGCACCTGCATTGTGTGCAGGGTCTTGCTGCATGAGATGATCTCGGCATGTGGAACTCCTGCTGCTGCTGCTGTGGATGCCCATGGCTGCCTGCCAGGGCTGTACATACGCTGCTGCGAGCACACAAGCGTGTGTTCTGCTTAAATGGATGAACCTTCGACTGTTGTGAGCGTGAACATCTCTGCTAGAAGACCGCTACAACAGCAGATATTGGCCCTGAACAGTCACCCAGCTGCCCGCAGGTGCGCCAGGGCTGCTGGAAGCACTCTTCGCCGGTCAGCTGCCCTTAAGACACGCAATAATAGCTGCAGCACGAACTATCAGCAGCTCACATTGATGTCACCCGCTGTGCTGGAATGAGCTGCAACGGCTCCCTCTTGCGATAGGACCGGAGACGCCTGAGCCCGGCTCCGGCGCTCCTCAACTTCCCGATCTCGGCTTTCATGCATCTCGCTATTGTATTGAAGTCCTGCTTGCTGAGAATACCCTTTGCAGCGAAGAATCACTCTGCTCGATCAGGCAATCGCAACACCGGATGCAGCACCTGTGAGTTTAACATGCGCAAGTATCGTCATATGCTGTAAGATGGGTTTTCCTCGACGTTTTATTGAAGCTGCCAGCACATGTCTGCTTGTTTGAGCTGAACTGACAGCCCGTTACTGACAATGCATCTGACTGCTAACCGACTGCAACCGACTTGGTACTCTCGTGCCCAGTGGACAGAGATCGTCGCCAATAATTGCAGCAGCACAAAGCTTACGACGTATAGTGGCAGGTGCTGCCTACTTCTGCTGAGAGGAGAGCAGCAAACTACCAGGGATAGGTATGTCAGCTGTGAATCCTGGTCCAACCCCATGCAATGCTGCTGAGATTCTCTGCCTGGAAACCCACCAGGTCATAATCAACGCACCATTTATACTCCTATCCACCTAGTACATCGTCTCTATCAGTAACTTAAGGAGGAATACTACACCTGGGAAGTTGGCTGCTAGTATATTATCCTCCCACCCCTGCGAACCAAAGCTCCCAGGCTGGTAGCCACGCCTCCTAGGGTGATGCCATGGGTAGTGAAACTGGGGTTACGTCCGTAGGGAAAGTCATGCACACGCCTGAGCAGCTGCTCACCTGCCCCCAGCTGCCGCACACGTCCCTGCGCCTGCAGCATCGACTCAACGAGATCGCCCACCCTGACAGCCGCACCACTGCACCAAATGCAGCACTATGCCAGCGGTCCCCGCATATACATCATTTATATGCATATATGCTGCTGCTGATACTGACTAGTCGCTGTTGGTTCAGTCGCCATGCCAAGCCGCTGAAAAAGCAATGCAGTCGGTGGTGGTGCTATATCCCCATCGTACTCACACAGACGCCTGCGCAACTGCCCGGCTGCCACCTGCTGCAGCAACACCTGCCCCTCCCTGCTCCTGTATCAGCGCTTCAGCTGCACGCCTCCCCGATTTCAACGCGGCATCAAATGTAGCGCTGTCCCTGTGGTCGCCACATACGTACAGCCCAGCCCCTAGTGACACAGGACGGCTGAAGTTGGTTGGCGGGTTTTGGTTTGGCTGCGCAAAGGGGATGCGGTAGGTGCGGAGGTGGCTCCAAGTCGAAACCTGCTGGGGGCCGAACCAGGGCGACAGCTCCTGCTTTACGGCGTCAACCAGCTGCTGCTCTGACAGGTCTGGCTGCGTGCCAATTGTTGAGACAGACACCAGAGTCTGCAGCAGTCAGGCACACAGTAGAAATTTGTGGGTGTGGGTGTGTGTGGGGGGGGAGGGGGTGGAGGGGGAGGGCACAGAATGGTAACCATGCATTGTGTGAAATGTGCGCATCACTGGTAGTTTGAGACACGCTGTTGCTGGGATTGCCTGCTCTTGCTGGAAACACGTAGCAGAGTACTTGATGTTGAGTGTGCGCTGTGCTGCATCGGCCAGCAGCTGCTGGTGCGAAGCAGGCAGTGGCGTGCCGAGAAACTAGAGCAACAAGGGAACACAAGGAAACACAGGGAGAGTGTGCAGACGTGACAGCTGGCCGCTGCTAAATACAGACTTATAGGCGGATTAGGCAGCCGATGCAGTGAACCAACAGTTTAGCACGCCTTTTCAAGAGGCAAGTTGTGCATCTGTCCCATTGGCAAGTAGCTTGGTGCGGCTTAGAGGCAGCCAGCAGTAGTTAAAAATAACAGCAGCCAGAGCAGCACGCTGCACAATCACAGCCATTTTCCAGCTTTACAACAGCCAGAGCAGCACGCTGCACAGTGAAACTCGTTGTTATAAACCAACAGCCAGAGCAGCACGCTGCACAGTCATGCCCGTTGCACACAAACTGGTGTACCCTCAAACCACCAGCTCCGACGAACGAGACACAGGGGTTCAGTAACAACAAACCCCACAGGACGTTTGTGCGCCGCACCTGCCCTGCCGGCGCATAGCTGGGCGCCACAGTCGACGGAAAGCAGCAGTTGTTCACCAGGCCGCTGCCAGTGCCGTTGAGGTACAGGACGTTGTCTGGCGCGGGGGGCTGGGGAGCCCTGAAGTACAGGTTGCAGGTGCCCACGCCTGGCTCGCTTTTTGAGGGCGCAGCCTACGGCAAACACACATCCAACGCGGCAAACACACACCCAACGACGGTGAAATTAGGTGCAGGATAGGGGCAGCCTGCGTGCAGACGTGCATGGCATGAGGTGCAGGATATCGTCTGGTGGTGAGGCCGCCGAGCCTGACCAGGCTGTGGTCGCGCCAGGGCCGGTGTCAGGGGTTGCAAGCCTGCAGTGCACAGGCAGGCAGTGCCACACCGCGAGTGCAATGCTGTGATTTGAAACGCTGCAGGCGCAAGCACGACAAGGTACATGATCCTGACTGCTGCTGGCAGATGGCACGACACCGACATGCAGCACCCCTATGCTGTCAACCTGTCGGCAGCGACGGCGGTGGGCTGCCACCACTGCATTGCCAAGTGCAGCACTGGCTGAACTTAGCCAATTCACGCTGCATGAGTCAATCGGCATCACTGCTGGTGAACCGGGTACAACACCAGGCCATTGTCCCCACACATCGAGTAATGCTGATTTTTCTTCGCAGCAGCCGGCATACTTGGAGTCTTGGCAGCTGCTGCATGCAGATTACACGTAATATTTTATGAAAGACTTTTGCAACAGTGTATAGCAATGTTGAAGCTCTAGCGCCAGACTGTTGCACACAAGCACAGCCATGCTTGGGCAGGCGCACACACGCGGCCCGCTCCCGCTCCCGCCCCACTCACGTCCAGTGCCCCTGCCAGCAGCCGCCATGCTTCCGGCCCCTCCACCGCCACCACCACGCCCTTGGCCGCGGTCACGCTGCGCCCATCAGCCAGCTGCACGCGCGCGCGGCTGCCGCCAGCTGCGCCAGACACCTGCTGCACGCGCGCGCCTGAGCAAGAGGGGGGCAGACATCGAGGAAGATGCGCGAGATCAGACACTCATGTGCAGGACGGCAGGCAGGCAGGCACTGTAGGAGCAAGCCCGTCCGCCAGACACCTGCTGCGCGTGCGTGCCTGAGCGAGAGGGGGGCAGACAATGGAGAAGATGCGCAATATCAGACACTCATGTGTAGGACGGCAGGCAGGCAGGCACTGTAGGAGCAAGCCCGTCCGCCAGACACCTGCTACGCGTGCGTGCCTGAGCGAGAGGGGGGCAGACAATGGAGAAGATGCGCAATATCAGACACTCATGTGCAGGAAGGCAGGCAGGCAGGCAGGCCCTGTCAGAGCAAGACGCCACGATGCAAGATCCGATTAGTTTGCGCAGCCAATGAGTATTGTACCGGGGCGCGCTTTTGCAGGTGCGTCCTCCACCTCAACTTGCAGCGGCAACGGGGTGCCTGGCGAGCTGCACTGCGACAGTGAGCAGCAGCTGCACTGGGGGTGTGTGCGGCATGTGCCAGCTCGCAGTGTGTGCTTGAACCCAATCACGGCGGAAGCTGGTAGATGAAGTCGTACCAGCTCAACAGCTGGCTGCAGTGGTTGTGCTGCATAGATAGCCGTTGGCTGCCAGCGGTTCTGCCTTGTACATCAGCAGTTTGGCGCTGGAGAGAAGCATGTTGTGGACCTGTACGGCTTGTCTGCAAACCCTGGTTGGTGGGCAGTGCTGTAACATTGGCACTCTTCACCTGGCCGGTCCGTGATGATGTCAGGCTGCTAGCCGCTTTTGCATGGCTGACGGGCTTGGAGTAACGAAAACAGCCACGCGCGACCGACCAGCAACCACCTCTTGAACGGAAACAGCAGGATATTACAATAAGTGTGTTGCATCTCCGCTGATATCGTGATACGGTAGATTACCGGCTTAGACTTGGCACAGGATGGGCAGGAGGGAGCCACAAGAGCTTGTCAAGGCGTACAATGACCATGACCATCAGTACGTGCGAGCCCATAGTCAGGCTGATGGGTTCATGTCTGCAAGTAAATTTGTGCCGATCGTCGCTAACAGTGTTGCCACCGTTAGGGCGTGTAATCATGGGGATGCCAGCCATCGGCATCGAGCAGTGTTGACTCCCTGCTGCTGCTGCTGCTGTCTCTTCATGCTCCTCCTCGCCCGCAATGTGCCTCATCCTGCAGCCGCAGATCAAAGATGAGCGAAGAGCTGACAGAAGAGGCTAGGAAGAAGGTGGCAAAAGCATGGGGCAAGCTACTGCCCTTTGGTGCACAGGTTGTGGCTTCAGCAGCTGCATACACAGTGGGAGTCACTGCCACGCAGGTAGGAGGCCTGTGACCCTCATGCGCAGTAGCAGAAAGCAAGCTTAAGCGTAATCAATTTTTTACGCAATGAACTGTAGTGAGCAGCCAGAGCTTGCATGGTAACTTCAATGCTGCACCAAACGCAGATGCATTGTACTGCCCACAAAACCGATGTTCACTGTGTACTGCCACATGCACCCACACCCCTTTTGCCCTGTACTCCACCCTCCCGCCATGATAATTATCTTCCTGCAAGCTCGTGGGCTTCGTGTGCAAGGTTTCCTGTGCAACGCCAGTGCTGGGTCCCTGCGTGGGCTTGGTCGGGGTGGGGTTCGCCAGCGCCCTTGCAGGACAGGCCTCCAAGCACACACACAAGTGGGTCAGCACAGGTGCCAGCCCACTCAAAGCAGGGTTCTGGGAGCCCCTGGATGTGGATGACTTGGTGTTTGATGCGCTGCTGGGCATCTTCATGTTCAAGGTGCGGCATTGCCAGCAGCACACGCGCTGGCTGCAGCACTTGCAGCAGCAGCAGTGCTCCTCAACATGCCCTGCAGTAGCGCTTGCCAGCACCTGCTGTCGAGGTACATTGCAGCAGGGGGTGCCTGCATTCCTACGGCACCCGCTGCATTGCAGCAGCTTGTTGTCCTGCGATGCAGCTGGTGCCACTGACATGCAACGTGCACCGCTGCGTGGCCGCCAGCTCACCAGCTGGCAGCCACCCCACATGCGCCTCATTCTGCGTGTGTGCTGCAGGCCATGGGCGGCCGCTTCAGCAGCTTGATGCCCAGTGACCTGTCCAAGCCGGGTGCGCTGGCTTTCGAGTCCATCCCTGCACGCGCAGACAACAGCGAGGCGTACGCACAGCCCAGCGTCAAGCGGGAGCTGGCGCGCATCTTCAGGAGGGACGGCTGCCACCACTGCGGTGAGACGCGTGGTGCAATTGAGTTTTTTGACATATTTGCGTTGCGCTACGGCTGTGGCTCACCCCAGTACCAGTCATGACCGTTGGCCTGGGTTGGGCGGGCTGGTTGCGCACTCGTGGACAGCAGCAGCGGCTGCAGCAGCAGCAGCTGGCTTATGGTGTGCATGTACCCTTGATATGTTGAGCAGGGTGGGGCGTGGGGCTGATGTGTGGCAGTAATAACTAGCTGCAGGCAAGTACACTGAATGGTCGCCGAGCAGTGATAGCCAGTTAGCACACGCACCACACAAACGTGCCGAGCAGGAGCGGGCGTTGCGGCTACCTTGGAACGAAAGCAGCGCAGCATGCTCGATGCTGCACCCAGGATGGGCGGTGCTGCGCCATTGCTGCATCCCAGCCGCGTGACACAGGTGCCCTCGCTGAACTGCTGCTGCCATGTGCTGTGGTGTTCTGTCAGGCTCGTACCACGGCCCCGTGATCGGCGACCACATGCCGCCAAACAAGCTCATGGGCGGGGCCGTCAAGGCCGCCAAGAACAAGCTGCCAGCAGCAGTCGACAACTTGCCGGGCATCAGCAAGGTGAGCTGCACTGCTGCTGCTGCTGCTGCTGCTGTTGACCCTTGCTTGCTTCAGGCAGTGTGCCGTGCAACACAGCAACTGTCGTTTCACTGGCGCTGTCCATGTTCGGTTGTGTGGCGTGCTGGTGCATGCCTGGTGCACTGCCTGCCGGTCTGCTGGCAAAGGGTGGGCGAGCAGCTCTCGTGTTCAGCAGCGCGAGTCTCCTTGGTGCATCGCACCCCTCCTGCAACAGCAGATGCTGCCGCAGAGCATGGCGCCTGCGCACCGTCCAAGGCGTGCGCGCAACAGCACAGGCTGGTGCCGCCCCGTGCGTGCAGGTGCGCGAGCTGATCGGGCTGTCTGGCAGGACGGGCAAGCCGCTGCAGCGCTTCTACCCGCAGTGTCAGCGCTGCAGCATCAAGCAGGCCACCGCGATGCGCAGCGGCAGGCGCGTGCTGGTGCTGCACCTGCATTCGCCGCACTACCGCAGCGAGCACATGGCGGGTGAGCCGGGTCTGCACGGCACACGGGTGGCGCTGCACCAGGCTCATGACGCTTGGCAGAGCGGGGATCGAGCAGTATGCGCCGCAGCCCACCAGCGAGGCAAGGCCTGCAGGCTGCATCGCTCGGCTGCGCGACAGGCAAGCTGCATGATGTTGCCGGCGCGCGCCCCTCCTGTCGCTGCATGACCCTGCGACCGCCGGCTGCTGCTGCTGCTGCCGCCGTCGCTGTGCTGCTGTGCCTTTGCAGGCATCTTTGTCGGCATCCGCCACAACGTGCCGCCGGTCAGCTTCGCAGAGCCGCCGCGCGGCCGCGGGGGCAGCAGCAAGCTGCCGCTGGCGCTGCTTGCGGCGGCGCCGGTGTTGGACGCAGCCGACGAGGCAGCGGCAGCAGCAGAGGCGGGCCGCAGCGGCCGTGCTGCTCTCGTGCCACGGCTGGTGGTGCACGAGCTGAGCGCAGCACCCAGCTGGGAGCTGCGGGCGTACATGCCTCGCGCTGCTGCGGGTGCGGGTGCACATGCCAGCAGCGGCGGAGGGGGCTTCACCCGAGGCAGCAGCGGCAGCCAATACCAGCAACAGCAGCAGCAGCAGCAGTACAGTAGCAGCAGATGGGGCAGCAACAGCGGCGGCAACAGCGGCGGCGGCGGCTACAGCCAGGCGCGGCGCGGCACCGACAGCAGCAGCAGCAGCATGACGCCGCAGTCGCTGCCTGGCAGCCTGGGTCTGGTGCAGCAGCAGCTCGCCGATGTGCTGCAGCCGCAGGTGGGTGGGTTGAGCAGCACACGGCCTGTTGTCGCTGGCGGCCTGGCGCATGCCGTTTTATCACCACAGGGTGTTGTCGGTCGAGTCGTGGTCAGCTCATGCCTGACGTGATTGTGGCAGCGGCTAGGACGGTGCTGCGGTCCTTGTTTGCAGCCGGCTCCTGCGTATGCTCGAGTGGTTTCTGCACTGGCTGCCTGCACTGCACGTTGAACCCAGTGCACCTGGTGTGATATGAGCAGCAGCATCAGGGGCTCCAGCAGGGAGCCCTAGCAGGGAGCCCTAGCAAGCTTGCTTGAAGGCGACGCAAGTCTAATCTGCATTTTTATAGCTTGTCATATCCCTTTTCAGCTTCAATCCTGAAGTTGGGGAGGCTGTGGCTGTCTGCAGGACTGCGTGAGGGACGGTGGCGGCTCGCTGATGGCGAGCCTGGAGGGCTGGGTGCCGCCCAGCGCTGCCGGCATGGGCAAGGACAGGGCCACACAACGTGGCGGCGCTGCTGCGGCAGGGGCCGTGGTGAGGGTGCCACGCTTCAGTTGGTCACTTTGCTTCTTCATAAATGGTGTGTCGATGCAACTTCATGCTTCGATTGGATACTTAGCTTCTTCAAAACCTTGCTTCACCCTGAAGTCAAGGGTTTGGGTGGCAGGCACGGCATGTGGAGCCTTGTGGCATGTTCTGGCAGTGGACTGGTGCTTGATACAAGTGCGGCTGGCAGCGTGCTGCTGATACAGTTGAGTGCCTTTGTGTTGCCAACCAGTGGAAGTGTGTTTTGAAAACCCAGGGAGTTGCTTCACTCAGCCTTGTTCTTGAGGAGCAGCTAGCTCTGCATGCAACGCGTCAGGCGCGTGTGGAAGTGCAGCCAGCAAAGTGCAGCCACCTTCGTGGTTTGCAAGTGACAGGAGCAGCGTTACCGGGCACCGTCATACGCTCCTGGCAGCACTTGCAAGCAATGGCGCCTTGGTCGTCTGCCCCACTTTTGTTGCACAGCAACTTGTTGCTGCTGCTGCTGCTGCTGCTGCAAACTGTAGGTGGCGGAGACTGCCAAGCAGCGCGCAGACGCTGCCTTCCAGCGCTTTGCGGGCGGCCTGGCGCGGTGATGCTGGCACGCCATGCTGTGCGTGAGTCACCCGACTGCTCGGCGCCAAGTGCTATGACATGGTGCTGTTCACAGCAGCTGCAGCAGCAGAGGGGCTGACAGTTCTACTGGCCTCATCATCATCATATTACCCATTCAAGCCATAGCATCAACGCCATCGGCCCCGTGTTCTGCTGGCCTGTTGGAGGATGCTGTTTGGGAAGGCTCGCGAAAGTGTAGCGCAGGCCTGCAGCGTCCGTGAGAATTTTCATTCTCCTATCAAATGGAGGCAGCACTGCATGTTGCAAAGCACGTGGTGATCCAATCACCCTCTTCTGTCATTATGGAAATGACAGGTATTGACAGGTGACAGGGTGACGACGTAAGTTTCAAGGCTTGCATGCAGTGGCTCAGCCGAGGACGGCTGCTGTACGTGCGGGGTGTGCGAGGGGCTGCTGCTTGCTGACTTGCCCTCTTCTGGCAGTTTTAAATAGGCTGTTGCAGCCTGGCGCGCTGGCGCCAGGCCCCCAACTTACTGAGGCTTATGGAAAGTTCGGTTCCCCCAAAGAGCATGTCGATGGCTCTGCAGAATGGGTTTCTTGATCATAATCTTTGTGGATGTGTCATCAATCAAGAGCATGGCCACAGTGCACTGTAGGAACCTGTTGTAATAGGACATGGCACTGCATGCATGCAAAGTTTGTCAGCCTCCAGCTGCAAGCCTCCGAGCATGAGTCATGCTTAGGATTTGCAACAGCCAATCAGCAATGGCCCAGGCACCGTCACAATGACTCATCCGATGAGCAGAAGGCTTCTGCTCAGGCTGACTCCAAGTTGAATTCTGCTGAACAGCAGGCCGACTAGTTTGACCGCTAGCAGTGCGTACAGCTGCCATGTGTCGTGCGTCCAGAACCAGTTGTTGACCATGCCATGGCCGTGGTGTTCAAACACTTATACTCATCATCATCATATTACCCATTCAAGCCATAGCATCAGCGCCATCGGCCCCGCGCCCCACCGGGGCGGAAAGAGGAGGGAGCACTGCTCCAGAATGTTTGCATGCATTGCGCACATCCCAAGACTTGACAAGAAAAGCAGCAATACACGGTGACACCATCAGACATCTTCCAGAACTGCCCCAAATATCATCAGATACAAAACGCAACACCTTGATTGACGAATCAGCCATGGACAAAACGCTGCGCAACTTTTCAGCGCAACCAGGCAGGGATCTGATCTCAGCAAACATATCATCCCTCTGAGCAGAAGTAGCAGGGCAATCAAACATGAAGTGTGACAAAGACTCAACTTCTGCACCACAACAAGGACATCCTGAAGTGGAGTTAGCTCTGCGACCGCCAAACTGACTAGTACGCTCATGTACACACAGACAACCCATACGAACACGCAACAGCAATTCAATACCACGTGGAATTGCCACTGAACGCAAGTACGGCCTAGGCCTCCTGAAACCCATAGCATCAACATGAGAGGGATGCACATGAGCCACATACCGACTCAGAGTGGAGTGTTCCAACGTTTCACATGCAATCCTTTCAGCATGTAGTGTCTTGACCTGCTTGTTGACATGGCTCTTGCACGCACTGGCTCTGCCTTCCGCGGTCACAACATTCACACCATACTTGCACAGCAGGCTCTGCACATACTTGTGCCACGGTGTCACCGCCACAGCACCACTAGGACGCCTCCACTCAGCTGTAAACACTTGATTTGGCAGCCGAACGCCCTGCATACGCTGAATCCTGTAGTAGTACTCCAAAGCCCTCTGATGAAGCCACATATGCAACGCTTATACTGTGACAGAGGGTGACTCCTCCTTCATAGTCATATCACAGCTCAGCTGAGCAGGCACCACGGCGTTGTGCACTGCAGTTGCTACCCGGTTGGGAAGGTTGAACACGCATACAGTGGTGCACTGCAGTTATGCCAACTCAGTTGAGACATGTCCTGCTGTACGGCAGGGTGGGATGATCTGACCGACCTGAGCTGCTGACGTCAGGCTGAGGATTATGGCCCACAATATTGTTACCTTGTGCTTGGCAACAATTACCGAATTGCTTGGCGCGTTACATACCACTATCCTAACCATCCTCTGAAAAGCGTCAGAATCAAGTGCAGGTGCGAGTGTGTCACAACCAAAAGCACTCATGAATCATCAGTGATGATCAAATACGAATCCCCCCACAGATGCGCAGGGACAGACAGTACATTTGCACGCATGCCTGCAACATGCAGCAGCTACACCATGTGGCATATCAAAATGAAAATTGCCGGCTGAGTAGCGCTAACATGCCGAGTGTTTGCTGCACAAACAATCCACGCGTTGATGGAGGCTGTGCTGTACAACTGAACATACCCGTCGCTAACATTAGTAGCTGGCAGCATGATCTTCCGCGTATGTGCGTCATTAGCTGGCTTGTCAGCAATGCAGCTTGCACAGCAATAGAGCAGCAAAAGCAGCAGCAGACATGCATGCAGCCAAATTGCACACACAACAATGCAGGCATGGCCATAGTTACTGCTAGAACCACAGCAACAGCGTGGCACTGCTAGCTGCATGCATCAGCCACCCGCGTCAGTGCTGCTGTGGAAAGCAGTACCTGCTTGATTGTCATGCCCAGCCTTTTGTATCTGATAGCTTGCAAAACAATAGCGCCCAAGTGCCTCGCGGCCGCCACTTGCAGCAAGGCACCCGCAAAATTTGCCCACACTGCTCGCAGCAGTGGGAGAGCCATTTGGAGCGAGTACAAATGCCAGCGGAGGACCAAAACAACTATCAAACACCAGGTTCATAGGAGGTCACGCCATGTGCATGCAAGCTAAGCATTCACCAGACCCCCGCAGTCACTGTTGCCAGACTTGTGTGTCCCCACCCATCAAACCGTCCCAAAGCAAGACAGGTGAAGTGACAACCAACAGACATCTAGCAGGCAACAGAAGGCAAACAGACAGTGGTCAGCACCATGCTGGCCATGTTTGACCAGCAGCGCGCCCTGTGTTACTAGCAGCAGTCCCCGCATGCAAAGCAAAAACAGCACATCACCAGGGCTGAACTGCACACTCGCAGCCGCACTAGTGCTGTTACCACCCACACGCCACCAGTTGACGTCCTGTGAGCTGCATGCGATATGCGAAGCAACAGTCGAATCAAACGACGGCAGCAGCATGCACAGCGCTCACAGCCGCAACGCCCCATGTGCACACAACCCCTGCGACACCCTCTATTTGCAAGACCAAGCAATCACCAGTCACACAGACGCAGTGGGTCAGACAAGGCGTCACATGAGTGGTCGGAAACACAACACCAACACAAGATCAGCCTTGCAGGCTACCCAACGACCAGTCATGCACTACATGAAGTGCAGTTCTAGAGCCACTCGTTACCACGGTGCAACACGACAGCACTCTGTCACTGCACACTGCAGCAGCAGCAGCAGCGGCGGCAGCTGCGCAGTGGCCAGCCAACAAGAGAAAGTGCCGGCACGCGCACGCACATACGCGGCCCTCAACAGCTACTGGCATGACAAATGTGTTGTGCACAGCGGTCAGCTGGGTGAAGCCCTTGTTGGCAGCAGCAGCAGCAGTGCTGTGCACGGCCCTGCTGACCATGCACTGCAGATGCTGCTCCTGCCTGCGCCGCTGGCACCCATGGCCCTGGTTTGACCAAGACGGCAAGCCCTCTGTTTCTACCGGTTTGAGGGTTTAGGCCTTCTTGTCCAGGAACACCGTAAGGGTACGACCCTCCAGCGATGAGCCGTGGAACTGCTCAATGGCTGCGTTGGCAGCCTCCTTGGTGGTGAAACGCGCAGTTCCCCAGCCCTGAATGGATGAATTGAAAGCAAGCGGCAGCAGCAGCCATGCCTGGTTATACTTGGGGACAGTTGCAAAAAGGTAGGCTCAGGGTATGGTAATGTGGCACAGCCATGCTAGTCTGCCACTGCATCAACTCCTGCCCCGGTTGAAAGCTGCAGACAAGTCACTGCTGCTGTTGCTGCTGCTACAGCAGCCAGCCAGCCAACCACTGCAACCCAGCTGCTGCCATTCCTACTCTCTCTGCTGCCAGGGCCGAAAACTGCTGCAACAATACTGCAACATGCCGCACCCCAGCTGCTGCTCAGCACGCTACTGCTACCGCTGCTGCTGCTGCTGCAGCTGCAGGCGTCGCTGGCTACGCACCTTGCTGCGGCCGTCTGGTGCTGTCATGACATCAGCACGCTCCACCTCCCCGCACTCAGCCAGCAGCTCCTTGAGCTCCTTCCAGGTGTACTTCCAGGGGATGCCCTGGACACACACCTGCACACCAACAACAGCAGCCGGCAAGCCACGTCAGCAACACCACCATCTGCCTGCGCTGCGGCTGCTGTCTCCAGGTGTAGACCGGGCCGAAGCTTCCCTCAGAGCCTCTTGCCCCCACCAATGCTCAGCTTGCGGTGGTTGCCTGATCCCTCACCGCCCCAAACTAGCTTTGTGCGGCCTTGTGCCGCCTGCTGCTGCCAACAAACAGCTCCTGGTGCTAAGCAAGCCAGTGGACGCCAACGCTTCAGCTCACCAACAAGCACGCTTGTGTCTGCGCTGCCGTTGCAGGATGGCCCCTGCCACGCCGAACGCACAACCCTCCTGCAAGTCCACTGCTACTGCTACTGCTGCTGCCGCTGCTCTAGCACTTGCGCGACCGCTGCTGCTCCTGCAGTCCCCCCAAATCCTCACGAAGTCCGCTGCTGCTGCTACTGCTCGCACTGCTGCTCCTGCAAGCGCACGGGGCTGAATGTAAAAACCAACGGCCTGCAGCCCACCTGGAAGCCACTTGGCTCGCCCTCAATGGGTGCCCGGGGCCCCCTGCCCCTGCCACGGCCCCTGCCGCGTGTGCTGCGGGCGCGGGGCGCTGCTGCTGCACCTTCTTCGCCCTCCACAAACTGCTTCACATCGCGGTCCTCCCTGTCCTCACGCACAGCGATGCGGCGCCCGCCCAGGTCAGTGCCGTTGAGGGTGTTGACGGCTGCAACGCAGCAAGCCAGCAGCACCACGGGTGCAACAACCAGCATCGCAACCCGGTCAGCACGATGTGGACTGTGCACCTCAATTGGAGGGTTCAGAGGTATCGCAATGTGACATGTCCGTGGGTCATAGGACGAAGCGAGCGCCATGTGTCTGCTTGAAGACATAATACCAAAGCAAGGGCCGCATGCGCTACCTATAGCATCATGGCTGCTGGCTGTATCAACAACAAGCTGCGCAAACTCTTGCTGGTGTGTAATCCCTGCTACTGCTGCTGCCTTTTGGTGCTGCAGATTGTTGTTGCCCACCTGCAATGGCCTCATCAGGGGTCTCAAACTCCACGATACCCCAGCCCTTGGAGCGGCCTGCACATCACAAACAAGACACGGGTTCACGAAAATACAGGTGTCGGTCACCTGCCGCCCACCACCCTCGACACAGTCAGCTGAGGCACCAGCAACAGCTGCAGGCAAGAGCTAGTGCACCACCGGCCCCACAGAAATGCAAATCTTGAAACTTGGCATCCGCTATGCGATCATAGATGCCCTGCTGACGATCTGTTCCTGCTAGTGTGCTCACGCAGCTGCAGCCTAGAACCTGCGCTGCTCACCATCGTCACCGCGAGTGACGTTGGCATACACCACCTGGCCGCACTCCCTGAACTTGTCCTTGAGGTCCTGCCAGCTGCGCCGAAAGCAGCAACACAGGGGACACAGCAGCAGACGAGAGGCATCGGGGTGTGTCAAAGGCAATGCTAAGAACAAGAATCACGTTGAAGGTGTTGAAATCGGCTCCAGTCGGGTGCTTGCAGCTATCGCTGGGCAGGGCAGCAGGTCGCCAGCTCGACTGCTTTTACCTGGTCTTCCATGCCAGGTTGGACACGTAGCACCTCTTGCCAATCCTCATCATGCCATCATCACCACCATTCTGTCCCTCTGCGGCCATGGTTCCCTCCATCGCTGCACACAACCAGCAGCCGACAGCAACTCAAGCACTAATCCGCCTCAACTGATCTGTCCGCCAGCCGAAATAGAGGTATAATATACTCCGTAATTACGTATTCACTCTGTGATCGGGCGGTCATGGTGCACCTTGGTGCTTTCCTTGAAACTCAGCTCTCGAACTTCTGTAACAGCACTGTCGTGCGTAGTGCTGCTTCCAAGTCTCACCAGGAAAGTATTAACTCATATGTTTATGCCAATGGGGCGTGCTTTCGCGTTCATAAGCGTGCAAGTATGCCCAGTCCCGCCCTTTTTCATTGAAGTAACCCAAGCTCTAGAGTAGGCCTGGCCATTGTCTTGCTTCAAAGGCGGACAAATATACCGCTGATTGCATTTACACAGCTGCTGGTGGCTGCTATGTCACCTGACACTGCATCGGTACGTGGGTGCCAAAATAAAACTGCCAGTACCACTTCAAATTTTCAAAACACTGCAGCAGTCTTCAGGCGACAAGGTCCACGTCCAACGAACATGCCCTCCAGGTACCCGTCCTAAAGGTATGGAACAAAACGAATTGGTTGCATCACATAAAGACGTGCCTCAACCTTAGCATCCAGCATTGGCTTGCAGCCTTGGAACTCCTGTCACCCGTCGAGTGAGTGAACTTGGCTTCAAGCCAGAGTTTCTCAAGCAAGGTGGCGCACTCACCGACTGCAGGCTTAAGTGGCAACTGCGGGCTGTGACAGCAAGCAGCAGGCAGCAATCAAAGCAAAACTGCCAGCAGCCAGTTTTGGGAACTCGGCCTCAGGACTAGGCATGCCCCACTCCAACCAGA